>PVIA01001462.1:0-172543 GCA_004024845.1 Tonatia bakeri | reverse complement strand
CATTAGGCTAGAATTTAGTACTAAGTAAAAAGGGAGGAAGAGTAGGTCTGTGGGTGGAGAGTACAGAGAGAAAAGCAGAGCCGAGGGGTAAAGGGGCAACCTGGGGTACCCACATCTATGAGCCCTTCTCTCCAGAATGAAAAGGCAAAACACTGTGCTGAGAGCCCAAAGCCTTTTCAAAGACACTCAGGCTGGAATGGGACCCACAAATCCACACCCGGTATGTGTGCTCTTTCCTAGAGATTGCCTCACATGAAGTCTCTTGACTTCGGTTTTTGTTTCAGGACTCCTTGATTTAGATTCTGTTTTAGCATTTGCACAATAATAATTTTATTACAAAAGATAAAGGTCTTGTAAACTAATGGGAAACACATTGCTTGGTACAATTTATAATGTTAGGATTTATGTCTCTAACACTGAGGGGCTCTCTGACCTCAAAGATTACATAATGAAACAGCAATGTGCTGCAAATGACTCACTGTGAGTTTTTATTAGGGTTCATAATTGCCCTTTATTAACTTGTATGCACATAATAAGCACTCACCTTCACAGTCTGTCCAGCTTCGGGGCCATCCTAGAAGGAGAAAGAAAAATACAGGGGTGAGAACAGAGAGCTGCTTATTCAGAAATATTGCCTGTTAATAATTTAGATCCAATTTCTTTTTGTGTTAATTTATAGTATTCTCTGGGAACCATTTGCTTCAACTATGTCGGACCAGACAGTTCTTCATTTCTGCCAGAGAGTGAGAAGTTATGTTTAAAAATTATATAAATTATCCAGGGAGTCAACCCCTTGCAACTTTACATGCTCTTTGCTCCCAGCTATGGTTTCAATTGCATTAAAGGAAACCTGAAAATGTTCAGGGAGGTAAAGTATCACATCTCTTGATTATCTTTAAATCAGATGTAGTTTAATTAACATCTGACTACTTTAAATCTCTATTCAGGAAAACTGCTATACATATAATTTATTAATCAAGGTGGCCTGTCTCTTATGAGAAAAACACCCAAAGGCATGCCTGTCACGGCCACTGACCAGTAGTGACCGTGGAACGTTGTGGATGGCTCGTCGAAACACGCAAAAAGCATACACAGAGACAACCAAGTCCTGTGGAGAAATAGGGATGAAATGGCCACTCCCTCTAGTGGGGAGCGCCTGGCCATCCTCCCTAGGGAAGAGCCCCTAGGGGAGAGCGCACTGTTTTCCTGTCCCAGCAGGCTTTTATTGGGTTCATTTGCATAAGAATTCAGGTAAAGCTCATTACTCATTGCCAGGAAGAAAGAATCAAACAATAGACAACAAAGAAGTCTGAGGGCCTATTTTGAGTCAGGGTCAAAGAGCTGTAAAAGACTTTGAGGAACAAACTTACTTCCTCCTTGGACCCTTCTCATTCAATTGAAAGCATTCTAAACAAAGCAGGTTTCACAGGTTTTTACATATTCTTTCTTAGGCTGGATTACTGGGGAACCCACCCTTTCCAGCACAGGGCAGCACCACCCTGTCATTGTTTCAGGCTTAGGTGGAGTAAGGCAGCCAAGAGATTAGGAATCCACTTGCTTGTGCCCTTTCTCATAGACCATGAGAACTCAGGCTTTGTCAAAGCTGAGGGGTGAGGGTCCATCACCCCCTTTTGCTGTAGCCCCCAAAGTCCTTCCTTGGGGGCCTCCCACATGATTGTGCCTGTCTTAGGTCGTTCCCCCCTTGGGGAATCTTACCCATCATTGGCTAACCGACCAAGCATTGGGGGTCAGTTAAGGATGAAGTAAAAGGAGCAGAAGCGGTGCTCTTGCCAGGGAGATAAGCTTTTATCTCCTTGCTGGCTTACTATCCAAGGTTGTTCCCTCAGCCTTAGCCTAGGTGGGGGTTACAGCTTCTGATACCAGGCAGGGCAGTTTCCAACATATGCCCTTGCTGGCTCTTCTCACCCTGGGGGGGGGAAGATGGGAGTTTTCATTGTAGCTAGGCTCTTACCCCATTCTGGTTCCTCCTCTCAGTTTTCTGAAGCCCCCAAAAATTATATTTTTGGTTGAAGATGAGCAACCTCATTGCAGCCACGAAACACAATGCAAAGTCAAAGGGATTTAGCAGGTTTGAGATAGCAGAACAAGAAATGTCTATACAACCAGAAATCCCAAAATTAGGACATTCAGGCAAGTAAATTCAGGCAAGTCTTTCTATCTCTATGACCTCTAAGGGGATAAAAAATCTTGCCCTGGAGTGAGGAGGAGAGAGGGGACGGGGGAAGTGGGCAGGGCGGGAATAAGAAGAACTCTATAACCAGTGGTTTTTAAACTTTGATGCACAACCCATTAGTAGGTAAGGAAGTCAGCTTACTGGCTTGTGATAAATACTAAAACAAAACAAATAAAATAACAGAACAAAAATTATTAGAGTGTATAAAATGGGTAAACATTGTCTTGTGAAATCCTGGTTTCCTATATCTACATATGTGTATGTGGGGGTATACATGTTTGTGAAATAAATATATATTAAGATGGTTAAAGTTAAAAGAAGTTTGAGCTTGCAAAGATAGCAGGTGAATAAATGGAAGCTGAATCCACTTGCTTGTGCCCTAGCACAGATTTTCAGCTGATCTTCTTACAAGTGATCTGAACAATCAATGAAACCTCAGCTGATAGGAATTTTTGAAGTCAAGGGGTTCAGAATATGATTTGCACTGTTTTATAAGAGATTTTATAAGTTGAAGGGAAAATACCTCATGTAAAGCACCTGTAGCAGAGGACAGACCAGACAGAAAATGCAGCTTAGTAGCTCCCTCCCATTCCAGAGCAGGGAGTTTCAGTCTTGCACAGAGAATCCCCAACCCTAATCAAGAGAGACTGGGGAGGATATAAGGAGTCAGGGAGACTCAGGCTGCACACACACAGTGAACAGCATGTTCATAGCTATAGAGCAAACCAGGAGGGTTCCAGAGAAAAATTCTATCTCCTAAAACTGTCAGAAGCACTGGCAGGATGCAGTCAGCCCTGACCAAGAGAGAATTTTTGCTCTCTGGGGAAGTGGTGTGCATGGAGAACTGGTCATGGACTTGGTGTTTTGGTGTGGGTGCCACACAGAGAGTTTTTAAAAGGGAAGCTTAAGCATGGCTGGGTAGGGTCCCTGCATGTGTGTGCAACTGCCCAACCAACAAAGAAATCAGATTGAAAGTGCAGCTTGTTCCCACTGAATCCAGCTGGGCAGGACAATCAGAAAGCTGCACAGCAAGAGGACTTTGGGGCCCCATCAAGTGCAGCTGGTGAGCAGGGGGATACACACAAAATGGAAAGTTAGGGTCTGAGTCTCCTGCAAGAGCAGTGGGCTAGAATTTAGATGGGCAAGAGCTGAATGCCTGAGATTCTTTGCAACCAGGTAGGACCCCTCAGACCACAGAACACAAACCTCTGTGAAGAATAAAGTGTGCCCAACCCCCACCTGCAGGATTGCAAACTCTACAGAACAGTAAGACCAAGCTCAAGCACCCCCTCCCAGGTGCATATCTGCAGGGGGAAAAAGAGAATCTCCTAAAGAACCACTTATGAACTTTTATCAGATAAAACAAGCTATGTTGGTTCCTCATTGAAACCAGCAGAGCAGAGATATTAGAAATTGGCACAGTAAGGGGTATTGAGGGTCCTGCACAGCCTTGGCTCTTACACAGAACTACTATCAGCACCAAGCAGGAAAGAGCTCACCCTTTTACACGGATTGGCCCCTGACATGAAGCAGACAGCTAATTCATCAGAAACTATACATTATTGTACATAATCTGGGACAGACCAAGATATGTGGCACAGGGGCAGTGGAACACACCTACCATCTTCCCTGAAGACTGAACAGTGACTCCCAGGGGAGAACCAGGGATCTAACCTCCCTATCACACCAGAAGTCCCCTCAAGGTGCAGGTGGAGGTTGTACATGTGGTGTTTTTGGACATTAAATGAACTATCCTCAGCCCTTATGCTGATAAAAAGCCAGCAGGGCAGAAGAGCAAGGACCAGCCGAGTCTGAAGGAGACAGCCACAGACTGTGGATTGCTTGTAGCTTCAAACAGGCTGCTGAAGGCTAGACAGGGATACCAGCTAACATTACCAAAGATGGATCCAGAAGGGGAAGGCAGTAGACAAAATTAAACTCTGTTGAGAGGAATTCCACCTCATTCTTTATCATTATTTGCATTATTTTTTCTCTTGCATAGCTTTTTAACATTCTTTTTCTTCAATTTTGGTCCTATTATTTCACTATGTTTTATTTTAGTTTAATTTCAAATCTCATATTTTACTATCCCTTCTCTTACTCCATTTTGCCTTCTTCCTTCCCTTTTTAATTTTCATTTTAAATTTAACTTTTTCCCTTTCTATGCCTTGTTTCTATTCCTCACTCTCATAATTTCTCCTCCTTCCATCCACTCAAAACCATTTTTCTTTCCACTAGTCATTTCACATTATTTTTTCCTCTCCTATAATATCCTTATTTTCTTTCCATTTTTATTTCTCTTTGCTCAGTTGTTGTGGTTATTGCAGTGGTGGTCATTTTTCCCCCAATTTTTTCACTATTTTTTTATTTCAAACCTTACATTACATTCTTCCTTTTTCTTATTACATTTTGCCTTATTCCCTCCCTTTTCAATTTATATTTTAAATTTTATTTTCTCCCTTTTCTTTGCCTTGTTTCTATTCCCTATTCTTATTATTTTCCCTCTCTCTACACTCTCCAAAACACTTTTGTTTTTGTTAGTCACCTCATATTCTCTTTCCTTTCTTATAAACTTATTATTCTATTTCCACTTTCATTAACATTTGCTCATTTGTTGTTGATATTGTGATTGTGGTTGTAGTTGAGGAGTATTTATGTTGGTGTGGGTTTTTTTTTTTTTGCTAGGTTGCTTTCTTTTGTTCTGGCAGTGCCTGTTTAACAGCATACAAGATGTGGTGGGTATTTTAACTCTCAGTTAGCAAGCCGGTTTGTTGGTAACTCACCAGCAAACAAGCCAACAACAACTCAAACCCAATTATAACAAGAGAGCCCACAAAACTTGCATAAAGGCCATTCCTAGAGCATCCAGCTCAGGAAATCACCACTTGGTGACTCCTGAGGAGACTGCACCACTGGGTCCCAGCTGGTCTCCTACCACAGAAGCCCACCCCACAGACAGGGAGTCAAAGCAGATCAATCTAATATGCAGAGACAAACAAAAGGAATCACCTAAAATGGGGAGACAAAGAAACAACTACCAATTGAAACAAAAGGAAGAATCCTTAGAAAAAGTGCTAAATGAAATTGAGGCAAGCAATTTGTCAGACACAGAGTCCGAAGTAATGGTTATAAGGATACTCAAGGTACTCAGTGAGAACAACAAGAAACTATATGGTATCTACAGGGAACTTAGTGGAACTACATCATCATGAAAAGGACATAGAAACCATGAATAAGAAGCAAGAAGAAATGAAGAACATGGTATCTGAAATAAAGAATACACTAGAAGAAATTAAAAGGAAGCTAAATGAAGCAAAGGATTGAATCAGTGAGTTGGAAGACGAGGTAAAAAAAAAAACACACAGTTAGAGCAACAGAATGAAAAAAGACTCAAAGAGTGAAGATAGTTTAAGGGAGCTGCAAGACAACATGAAACATAACAATATTCGCACCATAGGAATATCCAGAAGGAGAAGAAAAGCAGCAAGGGATAGAAAACCTGTTTGAAAAAAATAAGGCAGAAAAACTTCCCTAAACTTGTGAGGGAAAAAGTCATGCAAGTTAAGGAAGCACATAGGGTCCAATAAATATGAAACCAAAGAGGCCCACTCCAAGACACATCATAATTAAAATGCCAAAATTCAAAGACAAAGAGAGAATCTTAAAGGCAGCAAGGGAAAAACAGGAAGTAATATACAAGGGAGCTCTGATAAGGCTATCAACTAATGTCTCAACAGAAGCACTACATGACAGGAGGGATGGCATGAAATATTCCAAGTAATGAAAAGCAAAGCCCTGCAACAAAGACTACTATACCCTGCAAGGCTCTCATTTAAAATGGAAGGCAAAATAGTTTCCCTGTCAAAAAAAAAAAAGTACATCTCCACTGAAGCAGCATTGCAACAAATGCTAAAGGGACTACTTTAGGAAAAAGAAATAAAGAGAAGGAAAGGAACACTTGTACAAAAGAAAAAAATGGCAATGAATAAATACTTATCAATAATAACCTAAATGTAAATGGATTGAATGTTCCAATCAAAATATATAAGGTAACTGAATGGATAAGAAAACATGACTCATAGATATGCTGTCTACAAGAGACCCACCTTAGAACAAAAGATGTACACAGGCTGAAGGTGAAAGAACAGGGGAAAAAAATCCCAAATGGACATGAAAAACAAAGTTGGGATAGCAATACTTATAGCAGACAACATAGACTTCCACACAAAGGCCATAACAAGAGACAAAGAAGGTCATCATGTAATACTTAAGGAAGTAGTCCAAAAAGAGGAAATAATCCTTGTAAGCGTATATGCACCCAACATATGAGCAACTAAATATATAAGGAAGCTCTTGAAGAACTTTAAGAAGGAGATCTACAGCAATATAGTCATCACAGAGTATTTTAACACTGCACTGTCAACAATGGATAGATAGTCCAAACCAAAAATCAACAAGGATATTGTGGCATTGAACAACACTTTTGATTAAGTGGACTTAATTGATTTTTATGGACCATTTCACCCCAAGGAAGCAAACTACACACCCTTTTCAAATGCACACGGATCATTTTCAATGACAGACCATGTGGTAGGACACAAAACCAGCCTCAAGAAATTCAAGAAAATTGAAATCATAGCATCTTCTCAGATCACAATGGTTTGAAACTAGAAACCAACCTCAAGGAAAAACTCAAAAACAATGAAATACATGGAGACTGAATTACATGTTATTAAATAACAAATGAGTTAACAATGAGATCAAAGAAAAAATTAAAAAGTAACTGGAAACAAGTGAAAATGAACACACAACAACCCAGAATCTATGGGACACAGAGAAGGTACTCCTGAGAGGTAAGTTCATAGCAATATAGGCCTACCTAAAAAAGACAGGAAAATGTCATATGAACAACCTAACCTTACATCTAGAAGAACTAGAGGAACAACAAACAAAGCTCAGAGTGAGTAGAAGGAAGGGAATAATCAAGATCAGAGCAGAATTAAATGATATAGAGACTAAAAAAAAAAAAACAATCTGAAGGATAAATGAAACCAGGAACTGTTTCTTTGAAAAGATAAACAAAATTGACTAACCTTTAACCAGACTGGTGCATGCAAAAAAGTGAAACTAGACCACCAACTTACACCACACACCAGAATAAACTCAAAATGGACAAAAGACTTAAATATAAGTTGCAATACTATAAAAGTCCTAGCAGAAAACGTAGGAAATAAAACTTCAAATATTCTGTGTAGCAATATTTTTAATGATATATCTCTTAGGGCAAGGGAAATGAAGGGAAAAAAATAAACAAATAGGACTACATCAAATTAAAAAGCCTCTGCATGGCTAAAGAAACCATCATCGCCCTGGCTGGTGTAGCTCAGTGGATTGAGCGCAGGCTGCGAACCAAAGCATCGCACGTTCGATTCCCAGTCAGGACACATGCCTGGGCTGCAGGCCACAGTTCCCAGCAACTGCACATTGATGTTTCTCTCTCTCTCCCTCTCCCTTCCCTCTCTAAAAAAGTAAATAAATAAAATCTAAAAAAAAAAAAAAAAACCACCATCATCAAAATAAAATATGAACCAACTGTATAGGAGAAGATACTTGCCAATGATACATCAGACAAAATATATAAAGAACTCATATGACAATACCAGGAAGACAAACAATCCAATTAAAAAATGGGCAAAGGATCTGAATAGACACTTCTCCAAAGAGGAAAGAGAGAGGGCCCATAGACACATTAAAGAATGCTCAACATCACCAGCCATCAAAGAGATGCAAATTAAAATCACAATGAGTTATGACCTCACACATCTTAGAATGGCCATCATTAATAATCAACAAACAACAAGGCTGTGGAGAAAAGGGAACCCTAGTACATTGTTGGGGGGAATGTAGACTGGTGCAGGCACAGTGGAAAAGTGTGAAACTTTCTCAAGAAATCAAAAATGGAACTGTTTCTTGACCTGGCAATTCTGCTGGGAATGTACCCTACAATCATGAAACACCAATTGAAAAGAACTTATACACTCCTATGTTCATAGCAGTGCTATTTACAATAGCCAAGTGCTGAAAACAGCCTATGTGCCCATCAGTAGATGAATGGATTAAAAAACTGTGGTGCATTTATACAATGGAATACTTCATAGCAAAACAAGAGAAGGAACTCCTACCTTTTGTGACAACATGGTTGGAACTAGAGATTATCACACTCAGTGAAATAAGCCAGGTGGTGAAAGATAAATACCATATGATCTCACTTATAAAAGGAATTTAATGAGTAAGATAAATTAGCAAGCAAAATAGAACCAGGAAACATGGAACAGACTGACAGGGGCCGGAGGGGATGTAGAGGAGAGGAATGGAAGGAAGGGGAAGTGAGTAGTCAAAGAACATATATGAATGACCCATGGCCATGGACAATGGTGTGGGGATGAGCTGTGGGAATGGGAGTGGGGTGAGCAGAGGAGGCAAAGGTGGAAAAATTGGGACAACTGTAATATAATAAACAATAAAAAATGTTTGAAAAGACTGTATATGTGAAACTACTCAAAGCACAAGTCAGTTCCTATATTTATCAAATTAACTTTCTAGTAAATCATGTTAGAGAACCAGTACTAGCCATTTTCCCTGTATGTGATTTTTCCTTTAGTATTTCCCTAAACTCTGACAGATGTCTTCCCCCACTTGCCTTCATTTGCTCCCTCTGAAAACAAGATTTGCAGCACAAGCTTGATAGATCCACCCTGAGCCTAACAACCTGTCTGAAGGTAACTCAAATGGTTTGACATGCCACCCACCCTCACATACACATGTTCCAGGTTTTACAGGGAAGTTTAGATATTATTAACTTAGATATAGTGGCCAGGAAGTCTTTTTTGAGAAGTAGATGAGCATTTTTAGTCAGAGCCTTTCATAACCTGAAAACAGTGACTTTATTTCTCTGTTGCCTTTGACAGAGAGCTCGGGAGCTGAATAGTTCCTCTACTATTCAGTTCAAATAAAGCACTGGGTACAGGGTCTCATATGAGGAATAAGCCAAAAAAAAAAAAAAAAAATCCCAGGAATTATCTTCTGGAGGGCAAGCTCCTCCTAGACTTGCCCTGCTAGGTGAGCGTTCTAGTATCCCATCTGCATCAGTGTTAGAGCTGGTGTTGCTGTGAGAGCCATTGTTCAGCTTCAGTGAATTTTTTTGGAAGGCGTTTTCAACACCCTTGCCCATTTCATTATGGGTAATTTATGAGTGCACCTGTCATGTTGTGCTGAGTATTCCACAGTTTTTGACCCAAACCAGCATGACTCCCTTGCTCTACCCTCACCATTCACCCCATCTCACCACGAGCGACCTTTTTTGTTTCCTTGGGGGGAAAATTTCTCAAAAAGCAACATTTTGCCAGTCTGGAAAAGGTGAAACAAAAACCAGCAGAAGCAGTAAAAGGCATCAAAATCAATAAGTTCAAAAACTGTTTCAAGTGAGGAAAATGGTGTCAGAGTAGGAAGGAGCAGATTTGGCTTCCCTCTGCACAGGGGAGAGAATCCTGGCCAATCTACGGAGTGAAAGAGCAAGCAACCAACACACCTCAGCATATGCGAAAATAGGGGACCAAGGATTGTGGTGGAACTGAAAAACCAGTCAGTGAGAGCAGTGCTGCAATAGGTAGGGTCCCAGGGACCAGCGTGGGGTTGGGGGACTGCAGCCCGAGGCCCAGCGCCCATTGCCGGGTTTGCCACAGAGTCCTTAGGAGAGAGCCGGGACAACTGCTCCCTCCCCAGCCAAACAGGGTCTGAGTGGCACCGAGAGGAACCCAGTTGCTAGCAAACACACAAGGGCTGTGAGCACCCTCAGAGTCTGTGGACACTGGTGGGACTGGGTCGCACAACGGGCCCTGACCCCCATGGTCACCGGTCTGGCTCGAGAATTGGGCTGCAGGAGAAGCCAGGCCGTGGTGTGGAGCGGCAGGCTTGAATAGGAGGAATTTCTGAAGAGGAAGGAGTGAAAAGACAGACACTGTTTGGGGAATTCTCCTACAGCAATCGCGGGCCTCCCTGCCACCCAGCCCGGCAGCAATCCCGAGGTTGTGAGGAAGGTTGCACTTGTATGGAAGACCTGCGCACCCACATAGCGCTGGGAAGGGTGAGGCAGTTGGCTGAGGGCACTTGCGTGTGGCAGCGCATCGCCGCACCCCAGTCCACAGCAGTAACCCTGCAGAAAGACCTGATTCCCACCCCCAGGACACAGGGCCCAGGAGCCACGATAGCTTCCCAGAGAGTGCACACTGCTGATGGAGTGCAGATTCTGAAGGAAAAAAAGCCATACCAATCACCTCTCAGCCTGCTGCAGCCAGCAAGACCAGAAAAACCGGTTTGGCCACTTTGAAACCAAGAGACTTAATATTATTGTTTTTTAAAACAGTTCTTAGTTTTTTAATTTTTAGTATTTTTATTCTCTTTCAATTACTTTTTCTTCTTTCTCCTGCCTTCTTGTTTTATTCCTTCCTCCTTTCTTTCTTCCACTTTTATCTCTTCTTCCTTCCTTCATCTGCCTTTTTTATTTTTATTTTTTAAACACCTACAAGTGAGACAAAAACCTGGATCTATGAAAAGACCAGAGTTGAACCCAAAGAAGGGGAATCAGAACGGCTGTGAGAATGAGACAAATTTCACTCTGCTATTAGAGAACCTGCAAGTTATTGCATATTTGTATTATTATTATTTTTCTATTATTCTTACATCTTTTTTTAATAGTATTTTTGTATTCCTCTTTTTTCTGTATAGTGTGCTTTGCTAGGCTGGTATATTGTATCACCTGACAGGATTCCCCTGATATCTCTTTTATAGTATATTGCCAATGTACTGTCCTTCACCTCACCTGTGTCCCATTAGCACACACTCAAGGTTCTATACTCCCTATTCTTGTTATCTAGATCTCATAGATTCTGTCAGATGATTGTTGCTCTAATATTATGGTAAATAATTGCTGTTCCATGCAATTGTAAATACTTCACAACACCCCTCCCAGATCTTAGCCCATTTCAAAATTCCCTGAACTCTATTACAGTAGTGGTTAACTCTATTCTCTCATACACTATATCTATTTACTATCCTTTACTCTCACCTTACCTCAGAATCTGACCTCCCACAACCTTGCTGCTTTCTAGATCCAACTCACAATCCTTCCTTCCAAAACAAGAGTCTTATCTTCTTTCCATCCTTTCTAAAAATCAGCTGGCTGTGTGGAAAATCATGGTTAATACTATACATAGCCAAAGGATCTCCTATCTCTTCTCTTCTGGCTGCTACTGTAAATATCATAGATTATTCTCTTGCTGTCTTAAACCATTTTGCCTTCCCCCTCCAATGGATCACAAAGAAGTGTAGGTGGAAGTGGTGAACACCAGGATACCCACTGGAAGAGGAAACCCAACAACAAAGGAACCACTAACAGATAACAACAGAAGAAGGTGAAGAAGGGAGTGGAAACCACACAAACCTCAATCCAGGACCTAACTGGAAATACAACTAAATAGTAGAGACAGTACCCAGTACAAACAACTGAATAAGAGTAAGAGAGAATCCTCAAAACCTTATACACAAGGAAGCACCATCTTCAACAAAACCTGCCCTCACCAGTACAACAAAATACAAGAGGTGGTAGACAGAGTGACCCACATTTAACCAGCTGGTGGGAAGGAACCACCAAAGAAAGACCCAAAAACAATCAAAACCCAAAGACAAGCACAGAGTCTATTTAAATGACAGCCCAAGACCAGTGAGCTCGGGAGATCAAGGAAACTGCACCACTGAAACTCACTGGTATTCTACCACAGAAGTTCACACCACAAACCCAGGGAGCCAGAACAGATCAATTTAAGAAGCTGAGGCTGATAAGAAGAGTCTCACAAACAATGGGTAGACAAAGAAACAATCCCCAAATGAAAGGAAAGGAGGAAGCCTCAGAAAGAATGCTAAATAAAATAGAGGCAACTCAACTATCAGATATTGAGTTCAAAGCAATGGTTATCAGGAAGCTCAATGAGCTCACAAGGAGCTACCAGAAACTACAGGGAAGCTACACTACACCACAGTGAGCTCACTGCAAACTATATCAACATGAAAAAGGAAATAGAAACTATCAACAAGGGCCAAGAGGAAATGAAAAATATAATTTCTGAACTGAAGAATACAGTAGAAGGAATGAAAAGCAGGATTGATGAAGCAGAAGATTGGATCAGCGAGCTAGAGGACAAAGTAGAAGAAATCACCCAGAAGGACCAACAAAAAGAAAAGAGGCTCAAAAAGAATGAAGAGGGATTAAGAGAAATGCAAGACAATATGAAATGTAATAATATCTGTATAATAGGGGTACCAGAAGGAGAAGAGGAAGAGCAAGGGATAGAAAACCTATTTGAAAAAGTAATGATGGAAAACTTCCCTAATTTGATGAGAGAAAAAGTCACACAAATCCAGGAAACACAGAGACTTCCAATCAAGAGGAACCCAAAGAGGGTCTCTTCAAGACATATCATAATTAAAATGGCAAAATACCAAGACAAAGAGAGAATGTTAAAAGCAGCAAGGGAGAAACAGGAAGTAACATACAAGGGAGCCCCCAAAAGGTTCACAGCTGACTTCTCAATGGAAAAACTCCAAGCCAGAAGAGAATGGCAAGAAATATTCCAAGTAATGAGAACCAGAGGTCTCCAACCAAGGCTACTTTACCCAGCAAGGCTCTCAATCAAGATACAAGGCCAAATAAGAAGCTTCCCAGATAAAAGAAGTCTAAAAGAATACACCTCCACCAAACCAGCTCTGCAAGAGATGCTAAAGGGCCTGCTTTAAGGAAAAGAAGGAAAAGAGAGAGAGAGAGAGGAACACAGGTATGAAAATGGCAATGAATAAGTACCTACCAGTAATAACCTTAAACGTAAATGCATTAAATGCTCCAATCAAAAGACATAGAATAGCTGAATGGATAAGAAAGCATGACCCACACATATGTTGCCTACAAGAGACCCACCTCAGGACAAAAGATATACACAGGCTAAAAGTGAAGGGCTGGAAACAAATTTTCCAAGCAAACGGACAGGAAAAAAAAAAAAGCCAGGGTAGCAATACTCATATCAGACAAAATAGACTTCAAAAAAAGGGCCATAAAAAAAGACCCAGAAGGTCATTTCATAATACTCAAGGGAAGAATCCACCAAGAAGACTTAAACATTGTAAATATATATGCACCCAACATAGGAGCACCCAAATACATAAAGAAAATCTTAGAGGACTTCAAGAAAGATATTGACAGCAACATAATTATAGTAGGGGATTTTAACACCCCACTGTCAAAGATGGACAGATCTTTCAAACAAAATATCAACAAAGATATTGTGGCATTGAATAATGCCCTAGAGGAAATGGACTTAGCTGATATAGAGAGAGCCCTTCATCCCAAAGAAGCAATATACACATTCTTTTCAAGTGCACATGGAACATTTTCAAAGATAGACCACATGATAGGACATAAAGCAAGCCTCGACAAATTCAAGAAAATTGAAATTATACCAAGCATTTTCTCTAACCACAAAGGACTGAAACTAGAAACCAATCCCAAGGGAAAAAACCTGAAACACTCAAAATCATGAAGATTGAATAGCATGCTATTAAATAATGAATGGGTCAAGAATGAAATAAAGGAAGAAATCAAAAAATTTCTGGAAACAAGCGAAAATGAACTCACAACAACCCAAAACTTATGGGATACAGCCAAGGCAGTTCTGAGAGGAAAGTTCATAGTGACACAGGCCTACCTAAAAAAGATAGAAACATTTCAAACAAACAACTTAACCCCACATCTACAAGAACTCGAGGAACAACAACAAAGACAGCCCAGAGCAAGCAGAAGGAAGGAAATAACCAAGACCAGAGCAGAATTAAATGACGTAGAGACTAAAAGCACAATTCTAAGGATCAATGAATCCAGGAGCTGGTTCTTTGAAAAGATAAACAAAATTGACAAGCCTTTAAGCAGGCTCATTAAGAAAAAAAGAGAAAGGATTCAAATAAACACAATCAGAAATGAAAGAGGAGAGATTATAACTGACACCACAGAAATACAAAGGATTCTAAGAAATTACTATGAAGAACTGTATGCCAAGAAATTTGAAAACCTAGGTGATACATACAAATTTCTAGAAAAATATAATCTTTCAAAACTCAATGAAGAAGAAGCAGAAAGCCTCAACAGACCAATAACAGCAGACAAAATTGAAGCAGTAATCAAAAAACTCCCCCCACACAAAAGCCCTGGACCAGATGGTTTCATAAGAGAATTTTGCAAAGCATTTAAGGGAGAGCTAACTCGTATCTTTCACAGACTATTCCAAAAAATCTAAGAAGACAGAAGCCTCCCAAACCCTTTTTATGAAGCCAGAATCATTCTACTTCTAAAATCAGGTAAAGACACAACAAAGAATGAAAGTTTCAGGACAATATCGCTGATGAACATAGACACCAAAATCCTCAACAAAATATTGGCAAACTGCATCCAATAATACATTAAAAAGATCACACACCATGACCAAGTGGGATTCATCCAGGGATGCAAGGATGGTTTAATATTTGCAAATCAGTAAATGTAATACATCACATAAACAGAAGCAAAGACAAAAATCACATGATCATATCAATAGATGCAGAAAAAGCATTTAATAAGGTACAGCACCCATTTATGAGAAAAACACTCAGCAAAGTGGGAATAGAGGGAGCATTCCTCAACATAATAAAGGCCATATATGAGAGACCTACAGCCATCATACTCAACGGACAAAAACTAAAATCTTTTCCACTAAGATCAGTGATCCACTAAGAAAGTAGACAAGACAAGGTTGTCTACTTTCACCACTTTTATTCAATATAGCATTGGAAGTTTTAGCCACAGCGATCAGACAGAAAAAGGAAATAAAAGGCATCCAAATTGGAAAGGAGAAAATGAAACTGTCATTGTTTGCAGATGACATGATAGTGTACATAGAAAATCCTATAGACTCTACCAGAAAACTGCTTGACCTAATAAACAAATTTGGCAAAACAGCGGGATACAAAGTCAATATCTAGAAATCAAAGGCATTTTTGTATACCAACAATGAAACAACAGAAGCAGAAATCAAGAAAAAAATCCCATTTGATATAGCAAAAAGAAAAATAAAGTACTAGGAATAAATCTAACCAAGGAAGTAAAAGACCTGTATACAGAAAACTACACAACACTGAAGAAAGAAATTAAGGAAGACACAAACAAATAGAAACATATACTGAGTACATGGATTGGAAGAATTAACATTATCAATATGTCCATACTACCCAAAGCAATTTACAGATTCAATGCAATACCTATTAAAGTACCAATGGCATATTTCACAGACATAGAACAAACACTTCAAAAATTTATATGGAACCATAAATGACCCCAAATAGCTGCTGCAATTTTGAGAAAGAAAAGCAAAGTAGGAGGGATCACAATACCTGATATCAAACTGTATTACAAGGCCACTGTAATCAAAACAGCCTGGTACTGGCATAAGAACAGACATATGGACCAATGGAACAGAACAGAGAGCCCAGACATAAGCCCAAGTCTCTACAGCCAATTAATATTTGACAAAGGGGGCAGCAACATAAAATGGAGTAAAAACAGTTTCTTCAACAAATGGTGTTGGGAGAACTGGACGGCTATTTGCAAAAAAATGAAACTTGAACACCAACTTACATCATACACAAAAATAAATTCAAGGTGGATAAAAGACTTAAATATAAGCCATGTCACCATTAAAGTCCTAGAGGAGAACATAGGCAGGAAAATCTCAGATATTTCACGCAGAAACTTTTTCACTGATACGTCCCCCAGAGTAAGGGACATAAAGGAAAGAATAAACAAATGGGATCTCACCAAAATAAAAAGCTTCTGCACAGCTAAAGAAAACAGTATTAAAATAAAGAGAACCAACTGTATGGGAAAACGTATTTGCCAATGATACCTCAGGCAAGGGTTTAATCTCCAAAATATATAAAGAACTTACATGACTCCACTCTAAGAAGACAAGCAACCCAATTAAAAAATGGGCAAAGGACTTCAAAAGACACTTCTCCAAGGAGGACATACAGAGGATCCAGAGACACATGAAAAGATGCTCAATACCTCTAGCTATCAGAGAGATGCAAATTAAAACCACAATGAGATACCACTTCATATCAGTAAGAATGGCCATCATAAACAAAGCAACAAACAACAAGTGTTGGAGAGGTTATGGAGAAAAGGGGACCCTAGTGCCCTGTTGGTGGGACTGCAGACTAGTACAACCACTATGAAAAACAGTATGGAATTTTCTCAAAAAACTAAAAATGGATCTGCCTTTTGACCCAGCAATTCCACTGCTAGGATTATATCTTAAGAACCCTGAAACACCAATCCAAAAGAACCTATGTACCCCAATTTTCATAGCAGCACAATTTACAATAGCCAAGTGTTGGAAGCAACCTAAGTGCCCATCAGTAAATAAGTGGATCAGAAAACTATGGTACATTTACACAATGGAATTATATGCAGCAGAAAGAAAGAAGGAGCTCCTACCCTTTGCAACAGCATGGATGCAACTGGAAAGCATTATGCTAAACAAAATAAGCTAGGCAGTGAAAGACAAATATCATATGATCTCATCTTTAACAGGAACCTAAAGAACAAGGCAGAGAAACAAGCAAAATATAGCCAAAGACACTGAAATAGAGAATGGTCTGACAGTGTTCAGAGGGGAAAGGAGAGGGAATTTCAGGGGAAAAGGGGATGGGTTTACTGGAAGAAGTATAAAGGACACATGGATTAAAACTAGGGGTGGGTGGAAATAGGAGGGAGGAGGGGAGGGCTGGGTGGGTGAGTTGGGATGGGAGTAAAAGATAGAAAATTGTACTGCAACAACAATTAAAATAAAAAATATTTTTTAAAAAACTGTTTTGAGCATTGGAAAAAATGTCTGAAAAGTGTATTGCATCATGGGGAGTACTTTGAAGGTGACTGAAGTTTAAACATGTAAGAATAAATACACAATTTTTTATAAATAAATTCTAATTTTGGGGGTCCCCCCTCATACTATGGAATAATCCACTTCATTCCAAAGGGTTTTGCAGAGTCACCAACTTTTGAGGCCACAAAGGACTTTAATGTGTATTGATACCCCAGCTCTTTCCCGGGGGCACCGTACGACAAAGGTTGACTCAGCCTGTGCCTAAAGATCTGCATTGATTCAGGGTCTCATTTAGTTACTAGGAGTCTGGTCATAGCAAATATTCAATCAATCCAGCTTCTGGTCAATCCATAATCAATCACTGAAGCTTGGTTTACAGACAGAGAAAAGGTCTGCCCTCTGAGAGCAAGGCCCCACCTAGCCTGCATATCTTGACTCCACTAGAAGTTGAACAGGGCTAAGCTCAGGCAGTGCTTAAAACACAGTTACCATTTAATTAAAACGACTTGTCCAGCCCTAGTTCTAGTAAAAGATCTGGAATGTTGTAATGCCCATTAAATATATGTCCATTACTCCCACCTGTCTTGTAAACAGTGCTGCAGATGTCATCTCAGCTGATATTCCACAGTCCACATGGGGCCAGTGGGCAGTAAGGTGGTTCTAGATTTGTTACATCTTCTTCGACTATTATGTAAGACACAAATAACCACAACTGCCTTCCCTCGGAGATGGCCAGTTAAAAGGGGGACAAAGCCCAATGCTAGAACTTGGAAAGGAAGAAAACTAATTTCTGAGTATCTGTATACTCACCTGCATAGAAAAGGTAAGAGAAGTCCCCTGAAAGTGCTTTTCCACCACCGTGCCGACTTTCTGGGTTGCCTGAAATAAATCAGCCACTTCATCGGGACGCAGATCTCGGAAGCGCTCCACTGGCCGAAGGGGACACACAAGGACATCTGCAGTGAAGTCTGTTAAGGAACACTTTGCTTGTTTTTGGTAGTATTTTTACCAAGTTTATACCCACAGCATTGAATCCCCTTGACCCAGGCCTGAACTCTCAAAGACTAAATAAAATCCAACAAATACTTGCCAACAACCAAACAAATACTTGCCAACAATTGAACTCCAAGGAATTAAAAAAGATTTTCAAACATGGTTAATTATACTTTGAAGGAGAAGCTGTGCTGAGCTGAAGAAATTCTGTGAAGAGCAAGGCATATCAGTATCTTGGAGAGACTCAAGTCCTTGCTGAGATAATTATGCCAAGAGGTAAAATCTCTTCTGGACCATTATTTCCTGACCCCCATTATTCGACTGTGCTGGCATCTCAAGCAGCCCAAGGGGCTGGGAAAACAACTGGAATATCCAGCTGGTTTCTCTACCTAGAGCATCGTGATGAAAATTTTAATTTTAATATCTCTTTGGAGAAATATGTAATTAAAATATAACAGTAGTTTATTTTATTTTTAAAATGAGTGTAGACATTCTGAGAACATACAATGAACTTCCTCTATAACCTACAGATGTTTACATGGTTAAACAATTTATGACAAGGATTCCTCAAACTGATGATTAAGAATTTAAGAAGGCAGTTGAAGGTAAATCATTAAGTTAAGAAAAGGGTTGTCTGCTTTTGCAAACAAAAGTATTTCAGTGCAATCTGTAAGTTAGACAAATCAACATATTTACATTTTTGGTCTAAACAAACAAGATCTAGAGAAAATGGATATATACACTCGATCATTTGTTGATAGCAAATTATCATTCAGTATTACATCATTAATAACACTTCAGTTTCTTTTCATATTTGAACTTATATATGTGTGTGTGTAAACACATATACCCACATACATGCACGCAGGAGACATACTAACTTTTGTTAAGTTTTTAGATACCAGCAGGAGAAAAATCACTATAATGTTGTTTTCTGTTTTTCTCTTTTGTCCTTTGTTCTTATTGTGTTAGGAGAACATGCTTCTGCCTGGAGCTAAGTAGCTAAGGGTCATAGTAAAACCACAATTCAACAATTGCTAGTCTCATCAGAATATCAAGCATTGTAGCCCATCAGACACATGATGGGACCCAGGCCCAGGGGAAAATACACTGAGCTCCACTGGGCAGGCCTGATTTTCACAAGAGCAGGGAAAGGGGAGGAAACACTGATTAATTTTGCTCATAATCGGGAAATTCATGTCAGTGGTAAACTAAGAAATGGAGCATTTGTTTAATCTGAGTTCATTTTTCAAGAGAGGAGAGGGAGAGGCCTTCACCCATGGGGCATTTGATACTTAAAAAGATAATTATCCCTTTTTTGGCAGGGCTGCTTTATTATCATGGGTCAATGAACTGTTTAGAAATGAAGAATTTTCTTTCATTTCCTTTTTAACAGATTGCCAGTCTCCACTCCCACTGAGTTGCTTTTCTTTGTTAAAAGAGACCTTTTCCCATCTTCCTCCTCCCAGCTTTAATTTATACCCACCCTTAGGCCCTGACTTCATCAAACCACAGCAAGATGACGACTTTGCAAGCTGCCAACAATACCCATAATAGCGTGGTAGGCTATGTCTACACAGAAACTAGTTGTGGAAGAAACAGCATTTTATTTAAGCAATTGCTTACTGTGAAAACTGGTGGAATGAATCTGACAGCCTTTGTAATTTTAGTAATGTCAATGACATCTGAAAGCTCTTTTTTCAATGCCATATAAATATCTTATCATTTATCTGTCTGTTCTGTGAGTCTGATGCTAAGGACTGGCCTGGCCAAATGTTTAATGGTTTAAAATGTTTATGGAATCAAAAATGTCTGAATCTGTCAGATGTTTTATCTCGTGTATCTATCCAACTGCAGGGTGATACACCACATACATTTATTATTTTAATTAAACATTAATAATAGTAACACAACACGTCACAAAACAGTTAAACAGGTTAAACACATTCTCATTTAGGTGACTGTTTTTCACCAGCCCATTTAGGCAACATTGTCCTGACACATACACTCTCTGCAACCCAACCTCTTGTTAAGAAGTCATTTTATCCGTATATGATGCACACACATTTCTGTGCAAATAATAAGATAAATAAAGATAGCTTTCAAGGGTGCTTACTTGGACAGGTGTTAATAGTGGTGATCATTTTCTTTGTTTTGCTGGGACCCAGAGGATGGCCTAGCAGGCCTTTTAACCTGGGAGTGACCACAAAGGTAGGCTCCATACAACCCTGTAGGAAGGTAGATGGGTCTGGAGTTATACAGGGTGAAACCCTGGAGCTCTGGGTGCTGTGGGATTAGTTGACCTGGCCAGCAGCGGGGCAACTATCCAACACACTCCCTGGGCCATTCTAGGGACTGACTGAACACCAGAAAGTCAGGATCAACAGTCTTCCTTCAGCTCCTTTAAAGCCAGAGCAGAACAAAGCCTCTGCCTACACCTCACAACAGGCTACATCCTGCCTGATACCTACCCACTTCTGGATCTCCTCTTTCCTCACCCCTCTCTTGCACACTATATATGCCACGTGTGCCTTCTTTCTGTTCCTCAAACACAGTAAGCTCCTTCCCTGATTTGGAGCCTATTCCTTGGCTATTTGTTCTTCCTAGAATTTAATTCTCCATGATCTTCACATGGTCACTTCTTTCTTATTATTCAAATGCTAATTCCAATGCCAGTCTCTCAAAGGAATATTTCACTGTTAAGTGGTTTACACTGTTACCTGCTTACTCACTCTTACATCACCTGTTTTAATCTTCTCTGGCCCTTGCCACCAGCTGATGGTTTTCTTCTGTTGGTTACTACCTACCTGGATAAGAACATAAACTCCACGACAGTGAAAATTTAGTTGTGTTTACTGATATTTCCTCACCACTTATGACATCTGAGACATTGAATAAGTATTACTGGAATGAATGAATAAATAATACACAAGACCTCATATCAGCCACCTCTGAGTACTAAAACCCTGATGAAATTCATTTACTTTTCAATTACCTATACAAAACTGGGATAGGCTACAAGATTTTTTTTTTAATTCAAAGAGATTTATGCTTAATATCTAACATAGTTAGAACTAATGTTGGATAAGAGCTGGAGAAATGTAAACTCATTTGTAATGTAAACTAATTTTCATATAAGCCCAAAGGAAATATAATTATGAAGGTAAAATCCGTTTTAAAAATCCTTTTATAATTAGAAAGAAGTGGTTTCTAGAATATTCAAAGTCTAAGATAAACTACATATAGAAAAATGCTGCTTTATACTGTGACTAGGAAATGTAATTCGTTTGTTCATTCAGTGAACAGTAAGCACTAGTTAAGTATGTGCTAGGCTCTGGGTGTTGCAAGGAGAGTAAGAAGTTGCTCTTGTCCTTTCATTCCAGGAAACAGGGATTGAGACACAAAGCTGCAGCACTATAGGAGGCACAGCATAAGAATAGAGGGCTATAGAGGCAGAGAAACCTGACCATCAATAAACTCTGAATTGCATAGATTATCCCATGGCTAACTGGATATATAAATGTGTTCATAAAGGATTTAGAGCAAGTAAACAAACTTTTTCTGCAAAGGATCAAATATGTAAATATTAATATTTTGGGCTGGTGGACCATGAGTCCAAGGAGTCATACATAATACAAACACTAATAAGTGTGGCCATGTTCCAGTAAACAAAAGGAGGAGGCTGGCCAGATTTGGCCCGTGGGCCTTAAGGTGTCAATCCTGATATGGGGGAATCACATTAGAAAGAGGTAGCTAAAGGGAACAAAAAGTGTTGGATTCCTACTCTTCCTTCCCTAAGTTGAGGACTACAATGCTACCTTAATAGCATACTGGATAAATCTTATGGTATCTTACAAAATTTAATTGTCTAAGAAAAACATCTGAGCATATTAGAGCATGTTCCTGCCTGTGTACAATGCTTTTACAGACTAATCACATCAGAAAACATGTTACGATATTGACACCATGAAATGAATTATGAGTATTTCTCCCCAACATAAGTAAACTGAGTTAGTTCCATCTCTAATTGGAAAAATGCAGCATATGATCTGCAAACACATGAGAGGACCAAAGTATGCTATTTACAAACTCATCTGAGAATAAAAGTATTTTCTCAAAATAAGTGCATAAGTCTTGGAAGAAAACACCATATTGCTTAAAGACGGTAGGTGTGTGTTACATGTTTTTCCTGGACACACAAGTCAGGGAAAGCAAATTAATTTTGAAGGAGAGTAGACAGCTCTTGTAATTTTACTGCCACTGTTTATATGGCAATTATTTTAAGGTAATATCACAGATGTAGTATAATTTAATATGGAGACTCTTAGGCATTGTTAATGGACAAATCCCATATTACACACAGACAATAGGAACACACCTCTCCTGCATCCTCTTTGCTTGAGGTTTACACCTCTGCAGAGACTTGTTAGCCAGCATGCAAAGACAGCCCTCGAGCAAGTTAATCTACTCGGTGGAATTTAATGTATGTTGATCCAGTACGTACCACACATGAAAAACTGAAAGAAGATTATCAAATGCAATCTGGTCTCTCCCTACAATATAAGTAGAGGCATCTATTTAGTAATAACAATTTTTCAAAAGAAAAGAAGACCAATAATTACAATTTAGTGCCTATGATTGACAAAGGTATCCCTCATAGCAGAGGAAAATCAAAGAAGGCTTCATACTGCAAATGAGATTTAAAGTGGGCTTTACAAATGGGGGAGTAACTCAAACAATGGGTTGGCTGGCAAACCACTCACCCATTCATTTCACAGCTAAAGCCTTCTCTCAGCCCAGGGCTTGTATTACAGTTTAGGATGCCAAGATGAGTACAACGGAGTAACTGACCTTGCAGAGTTCACACTCTAATATCCCAAACTGTCATGCATTGTAAACAGATCATTACAACACAGAGAGATGAGTGCTATTGATAGAAATCAGCGCAGATTGTTGTGGAAGCACAGAGGAGGCCGAACCTAATTCTGCCTACGGGTTGGATAAACTTTTCAGTATGGGCTTGTGTTTCCATTCTCTAAAATCAGCAAGCCATTTCTCCAAATTTGGATTAAATCAGTCCTTGAAAATGGCCTCATAACTTATGGTTAGTTTCAAATAAAGTCATCAGGCATTCCCCCTTTGGCTAAAAATCACTGTTTCATTTATATATGTACTCAAATTTACTTAATCTTTCCAACTAACCCATAAAATACTTTCATAATTCCTATTTTTCAGATGAGGAAATTTCAGCTTATAGAAAATAAGAAACTTGTGCAAGACAGCACCACCCCCAATACAAGACTAAACTAGACTTTACCTCAAGCCTGTCTGATTCCAAAGTCCATGTTATTAACCAGTGCTCTGTGATGCTTTTTATAACTTTCATGATCAGTCTCTGTTTACCCTCTTACTAAAAGTGTGCACTGTGTTCCCAGAGTTCCTTTGTTCATGGAAGAGAATTTTGGGTTTCATGAAATTCAAAGATATTGTGCAAAACTGCTAAAGTCCTGAGAAACACCTAGCCTTGAAGGAAGAAAGCAGAGGAGACTTAAAGTCTCATGGTGGAATGGGGGCTCAGTGCTGGATGAAGGAGGTCATATACATGCCCCTCGTCCTAACACAGAACTGTGAGTAAGGACAGCAACATCAGAGAACTATCTTGCACCAAGGGGTCAGAGGGAGGAACTAATGTGAAATACAGAGCCTGCATTTCCTCTCTTTTCCATCTTTAAACGTGGATTGCTTCAAGGTAACTTTGACTCCACTGGGCTGCCAGGCTCCAGAGTAAGATTAGATATTCTGATCAATGTCAATGGATTACACTGTCAGACACACTGAACAATCCCTTTGCTTTTGGACAGCCTAATTATTGGGAACCATTGACTTCCTCCTAGTATCATTTATATCACCAAGACCTACTAAAAACCTGGTAATGCCTTTCCCCCCCTTTTTCTCTGCACCTTCACCACCAACTCAGAAGTGACTGTCTCATTATATTGGATGTAAACACTGTGTTTTTGCCACATTACAGTGATGTGACAACATGCCAGGCCCTGTGGTAAACTCTCGCTGTTACACAGCGAACCCAGAATACACACAATTACAGAAAGAAATCAGATGAATCTTTGCACTAGTCAATTACCTAAAATTGTTGTGGTAGATTGTTTACAAATATTACTACAAGAATCTTTCCCATTCTGCATGTCCCTCTGCAAAGTGACTTTGCTCTTCTTCACATCAAGCGTTGGAGGCTATGTCCCCTCCCTTTGACTCTGTGCTGGTCTTGTGACTTGCTTTGATTAGTGGAATGTGACAGAAGTGTTCCTATGTGACTTGCTATGTTCAGGTATTAACAGAATTTGCATCTTCTGGGTTTTGTTGTTGTTCTCTTGGAATCCTGATAAGCATGCTGTGAAAAAGCCCAGCTAGCCTTTTGGAGAACAAGTCACATGGAGGAGAACTGAGATCCTCAGCAGATAGCCAGCACCCACTATTAGGCCTTTTAGACCTAGGAGAGCTACTGCCTGACTTCCAAACTTCTGTCTCAGTTATCTATTGCTGCATAATGAACTACCCTAAAAACACAGGTGCATAATGAAACATTGACTTGTTTTCTTATCATAATCCTGTAGGTACTTTTGCAGCTGGTCTCACCTGAGCTTACTCATGCAACTGCTTCCAGACAGTGCACTGGGCCCCTAATCTCTGTGCTCCTAAATTCCATCTCCTGATAGAAGGAGTGGAAAGAACACATTGAAAAGAAGCATGGGCACTGGAAGTCAACAGGCATTATTATAACAATCTACTGAAGTCATTGACTCTGAATAGAAGTTCTGGAGGTTTTGCAAATATGAGCAGGTGCTCAAGGTATCTTGGATGTTCTAGTGACTATATACACCCATGTCATCTTAGAGTTGGGATGGATTCTAAACATTATCTACTCCAATATCTTCCTTGTTGGAAAAAAGTGGGGGTTAGAAAAATTAACTGATTTGTTCAAAGACACAGCTAAGGACATGACTGGAATTGAAATTCAGCTGTTTGGCTTCCCTAACCAAAATTCTTTCTATTTATACAGGAGATGACAAAATGTTGCACCTCAGCTATGTATTCCAATACTAAACCTATGGCAGATATTAACAATTGAGTACAAAATTTTCTTTTTGCACCACAGAGACTCAGAATCCTTGTCAATCTTGACCTCTAAGCAGTCACCACCAGTGAGAGTGGACATGGAACATGAGAACAGCTATGAACCACAGAAACAACTGCAAAGGCCTGGTGGAGTCAAGAACAAAACAAGATTCTGTCAAATGAGAATCTGCCCAACTACAATAGATGTTCCTTGTGTTACTACATTATTATTCAGAATAAATTTGATAAGTTCAAAATTTGTTCATCAAGGATAATAATTGATGATTAAAATAATTTTATGAGCATTTCCATGACAAATATGAAATATTTAAATATAGGGTCATGACAGAAAAATGGAAATGTACCAATTTAGATGATTAATTCAAGAAGACAACAGAATATTATACTCAGACTTGCTCCTATCTATTTTTTTTATATTTGATCTATTCTAGGGATTCAAAATATAAAAGCACTAAAATAAATCAAACCATCAAAAATATCATTGATTTTGATGAGGCTGATCAGCATGTGTATATATGAATATGGAGTGAGTCTGTATCAGATGATATGACAAAGAATTAGCCATTCTTCTAAACTAATAATAAAGAAGGGTCTCTATTCATCTGTACTGCAAATCAGTATGCAGTTAAGTCACAAGCAAGGAACCTTCCTGCCTGCACTGCAGAGTTCTGCAGACACGTGTAGTGAATCACTTGCTCTAACAAATAGTCCTAGACCTTGCAAAAACCATAAGCACAAATGGCATGAATGCAATTTCAGAATGTGATAAATTCCAGGACAGTGTGATTGAGATAATGATAGTACTCTGTTCATACCTGGATCTCAAGGCAAGCATCTCACAAACATCTATAAGAATTCTCATGTTCTGTCCTGGAGAATGCCTTGGGCCAAAGATACACTGTGAGTGAGTCTTCAGTTACCTAGGGGCGGAGAAGCCAGGTATCATTCTCTAGGCACTGCTCTGGCTGCTCAGAGGTGAGAATCAAATTCATAGGGAGAAACAAACATGCAGCTTTCAAAGAAAGCAAAAGAAAAGAGAAGACTGCAGCCTGGAGGGCAATTCTTTGGTCTAAATTTCACACATTACTCTGTGATTGTTTTAAGCCAAAGGAATCTTGTGTTGATTATACTAGGAAAATCAGAATTGGCCACAGTTATGCTTATATGAAACTAAATATGTGGGGAAAATGAATAGTAACAGAAGGGGAAGGAAAGAATACATATCATTTGTTCGCTGCCTACTGTGTCCTTTGAGGTAGAGACTATCACCCACTCCTGTTTTTCCACATTCAGAAGTTGAAACTGAACATGTTACATTGCATAACCAATGTCACAGTGATATAAAGTAAAAGCCCTGGAGAGGGCCATGTGGTATTTAAAGTTGTCCACACTGTTTCGATGCCTCCCAAGTTCATAAAAGTCTCCAATTACTATTGCAGTGTTCACTAGAGTGATTCACCAGAACACTGGGTCTATGAGATGTTTTGAGATACTATTAAAAAAAAAAAGTCTTGTGGTCAAGAAGATTAAGAAATGATGAGTGAAATTAGGTAAAATAAGTTTTTTATTTACAACACTGCTCATCAGTATAGTTAATGTGCTAATGTTCATCCTGACTTCCCCAAAAGAAGAGATACTCTGCAGCATTTCTCATATTTGCTTACAAATAAAACTATTATTATTTTACTTTTTCTCTTTCTTTGTAGAACATTGCATAGGACAAATATTGTAGGGGATGTTTACTGGAAATACTGAGCATCATTTACCTATACATAGAGATACTGAAAAATTTCTGCTTTTTAATCATAAAGTAGCCCTGGCTGGTATGGCTCAGTGGATTGAGTGCCAGCCTGTGAACCAAAGGGTCACTGGTTTTATTTCCAGTTGGGGCACATGCCTGGGTTGTAGGCCAGGTCCCCAGTTGGGGGTGCACGAGAGGCAACTACACATTGATGTTTCTTTCCCTTGCTTTCTCCCTCCCTTTTCCTAAAAATAAATAAAATCTTTAAAAAAATAAACATCCTATTATTCATATGAAGAAAGCAAGAGGGCATTCTGGTAAATGAACTATACTGAAAAATTGAGCATTAAAATATATCAGATGGGACATGGCAGTCATTAGTGCTGTTTGTCAACTACTTGAGGTTTTTGCCATGTCCAGGTACATGGCTTACACATCATGGATCTTTGTGGTTTGGCAAAGCTCAAGAAATTCTGACCAAGGATTTGTGAAGTGATATATTTCACTTACAGACTAGGGCCCTTAACTACTAGTGTGAGACTCCAAAGCCCTCTTTCCTCTTCCATAGCAACCAGCTACATTGGTTGTGCAGTGGGTACCAGACCACCATTGCAGGTTTTCTCATCATCTGTTCTTACAGTGACAAGAGCAAGTTTGTTAAATAGGTTTCATTTCTTCTGCTAACTCAAAATAATTTGTAATAGCTGCTTAGAGAAGTGTGTTAAAGAAAATTCAGAAGCCTTCATAGAGATCAGGAGAGAAAACGGAGGGGTATATTAGTGTGTATGATCAGGAGGTTGGGAAGAATACCAGCATGCATACTAAATATCTGCCATTCTTCAATTACAAAGCAATACAAATATTTTGCTAAGGCTCTCTTTCCTGCTTTCTTAATGGCATGGAAGTTGTGTCCAGGTCTTGAAATGTCTGAGTAACCGTGATAAAAATCTAGTATTACTGGTATTGTCCTGGAGGTATACAGAAGTATGTGTATTTTAAATAATTATACTTAGAAAAGCATTGAAAAAGAAAGTTACTGTCACTCATAAAATGAAAACATGGGAGTGGGGGCATACCAAGATGATAATGCTGCAAAACTGCTCTTAAGTGTTAACAGTAGAGAAGTATTGCAATAGAAAAGAAATAAAGTACACTCCACAGCTGAAATACTTAAGGATTATTCACAAAGAAGGATAAAAAAAACTACATATGTACTCTATAAGAATCACCTCAAAAATTCTGTGAAAAGATTTTAGTGTAGAGTAGATCAGAAAGTAATGCTAATGATCTGTAATTTACTGGCGATCTCCTGGGAAACCACAAGCAAGATCAATAGTTTACACCCTATACACATTTACATTCTACTAGCCTGCGTGTTGGGAACCGCCTTGCCTGGTTTCAGAAGCTGTAACCCCCGCCAAGGCTAAGGCTGAGGGAGCGACCTTGGACCGTAAGCCAACAAGGAGACAAAAGCTTATCTCCCTGGCAGGGGCCCCGCTTCTGCTCCTTTTACTTCATCCATAACTGACCCCTAATGCTTGATCGGTTAGCCAATGATAGGTAAGATTCCCCAAGGGGGGAATGATCTGAGACAGGCACAATCACATGGGAGGCCCCCAAGGAAGGACTTTGGGGAGCTACAGCAAAAGGGAGTGATGGACCCTCGCCCCTCAGCATTGACAAAGCCTGAGTCCTCATTGTCTGCAAGAAATTTCCTAATCTCCTGGCTGCCTTACTTCCCTTGCTCCACCTAAGCCTGAAACAATGACAGGGTGGTGCAGCCCTGTGCTGGAAAGGGCGGTTTCCCTGGGTGATCAGGCCTAAGAAAGAATATGTAAAATCCTGTGAAACTTGCTTTGTTTAGAATGCTTTCAATTGAATGAGAAGGGTCCAAGGAGGAAGTAAGTTTGTTCCTCAAAGTTTTACAGCTCTTTAGCTATCTGACCCAGACTCAAAATAGGCCCTCAGACTTCTTTATTATCTATTGTTTGATCCTTACTTCCTGGCAATGATTAATGAGCTTTACCTGAATTCCTGTGTAAACAAACGCAATAAAAGCCCATTGAGGAACAAGTTCCTGGTCCTTCTCCTTTGAGAGAACAGCCACCTTTCCTCCCCAAGCAGATCATGTCTTGGTAGACTTATTCTCGTCTGTAGCAGCTGGGTGGGGGCCCTGTGGGCGGAGCTCTCCCACATCTGTGAATGAGGATAGAGCACTCTGAGTGTCTACTTCCACAGGGTGGCCAGGCTAAACCCAGACATGAATAGAGTCCTCCCAGGACAAGTTCCATCAGGTCCCCAAAAGTATGGATTCCAGCTCTAGGTTTGTTTATGCCACTCAACAGCCAGTGAAAATTCCAGTTTCCATCAGATCATCAGTACAGTGGGGTAAACCAGTAAAGCCAGCCACACTTCACATACACAACAGGAGGGCAAATGCATGTGGAACAGAGAGATTCTTTAGTGAGACAAAATGAATAGAGAGGACATAGGAGGTAAAAAGGAAAGAGAAAGACATAAAAAGGGAATAATTAGTGGGAAAAACATTCTTAGAAGATCGGAAATAATCCCTAGTAGACAGGTTCAGCTGGCATTCTTGGTACCATACATGGTGTTTTACGCAGATTAGGCCTCCAATGAGTATTTGGGGGAACAGTAAATGGCACATCTGCTTATTCCTTGCTTAATCTGAGAAACAGTTCTTTCTTGTAAGTAATCCTTCAAATGTTTCAGAAATTGTAGTTTCTGAGAAACCACTGAACCAGACCAGACTGAACTTACATTTATAAAAATAATTGAGGGAAATGAACTTAACACTAAAAATTAAACAAGCAAACAAAAAATCTACCTGAGTCTCTGGTCTAAAAGAGACATAGAAAAATAAATATAAGGTGCTGTCCTTTCACACATCAATGGCAGTGCTTTCATTTCAGATAAAAATCTTGTAGATCACTTACTTATTAGAGCTTGGAAAGACTTGAGAATAACATTGTTCTATGGTCTTTTAATAACAATGAGAAATCTCTTCAGTGATAAATACAAATGTTGATGGAAAAGTATTTCAAAAAACAGAAAAAAAACCTTAATTATTCTAATTTGGCATTCTTAGTGATTCTGAATTAATCCAAACCCTGCCCCACTCAAATTCAGTCTCCCATGAGTTAGCAATCTAAAAATCATAATGTGAGAATATTTTACAGTGAAAAGTGTTCAAGTGATTAATGAATGAACTTCCCAATGAATTACTGAAGGAAGATCATAAGGCCAAATTTTGGAGGAAAGGGTAAAGGCAAAACACTTTTTAGGACTTTGTATGTTTTTCACTTATTTGTTAAGTATGTGTTAATTAAGAGCCTCCTACTTGGTAGGTATTGTGTAAGACACTGAAGGTACAGCATACACCAGCCACATGCATCCCCTCCCTTCCAAAGGTAAACATTCTAGAGGGTGAACAGACAAAAGATAAGAAATAGATCAAAATGTAGCTTCTACCATAAAAGAGAGGAGGTTGAGATGAGAAAGCAAGATGCAATAGTACAAAGGGAAGAACATTCCAAGCCAATAGCTAAATTGGGAATGAGCTTGGTCTGTTTACCTGGGATACCAGGAAAAAACAAAGGCTTTCCACAGCCTTGGCTAGAAGTCTGGATTTATTCCATGGGCATGGGGAAGCCTCTGAGGCATTTCAGGCAGTGTGGAGTTGAGGCATATGACAGAACCTGAGTTCTTTTTTAGAAATATCACTCTCAATGCTGTGTAGGAAAAAAAATCAATGCAAGCAGAGATGGAAGCTGAGGACCACTGAGGATGTCTTTACCAGAGACTAATGAGAGATTCAAAACAGGCCTGGACTATGGTGGTGGCAGTAGAGGTGCAGAGAATTCCAGATACATCTCTGAGCGAGGAGCAACAGGACTTCATGATGGATAGGGGACAAAGAAGGAGGGTGATCCAAGAAGACTCCACGACTTTGGCCTGAGTAGGTGGGTGGAGAGTGAAGTAATTTAGGAGACAAGGGGAAGAGGGGCAATGTCATGTGGCTCACCATTTAGAGACCTTTCCTTCTTGAATTTACATATTTCCTAAAGCCAACTAAATCAGATTTCCCCAAACTGGTGTAGGGGTGAATTGCCTGAAATTGTTTGCAAAACAGAGGATATGTGTGTGTGTGTGTGTGTGTGTGTGTGTGTGTGTGTACTGCTCTTGTGGTCTTCAGCTTGCAAAAAAATGCTTAGTCTCTTGAGTCCAACTAAGATAACATTCACTGATTTAAATGAGCAGAATTATTTGAAATTAGTCCCCAAAAGAATGATTTAAAAAAGGCTGTCACTTTTATGCAATTTAGCTTAGAATCTAATAAACCCTTTCGTGAAGAATGAAAAAAAAGTTTACTCTCTGTCTGAGCAATGTGTTCATGAGGATGAACCCTCCATAAAAGACAAACTAAGTTTTTTTCTGTTTTTTTTTTTTTAATGACCTAACACTAAAATCATTTTAATCTGATTCAGCAGTGAACAATTTAAGACATGCCTCTTCCAACAAAAGACAGCTGGACACACAAAGATGATTATGTGATCCATTCAAAATTAAAGAATAGGCTAAATCATTTATAACAATAAAAAAGCAGAAAATCCTACTGAAAAAAATAAAAGGAAAATTCTAAGTAGCAAATTATTCCCAAATGTTTCCAAAACAGGAAGCAAAAGACATTGTCATGTCACCCTGGAATCTTCCAGAATAGATAAATTAATCAGGCAGTCTTTAATAACAAAGAGGCAATTCATTTTAAAAAATTAATTTAAAAAACCTCAGAAACTTTGGCAATGAACTACATTGTCAGAATGTCAAGAAAGCAGACTTTTCAAGACAATGCTTTGTATACAAATATAGCTCAGCATTCATCACTAAGCCTCCAAAGCCTGTAAAAGAAAAAGTTTTATTCTTTCCATCTGCTTATACTCTTCTCCTAATAATGAGACTGCCAATGACAGAAGAGGCTCTGACATCTTTAAAACAATAATAATTTTTTAAAATGCAGTCACAAATATAGGGTTTCAAACCAGAAACTCCTCTAAGCCACTCCTTCCTCCTCAGCTCTCTTAGCCTAGTGTCTTTGTTAATACTGGGTTAATATTTATACCTACTTCACTGCAGTGTATAAGGGTGTTTTAAAAATAATAGCATATTTCATACCATAAAATAAAAGCTGAACATTTTAAAAAGTAGTTTCTTTTTAAAAAAGTCAATAGAAGTGAATTCCTTAAAGGAATTCAGTCTTGGCAAACATAATGTGAATATGTGATTGAAACACTGTCAGTCACTAACTCCAGTGTTATTATTCACAACCTTAAACTTCACTCATTCCACATATAAAATTTCACCCCTATTTTTTCCATGTTCTATTTACCTACCCACCTCCATTCCCTCCTATTACTTCTGTCTGTATTTTCCTCCCCCATCAAAATCTAACATCCCTAGAGGCAGGGTTTAGGTATAAGTTATCTTATAATTTCTTCTTCCCTTCTGGTTTCAACTGTATGAATTTTAAAAACATAATTGGTAACAATAAGAAAAACCAAAACACAAAAGCAAACACTGTAAAAATATTTAGACTAAGCATATTTAAAATTTACAACTTTTCTCAGCCTTCTCCTTTCCAAATTTTGTTTAGACTTAGACAGCACAGCACATGATACAGTTTGCCTAATGTTTAAATTATGATACCCAACAATTTAAAAGGATCTATAAAAAACCATCTTTAACACATTTTGTACATATTTGAATTTCATTTTATATGTAATTGAAAAAATATTTAAGGATGCATAAGAAAAGCAAAAGTTGTGGAAACAGATGTTCTGGCAATTTCATAACAGTTTTATATTTATATATTATCATTCTCCTAGAAGGACCCTAAAACTTAGATATTTATATGCCCAGATATTAAAAACATACCTTTGCTACCCATCAGTCTCTGGCATGGAGAATCAGCAATTGGCCCCAGTAGCTCTCATTACCAATATCACCATCATCACCACCATCTTTCCATCATTACTTAAAACAAGATAGGAATTGTCTGAATCAGAATTGTTGCCAAAATAAGTGTCTCAAATTTCTGATTGATGACTAAATATCCCTTTAGTAAACTGCAACCTCAAATACTATGCCACAGAGTAGAGAGATTCTAGCAACATTAATGTTTCTGCATGGAGAAAACAAACCTCTGCCTGAAAAAATACTCTTATTCAGAATCTCATGTGGTTCATCTCAATCTATGAAAAGGAAAACATAAACAAGAATAATTCAAATTGAGAGTAGTTTGTAATGTGGATTTTCAATGTTATTGATATCTCTATAGCCATAATAACTTACCTAATACAGATCATTGCCTACAGAGCAGCGCTATGCAATGAAACTTTTGCGATGACAGAAATGTTCTATATTCTACTCTATACAATATGGTAGCCACTGACCACATGTGGCTACTAAGTACTTAAAATGCAGTTTGTGTGATGGAAGAACTGAATTTTAATAGTATTTAATTCTAATTTACTTTAATTTAAAAATTAACAGTTAAATTTAAACTTTAAATTTTAATTTAAATAGTTACCTGTAGCTATTTATCCCATGCAGTTAGCAGCGGCTGCACGGGATCACGCATTAGTAGAGGCCATGATGCACAGCATCACTGATGGCAGCAGGAAATGATGGGAATTGGGGCAAGCTGGAAAACACATTTCCTAAGGTGGGCAGATGCTACTCAAATGTTTATTCTAGGAGAAACTGGAAATTTGGATGCTACATTTAATTCTCTTCTATTTAACATCTGGCAACTACAGGCAGCCCTCCCCTCACATGATTCCAAATTTCACTGTCCACAGTTTAGTTAAATAACATCAATTCCCCAATAATATAGCTGAAATTCCAGTCACTGTGGTTTATTACCTTGGAATCCATGCACAAATTCACTATGAGGTCTCCAGTCCACAAATTACTATGTTTAATAACAGATGCACACAGTGATCAGTGGCCAATCCTGTCACTTTTTCCAAGTCTGCCAGCTATTGGTCACTGTGCACTGTCACTGGGAGGCATATGACCTGCAAAGCACATAGTTGTGTTGCCTCCTGGTCTGCCACTGATAAACTCCAGTGACATTTTACCAAAATGGATAACCAGAAGAGGGAACTGGCCAACAAATATGAAACTGCTGCAAAGAAACAAAGAGTGGTAATGCTGGACTAGAAATGTGAATTCAGTGTAAATGAAGTTATTAAAAAAATAGCTGACTATGGGAATACTGGCCATGTAGTCACTCAGGAAACTCTAGATGTACAGACAGAGAAACCTAGTGAAAACAAACTTATGCACACAAATGCAAGAAGTGGTTATGATGAAAAGGAGGAAGATGTACCAGAGGAAGTGATGCCAGCAAAAATACTCACATTTTCAAAAACTTCATGTTTCGCCACATTGAAAACACAAAGGATAAAATGTCAAAAATTGGCACTCATCCAAACTCAGGATGGAGTATGATATTTTGCCAATGCATGGAAAAGGTGCTCTCTGTATTTTAAATTGTGCAACCACAAAAAGCAAGAGAGCTCTGTTTAAACTATTGTTGATAAATGTTGTCCAAAGGAAAAAAATACTTTAATTTTCAATGTTTCTAATGTTTAAAATTACAGCATATCAAATAAGTGTTGGTCACAATATTTTTATTTCCTAATATACTTTTAATAAACAATAAGAGTTTTAAGTGTTTCAACAAAAAAATTTTAAAGATCATGGAACAATCATAATTTTCCCCATTGATTATTAAAATTGCTTTCCATGGTTTCAGGTACATGGTCATTTTTCATTCCCTCACTGATGTACACAGTGAACACTGTTTGTACTTAAGTTCATAAAAAATACTGGACAGGAAAAATAGAAAGTATGGCTAATGGGCTATAAATGGAAGACCTGTGCCAGGAATTAGTGTCATACCCTACATGCATCCTGACAACAGCAGGAGAGAATGTGTTGAAGAAATCAAGGACATTCTCTTTAGAAAATGTCTTTAGAAAGATGTATTTTGGCTTTTCCTGTATACCAATGCTGCCATTCAAGCTGCTACCCTGATGATGGGGTTCTACCCTGAGTACACAGCTCCACAGCACAGCAAGGAGTGTTGCCCTGCCCTCGAGAATACCTAAGGCTCCACCCTTCACAACATAACAAATGCACTGAGACAAAGAAATATGGTAAAATGAAAGAACAGATGAAAACTCCTGAAAAAGAGCTAAGCAACGAGGAGATAGACAACTGATCTGATGCAGAGTTCAAAACACTGGGAATCAGGATACTCATAAAATTGATTGAGCTCGGTCACAAAATGAAGAAAGAAATGAAGGCTATACAAAGTGAAATAAAGGAAAATATACAGGGAACCAACAGTGAAGGGAAGGAAACTGGGACTCAAATCAATGATTTGGAATGAAAGGAAGAAATAAACAACCAACTGGAACAGAATGAAGAAAGAAGAATTCAAAAAAATGAGGAGAGGCTTAGAAACCTCTGGGACAACTTTAAGTGCTCCAACATCTGAATCACAGGGATGCCAGAGGGAGAAGAGGAAGAACAAGAAATTGAAAAATTATTTGAATAAATAATGAAGGAGAACTTTCCTAGTCTGGCAAAAGAAATAAACTTCAAGAAAGTCAAGGAAGCCCAGAGAATCCCAAAGAAATTAGACCCAAGGAGGAACACACCAAGGCACATCATAATTACATTACCCAAGATGAAAGATAAGGAGAGAATCTTAAAAGCAGCAAGAGGAGAGAGTTACCTACAGAGGAGTTCCTATAAGGCTATCAGCTGATTTCTCAAAAGAAATCTTGCAAGCAAGGAAAGGCTGGAAAGAAGTATTTGAAATCATGAAAGACAAGGACTTACATTCAAGATTACTCTATCCAGCAAAGCTATCATTTACAATAGGAAGGCAGATAAAGTGCTTCCCAGATAAGATCAAATTAAAGAAGTTCTTCATTACCAAGCCCTTATTATATTAAATGTTAAAGAGACTTATCTAAGAAATAGAAGATCAAGAGCTATGAACAGTAAAATGACAACAAACTCAAAACTATCAACAACTAAACCTAAAAAAAAGTAAGCAAACAACTAGAACAACAACAGAATCACAGAAATGGAGATCATATAGGGGGTTATTAGCTGGGAGGGGGAGGGGATATTGGGATGGAAAAGGTACAGGGAATAAGAAGCAAAATTGGTAGGCATGAAAAGGACAGGGGGAGGTTAAGAATAGCATAGGAAATAGAGAAGCCAGAGAACTTGTATGTATGACCCATGGACATGAACTAAGGTGGGGGGTGGTGCTGGAGGGTCAGTGGTGCAGGGAAGAGCAACAATAAAGTGGAGAAAAAAATGGGATAACTGTAATGGCATAATCAATAAAATATACTTGTTAAAAAAAGACATATTTCTCCAATACTCTGTCCAGGAAGGTATGTGCTTTTAAATTCTCCCAACAGACTATCTAACAAAAATAAAGTTTAGAATTTATTTTTTTTTATCAAAAATAGCTTAGTTGAAAACTGCATGTTACAAAACCACCTGACCTCTGAATCCATCACTAAATCTGGGTGTTAAGCATTAAGTTTTCACAATCAAATGTTCCCTTGTACATAATAATATGAAGGGAGCTATATTATATGATAGATAACGCCAACACCATGCACATCTTCTATTTCATATGGATGTTGAACAACAAGCAAAATTCCTGCCAAATCCTTGTTTTGAGGCAACAAAAGGGACATAGATGTAGCTGTGCTGTTCCCCACATGATGTTCTACCACAGGAACTTTCTATAGTGCACCACCTGCCTACCAGTCTGTTACCAGAGGGAAAGGGTTGGGGGAGGTCAAGGAGTGTAAAGGAGGCCAAATATATATAGTGATGGAAGGGGACTAGACTTCATGTGGTGAGCACACACTGGAATACACAGATGTTGTACTATATGGTTGTATATCTGAAATATATGTGATGCTATTAACCAATGCTACCCCAATAAGTTTAATTTAAAAAAAATAGAGACCCTCTCATTTAGCCTTTAATTCAAGGGTTTTCTCTTGAACCCTGGCTAAGTTTCAGATCATATGTCAGGTCTTAGGGGACTTGTCTGCTCCATCTAAAGAGCCCCTTCTTCCATAACTACCCATATATTTATATTCTTCAGAACATCTTTCAAATTCTGAAACTGTAGTAGTCACTTATGTTTACTTTTTTCCTAACCAGTATGTAAACTGAAATGAGAATAGGATTCACAAATGTGTGGTTTCCAGCTGAATTCTAGTGCTCAGTGTAGTTCCTGAATGTAAAGAACTTTGTAAAACTCTGAATAAATGGGTAGGTGCATGGTTTGAATAAATATCTATTTGTGTGAATGACTATTTGAATAAATCCCTGTTGAAATGATGACTGATTAGTTAATAAATCAGACTGAACTATTACCTTATTTTAGTAAGTAGAAGAAGAAAAAAAATAACTATTTTCCTTTATATGTTTCATGTCCACAAATAGAAAATTATCTGGGTTGTCTTTCTTCTCCTCATTTTTACCCTTCGACAAATCTAAATAGAGAATTCTTATAGCAGAGAGCTCCCCATGTCTGCCTACCATTTGCTCAATTGCAAGACGGAGGAGCCTCACTTCTCAGCAGCATGTGTGACAACAGCTTGGGATTTGGGTTGAGAATATGCTCAAGAGGAGTCGGCAGAGAAATGTTGTTTCTACAAAAACACATTATATCTCAGACTGTGGATGCAAGTCTGATGTTCAGTCGAGGGAGGTGATTTCTCACTCTGATCTTTGTTGGCAAGGCTACTTGTAGAGTTTTCTGTCAACACGGGAGCCACCAGGGACAGCCTACTGCACATTCACAGAAGGAATATGTATAGATGAGGAAGATCAGAGAAAATAGACATAAAAAAACAAGGGCCAACCTTTAAACCATAGCATTGGGAAGACTGTTGTGTTGGCGGGAGAAAGATGTAGGCTAATCTGACTAGTAAATGATTAAACAAAAACCAGCTAGCAAACAGTAGAACAGAATTTAAATGTAGCATGTAGTTTGGGGAGGAACCCAGATATGTATTCATATTCCATTTCTACCACCTTTTAGCTTTTTGACTTTGGGCTAATAAATTATGTTAGTCATGTTAACTTTATCTGCTAAATAAGTATTAGTTATTCTGTTTGAACTGTTTTCAAGGTAACCAAATAGCTCCACTGATGGAGTTATACAAAGTATTCCAGCTCTAAAAGTGAAAGAAAAAAAGATTTATACAAAACCCCACTCAATCCCTAATGAAAGAACTTATCCATGTGAAATGAATAGATGATTTGGGACTTAGATCATGGGTTCTTAACCTGGGTCAGGCAGGGGGAGTGACTCATGACCAACTAGGGGAAGGTGCATGGAGAGAAAAGAGGAAATGCATGAACATGCATAAAGATATATGGAAAACCAGTAGCAATTTGTTTTCACTAATGTCCTTTTTTTACTATACAATTTTAATTAATTTATTTATTTTATTAATTATTTTAGAGAGAGAAAGAGACATTGATTTGTTGTTCCACTTATTTATGCATTCATGGGTTGATTCTTGTATGTGCCCTGACCTGGGATTGAACCCACAACTCAGACGATGCTCTAACCAACTGAGCTACATGGCCAGGGCCTATGTTTTCACTAACTGCTAACTGACATTTCTCATCTCCTTAAATCACAAAGGTATGTAGTAACAGTATTGTTAACATTAGTAACACTAGTACCTATGATTTTTATCGTTGTACAAAACATAGATATTTTTTAAAGTATATAAAGTGATAAGTTGCCCAGGCTGGGTGGGTCAATTGGTTGGAGCATTGCCTGATACACCAAAAGGCTGCAGGTTCAAGTGCCGGTCAGAACACATACCTAGGTTATATGTAAGATCCCCATCAGATGTGTACAATAGGGGACTCCAAAGAAAACTGGAATTATCTTCTGGAGGGCAGGCCCTTTTTAGTACAGGCTTCCTCTGCTCGGTGAGTGTTCCAGGAACCCATCTGTATCAGTGTACCAGCTGGCATAGGTGTGAGAAGCTATGTTCAGATTTAGTGAATTATTTTGAACATTCTTTTTTATTGTTATTCAAATACAGCTGTCTCCATTTTTACCCCACCACAGCCCCTGACCCACCCATCCCTGCCTCCCTCCCTCAATCCTACCCCCTTTGGCTTTGTGTCCATGTGCCCTTTTTCATGTTCCTTGATGGACCTTCTCCTATTTTCCCCCATTATCTGTCTCCCTACTCTCCTCTGGTTACTGTCAGTTGTTCTTTATTTCAATGTTTCTTGTTCTATTTTGCTTGCTTATTTGTTTTGTTGATTAGTTTCTACTTATAGGTGAGATCATATGGTATTTGTCTCTCACTGCCTGTCTTTCACTTAGCATAAGGCTCTCCATCTCCATCCATGCTGTTGAGAAGGGTAGGAGTTCCTTCTTTCTTTCTGTTATATAGTATTCCATTGCATAAATGTATCTTGCCTTTTTTTTATCCACTCATTTACTGGTGGGTATTTAGGTTGCTTCCTTTAACATGTCCGCTTATTTCATGATGGGTGATTTAGCAAGAGCACCTGCCCACACTGTGCTGAGTGTTCAGCAGTTTTTGACCAAAAACCTGCATGATCGCCATGCCCCACCCTTCCCATTTACCTGATCTCATGCGATCTTGCCCCAAGACACGCTTTTTTCCCCTGAATGAAAAAAGTACTCAAAGGGAAACATTTTGCTGATATGGAAGAGGTGAAACAAAACATGGCAGAGGCACTAAAAGGCATCAAAAGCAATGAGTTCAAAAAGTGTTTTAAGTAATAGAAAAAAATGTCAATAGTATTGCAGTCTCTGAAGGTGACTGAAGTTTAAATATGTAAGAATAAATACACAATTTTTTATAAATAAATTCTGGGGTTTTGGGAAGGTTCCCCCTTATACTAGTGGCAACTGATTGACGTCTCTCTCTTTTTCTCCCCTTCTCTCTTTAAAATCAATACGTATATTATTGGGTGAGGATTAAATATATGTGTGTGTATATATGAATGCACACTATACATACCCCCCCCCACACACACATATACAGGGTCCAGCCAAAGTAACACCTACTTGAGTGTGGTTGGTAGAGTAATGATATGGGTGTAATAATTTATAGTTTCAATTTGAACATTTCACCTAAATGTCATATGGTGTGCTTGAGGATGATATTGTTATGTTACATAATTACATGCTTATGATTTTGTAATAAAAGATTCTATAATAAAAAAGGGGCATTACTTGTGCTGGACACTGTATATAAAATGATAACTTAATAGTTGTTGCAAATGTCTTGAAATATCATTTACTGTATAATTATTCATTAATTTTAATAGTACTACAAAATTATACTAGTCATACCTACCTTCAGTGCTTGTTATTTAATATGTAATAAAGTAGTACATATTTCTTAATATTACAGATTTGCTTTTTAATATTGTAATGACTGTTGTTCAGTAACATCAATTTCCTTTGTACTTGTATATACTTAGTTTTCCTCATTTAAAAACATTTTTTGGAAAGAGAGATCGACAGGCTTCTCCATCTGCTAAGAGGGCACACCTAACAGAAAAGGATTAGAATACTGAATTAGATGAAAGGTCAGTGGGAACTTTATAATGGAGGAATTAGGGTGTCACTTTCTAACTTGCTGATCAACTTCAGAACCCTAAGAATGGGACATCTAGACATTGTGTTTCCCTACACAATGCAATTTGAAGTATACTGCATCACAACAAATGCTTATACCTGGAAATAATTGATCCTTAGATCACACTGTGTAATAAAACTTTCTGTGAAAATGCAAATGTGTTAATGCTTGTGCTACCCAATACTTCAGCCCACTAGCTGCACCTGAAATGTGGACAGAGCAAGAGAGCAACTGCTTTTTAAGTTTTGTTCTATTGTAATTAATCTTTATTTAAATAGTCCTATGTAGCTATGATAGTACCTACATTACTTGAAAACCATCATCAGAGTTTTTATAAAATATAAAAGCTAGAGAAATAAGTTAAATAATACTAATGAAAAACAAACAGACCAATGCAGATTATAGAATGGTCTATATGAAAACTGATCCAGTTTAAAAAATCAATGTCAAAAAATATTTTATTAAAAGAGTACTAAAATAAATAACAAAATATAGTGCAAAGACCTTGTTTGGATCCTGATCCAACCAGTTTGTGACATGAAGACATTTTTAAACAATCACAGAAATTTGAATATCATGTTATATTAAGAAATCACTATTACTTTTGTTAGGTATAATGATGATATTAGAAAATTTCTACAGTTTTTAAAAATGCATATCAAGTTATGCAAAGTTGAGCTAAAACCAATTCTAAGAACTGCCTTAAATTATCTTAGCAAAAGCAGAAGTGTATAGATGAAGCAAGTACAGGAAAATTCTAGCTAACCGTTGAATCTGGCTGAACCTATAAATCTTTTATATTATTTTTACTACTTTTGAGTATTTTAAAATAATCCCAAATGATCTTTAAACATAATAATGTGCTGGGTATAGTGACTGACACATAGTAAGCACTCAGTACATGTTAATTACCAACTATTAACATCATCATTTTTTCATAATCCCTAAAGCCAAAACTAAGAGCTATTAGTTAAAAGCACTAAAGTTAGCTTTGGGTTCAATATACAAACAAGCCTCTAACAATGAGAGCTCTATGAAGATGGAAATACATGTCTCCTGAGGTGGTGGTCTGAGAAATATCCCTTATAACACAAACAGCAGTGGGTTGCACTTATCAAGCACACATAATGTGTCAGACCTGGGTCTAAGCCCTTTCCACATATTCCCTCATTTAATCTTCATAACAATGCCATAAGGTAGGTACTCTTACTATTCCCACTGAAGCTGTGCCAGCAGAGATTGATCATAAGGTGAGGATGTTGCAGAGGCAGGTCAAGGTGAATGGCTTTGCTAGTTGCCCTTTGCCACTCCTGACAACCCTGAACTCTTCTGATTCAATGAAAATGTCACTCAAATGAATTGTGCAGGCTAGCCAGATGGCTGGCTCACACACAACCAGCGAACAGAGAGCAATTCTTCATTTTATTTATTGAGATGTCTTAAACATCACCTTTTCCTTTCAAGCGGGAGACTAAAATCCCACAAGAATTTAATTATCTGTAGGCAAGAGGATGATATGACCAAGAAAATGCTATATTTCAACTACCACATTTATCCATTTTCAAATGTCCCATAAATTGGAAGGAAACATCTTCCGCATGCTGCCATTTGACCAAGAAATGTCCAGGGTATATCTTTGTCAACAGCTTACAAAATATAAATCCAGATACAAAAACTAAAGTTGATAAACAGGCTGTTGTCATATATTATATCATTTGGAAAGAAATATTGGCGACTTTATCCAATATGACTATTATAATAGTAATAAAATTGAATCTTGGAAGATTACATTTCTGGTCAAAGTAGTAAAATGTGACCTTATTCTATTCAACATTGATATTTATTATATTAATTCACATGTAAAAAACTGCATTGAAATGATGTTAAATCCCTGGTTAGAAATGGAAATGTTTAAGAAGTTTAGAAATAAGATTTAACTACACCAGTTATTCATAGAATCGAGCCTGTTTGATGCAAATCAAACTATATTTCCTTCACCAATCTCTAGTTCAATTCTATTTTATTATTATTACCATCTCATTCATACAGACTGTATTTTTTTCCCTGATGCCTCTTCAGACATTTCATAAACCTTAACTCATTTTCATCATGCTCTGGAGAAAAAAGATAACACAGAAAAGTGAATATACAAACTTGACTCAGAGGATCAAGCCATCTGCTCATGGCAGAGAGATTTTTTTCATGCCAATGAAATCATGCTTAGTGCTGAATTCATGTTGGCCTCTGTATGAGGCCCTGCAAAGAATGCTGAGGTCCAGAGCTGAAGAAGCAGATTCAGAGAGCAACATGGACTGCAAAGAACAAGTTTCTTTGAATACATCCCCCAAAGTGTAATTGCTGAGTCATAAAGCAGTTTCTTTTTTATTTTTTTGAGGAATCTCCATGGTAGTTTTCCACAGTGGTTGCACCAACCTACATTCCCACCAACAGTTCACAAGGGTTCCCTTTTCTCCACCTTGTTGACAGCAATTTTTTTTTTAAAGACTGGTTAAAGTGTTTTGGAGGGGTGGCAGCAATATATAATTTTGGTTTTATCCATGGGGTTCTCTCTGTTTTTTCATTTAATAAACCAAGTGAGTAAAAATATTTTGTTTTGAAAAGCAACTGCCTGTCTTCCATCCCCAGATTTCTGGGCATCCCGATGGCAACCACTAGTGTGGCAACAATGCCCGCACTCCAGCCATTTCATGGACCACATCCCTACACATCACTTTTCCTTCTTAAATATGCTTTGTGTACTTGCAGTTTGGGGTAGACCATGGAATAACACAGTGCATTAAGGGAGAGGCCAAGACACAACACAAATGATTTCTTTTCAGTATCAGCCCAAAGTTCTAAGCTCACTATGGCAGGTCTCAACTCTTTCCAATATTGTTTTTTGCCTCCCTTATTAATGTTTTCAGGCTTCTACCAAAATTAAATTTTTACTATGCATTTGCTCATACCTTAGTTAATATTGTTTTCTAAATATCTTTCCCCTTTATATTATTAGATTAGGGTAAATAATGCTGTGATATCAAATTGCCCCAAAATATCAGTGACTTGTAACAACAAAGGTTCACTTCTTACTTGCTACTGGCTCATTCTATACCCATACATCAGCTCTGTCTGCCTTTGTTACTCATGCAGCCAGGCTGATGGAGAAACCAGCTGCTTAAAACAACATTGGCAAAAGCCATGCTGGAGAAAAGAAAATTCTGTAGGGTCTTTCACCAGAAGACAGAGGCTTAGTACAAAAGTGACACATTCATTGTACCATAAATAGCCACATGGTTCCACCAAACCACAAGGGCAACTCTACCATGTGCCTGGATGGAAGGAGACCTGAAAACTTGTGGCCAACACCATCAATGACTCCTGATCCCATTATCTGCCAAATCTTACCATTCTTTCAGACATAGGTCAGATTTCACATTCTCAAAAAGACAGCCCTTTTGCCTCTTGCTAAAAGGACACTGTTCACATTTTTAATAGATACAGAATGTTATTTTACTTCCTAATGCCCTTATGACTCTGTGAGAACAGTGTCTCCACTGGGATTCTGTGTTTTTCATAATGCCTTGCTAGACAAATATTGCTTGAATGATTGAACAAGGCTGTGTGTATAATCAGAGCTTCATCTCCAAAGACTGCAAATACCCTGGAGGCTAGTAATACTAATAGGTAATAAGCCTTTTTATTTTTGTTCTTATTTATATCATAAAGATATTCAAAACAATATTAAAAAGATCATAGTGATGAAATAACTATGTGCCCATAATTCCACCACTCTAAACCAACAGTTGTTTTCATTTCTTTTCCTTCTAGTGCTGTTTAAAGAGTGTGCATCTCCTTTGCATAGTTATATTCAGGTGGACACAGATGTAAGAAAAAAGTCTAAATAAAAGATAAGCGACTACCTCATCAAATCATTTTTTTCCTTTTCCAAGGCAAGAACACATTGGGTTATATATTTAGACTCATTTGTGTTTTCTACAAGATGAGTGCCAGGAATTTAAAGGTTTCAAGCTATTCGATAAAGTCACCATTGTTCAGAAATAACGATGTACCCTTCCCCACCACTTCTACTTCTTGAGCTCATTCTAGAAGAAACTGTCTCTAGTGAAAGGGGCTTGGTTTCCATCATTAGAGGAAGGGAAAAATCAAGGCTATTTGTTAAATCTTGGACAAGTTTGGAAAATATCAATAGAAGGGAGAAAACTGTTGATGTTACTGTGTTTTGGTCCATTATTAAAGCACTGATAACAAGAATTAAACTAATAACATGTAAGTTTTATCCTCACTCTTTAAATTTATCTTATTTTATAATTATTTTGTTCCATTTAGCACACCCACTTATCTTTTTTTTTTATTATGTACTCTTCCTACTGTTTAAGTTGTTGGAAGTCTGACAACCAAGGATTTAAAGAAGCACATTAATCCAGACTGGTAGAAGGGGTGCAATCATGGAGACTGGTGAGAGATGGAGAGATACTGTGTGGCATGGAGAGGCAGTGGTGCAATGGGCAGTGCCACACTCATGTGTGGTAGATAAAAATCAGCAGGGATGCCTTGGGAGTGAGCAATCACAGCCCCAGGCAAAACTGCACAACCCAGAGTTCCCATGATGGAAAGATGAATCCCCATAACTTCTGGCTATAAAAACCAGTGGAAGTTTGGGCAGTGGAAGAAACTGCCAGATTTTTAGGTCAGTCCATTTAAAAGGCCTGCATAGACTTAGAATGTATGCAAACCTACCTGCTCTGGGATTGACTACCAGGGCAAGAGCTGGAAGGGTGCCATTCACATACATGAAGTGGGTGAAGTGACTAGAAACAGGAAAAGTGCCAGGCAAACCCCCAGAAGCCAGGTAGTGGCACTGTACCCTTTCCAAGGCCTCCCCCAGCACAGAGGCACAAAGCAATGAAGCAGGTTACCCCACCCAGGTGATTACCTCAGACTCTGTCCCATACAATTTACAGGTGCCTTTTCTACATAGGCCATGCTACTAAGACAGGGAATAAAAACAGCTCTACCTAATACACAGAAACAAACACAGGGGGGCTGCCAAAATGAGGAGGCAAAGAAATATGTCTCAAATGAAAGAACAGAACAAAGCCCCAGAAAAAGAACTACAAGAAATGAAGGTGACTAATTTATCAGATGTGGAGTTCAAAACACTGGCAATCAGGATGCTCAAAGAACTCGCAGCAACAACATAACAACATACAACATAAGGGAAGAAATGAAGGTTACACTAAGTTAAATAAACAAAAATCTATAGGGACCCAAGAGTGCAGGGGAAGAAGCCAAGAATCAAATCAACAATTTGGAATACAAGGAAGGAAAAAGCATTCAATAAGAATGGCAGGAAGAAAAAATAATTTTAAAAAAATGAGGATAGGCTTAGGAACTTCTGGGACAACTTTAAATGTACCAACATTCAAATCATAGGAATGCCAAAAAGATGAGAAAGAGCAAGAAACTGAAAACTTACTTGAAAAAAAATTTCCTAATTTGGTAAAGGAAATAGACATACATGTCCAGGAAGCATAGAGAGTCCCAAACAAGTTGGACCCAAAGAGGACCACACTGAGACACATTGTATTTAATGTGCTGAAGGTTAAAGATAAAGAAAGAATCTTAAAAGCAGCAAGAGAAAAGCAGAGAGTTACCTACAAAGGAGTTCCCATAAGACTATCAGCTGATTCCTCAAAAGAAACTTTGCAGGTAAAAAAGAGACTGGCAAGAAGTATTAAAAATGATGAAAAGCGAAGACCTACAACCTAGATCATTCTACCCAGGAAAACTATCATTTGGAATGGAAGGGTAGATAAAGTACTTTCCAGACAAGGTAAAGCTAAAGGAGTTCATCATCCCCAAGATATTATTACATGAAATGTTAAGGGGGCTGATTTAAGAAAAAGAAAATGATCAAAACTATAAACATTAAAAGGGCAATAAATTCACAACTATCAAGAACTCAATCTGGAAAAAAAAACAAATTAAGCAAATGAGCAGAACAGGAACAGAATCATTGATATGGAGATCATTTGGAGGTTTATCAGCTAGGAAGGGGAAGAATGGCAGAAAGTTACAGGGATTAAGCACAATTTGTAGCTACAAAATAGATAGGGGGAATGTTAAGAATAGCATAGGAAATGGAAAAGCCAAAGAACTTATATGCATGACTCAGGGACATGAACTAAGGGAGGGAGAATTTCTGGAACAAAGGGGGGTATTGGGCAGAGGGGGGCAAAGGGGGGAAAATTGGGATAACTGTAATAACATAATCAATAAAATATATTTAAGAAGGTGGAATATCTATACACAATATTTTTTTTTGTATTAGTCATACTACCTAACAGGCACTAGGAAATTGTACCAGAGTTTATAAACAATACAGATAGTAATTTAATCCATTTAGCTTACTCAAGATCAAGTAAGCCTTAAAATTGTACACAGAGCTGCTTCTATACTGAGCAGGAAAAATCACCCAACACATTGCAATCTTATTAAATTTTAGAGTAATGATTTCTTGCCTATTTTATATTTTAATAGCTTATAGATTATTAGGTTTTCAAGCTACAATATTTTAAAACTTTATATTCAGTTTTCACCACTTCCACCAGCAGAAATAATTTATTTTCTTACATTTTTGAAAGGGTTTATTATTTTATGTGCCATAGTTATTGATCTGAATCAAATCTTTCTTACCTAATTCAACAAAATACAGTGGGAATAAAATGTGACTATTTACAAATGTTAATGCTGCTATAATTCAAACAGAATCTGCCAAACCTACTTTATTATAAGTAACATTGTATATTTTTATAAGACTCTGATAATACCTACTTCAAGTATAAACATTCTCTGGAAATTTGTCAAAATAAAAATGTACCCATAAATAATATTTTCAGATATGAAAATGTTAGTACATTTCTCTTCAATTTTAAAACTGTCTCAATATTCATGAAATGCATGACAGTTCAGTAGTTGTTTTCATGAGTTGTGCCTTCGTTAAGGTGCAAGACATTAAACACCTAGGAAGATTCTCACACTATCTTAAGGGAGAAATTTTAGTAAAAAATGAAAGAGGTACATGTTTTAGCTGAAAAAGTCACTTACTGCTGATAAAGAATTTGTAGTAGAATTTTCCCAAAAGAACAGAAGAAAGCAATATGAAAAGAAAATGAGTGTTCATCAAGAAATAGCCACCATGGTATGGAAAAAAAAATCACAAAGCCAAATTGAACAACCATCAAATTTCTGTACAAAATCTAAACACACAACACCTGCAGTTCTAGTTACCAAATGCTGTGCAACACAACACCCCCAACTCAGTGACTTAAACAATAGTCATCACTCATTGCTTCTTGTGGTTTCTGAAGGTCAGGCATTTTGGAGCAGCTCTATCAGGGGCTTCTATCTCTGGATCTCTCCTGAGGTTGGGGCTAAGGTCACATTGAAGGCTTCTTTATATACATGACTGGAACAGAGCTGGGAAGACTCTAACTGTTAGGGCACCCTTCTCTAGCTTTATGTGTTACTGCTTTGTGGTCTGTCCGGCATAGTGGCATCAGGGTAGTCAGATTTCTCATGTGTTGCCTCAGGATTGCCAAAATTATATCCCAAGAGAAAGAAAAAAAACAAGCAAAGGCAAAGTTCTTTAAGGACCTAGCCTTAAAACTCAGCCAGTCTCCTGCTGCCACATTCTATTGAGCAAGGATTCACAAAGGTGCGCCCAGATTCAAGTGGAGGGGACATACACTTCACCTCATGATGAAGAGATCATCATCACACTGGAACAAGAACATGTAGGGCAGGACACGTTTTGATGTGCCCATATCTCTGGAAAATCCAATCCGCCACATTTAGCTACACAGGTTACCTACATTTGGAAAAGTAATTAGCAATATAGTCTGCAAAGGAAGAATAATAGCCAAATTCCAATGTCTGCTTCAGGCTTACAACTTTAATTGGGAACAATAAACATTGGTTAACTTAAAAGACCAGACATGATCAGAGACTCAGTCTTCAAAAATATTAATTTGGTTAGAACATGTATGAAAAGTAAAACTATAATATATAAAGTTCAATTATAATTTAAATGTTTTGTCATTTTTTCTAGAATACCAGTATCTTTAAAAAAGACACACTGCTTCACAATGAACAATTGACCCTGACAATTTCAGGGTAGAGAGGTGCTTGCTATTCTTCCCTGGGGGAACTGACTTCCTTTTAGAGTTTTGCTAGAAGAAACCTTCAGCAGAAAATGAAAACCTTCAAAGATGAATCAATTCATGACAGACCAACCATTCATCCAACAGATATTTACTAGGTAGCTACTATGAGCCAAATGTAATGTCAGGCACTGGGGACACAGCAATGAGCAAGTAAGACAAAAATCTCTGCCAGCTTACATTACAGATTCCAACCCTTCGTTCTGTGGTGGCCACAGAACAGCGAGCACGTTCAGTGGGTTAGTGATAAGTAGCAGAGGTGACTTAGGATGCCCAGGGGAAACTCACACATTTTTTGAGGGGATTGCGGTAGTATGAGGAAAAGCAGCCCGCAAAAGAAACAGAAAAGGAGTTTCTAGGACATAGGAACGTAGAGAGAAAAGGAGAAACATACAGTTTCAAGGAAGAGGGGTTAATTGTGTGAGTAAGCTAAGGGCTGAAGACCACCAAACATAGCTTGGAAAACTCTAGGATATTTTGGAAAACTCATGCTATCTGAAACAGCCTCTAAATATAAGTAGATGCTGTGTTATTCTCTCAAGCTATGGGGAAGGCTTGATATGTGCGTGCAGCAAAACATTAAATCATGTTCTCTGTGGATGAGACGATCTAGGGCAGAGGTTCTTAACCTTGGCCCCTCACCATGACTGAGTGAGCAGGTAGGTGTGAGGCTGCCACAGCAGTTTGGGTATAAGAGAGCAGGGGGGAGTGGCCGCAGGTCTATGACTAACAGAGCCCTGGATAATGTCTCCTGGCCCTCACAGCATCTCACAATGGGTCTACATCGATATGTGTCAGTGAGGGAAGAATTCTGGGAACTACCACATGCACTAAAACAGTTATGCTAGTTATTTAAGTTAATGACAGAGAATTCGTTCCTTTACATGGGACACCAAGAGGTAGTGAGTGAGGAAGAAAAACATGATTCAGAGTGTGGCTCCGGGCTTTGTCCACCCCACTCCCCCCACTCTCTGGCTCCACAGCATTAGCTACGCAGGACAATTACTTTGTGTCTCAGTTTCACCATCCTCAAAGTGGGGATAATAATGGCACCTCTATCATTGAGTTGTTGCAAAGATTTGCTAAGGAAGCGCTGGTTGTCAAGCTCTCAGTTCTGTGCCTGACACTTGCTGGCATAAAGGATCAATAAGAGCTTCCCATTGCTATTTTGGTTGTTCAATGGCTCTTAACAGTACAGGACAAAATGCTCTGGCCGGACTTCTCAACATTCCTAGATCTTCCTGATGACCTGGTTTCCTGAGCTGTAGTCACCTAGGTCAGTTGGATGGTAAATTCTGTTCTGACAAGTCTTAGTCTGAGAATCTGATGCAATGGAGCAAGGCCTCTAAGCTCCTCTCTCCCTTTGTCTGAGCAACTTCACTTTTCTCAGTATTATTCACTGGGCTTTGGCATAAAATCATGTTAAACAGAAAATGGGTGTAACACTGGTGTCAATGGCGTCTAATGCCTGAAGTTGCCACAAGTTAAGGTGATGGGGCAAGAGTCACTGGAGAATGCAGATAATCAAAGTAACAGCTAAATAGGACACAGATGAGAGCTGGATCATCACTAAGCCAAGGTGTTCTGTATATAAAGTTTCACTAAATATCTCACTTCTAATTAGTCTTGTATTCCAACTGTGTAGTTACAACAGGAATATTTTAGTATCAGCAAAAGCAAAAGATAGCTTTAACAGGTGCTTGCTTGGTGAATTCAGGTATCTTACAATGGGCAGATGATGAGGAAGATTGTGTCCCAGACAGTGTTGAGTAGTGGAAGATCTTTGAATCACATATATTGAGTTGAAACCACTTCTAAGCAGTCTCAACTTTGACAAAGTATTTAGCCTCTCAGAGTCTAAATATCCTCATCTTTGAGGTGGAAGAGATTATACAAGTTCACAAATTCTCCCCGAGAGTCAATTCTCTATTCATCAATACATCTAGTAAATATTTATGGAGAACTGAATTTATGACAAGCGTGGTGCAGGATGAAAATACAATGGTAAGCAAAAATGACCACCATCATAAAATAATTCCCAAACAAATGTTTACCTGCAACCATCAGTAGTCTATAAGATGACATAAAAAAATATATCTACCAAAGTTTGTGTTTGAATAATTGGAGACACCTAATCAATGCTAATTGCCTTTTTCTTGTCTTTCATTTCTTTATAGCATACTGAAATTATAATTAGTATGAGTGAAACAGACCAGGGTTCATTTACACGTGACTCTCCCTTGTTCTCTTCAAACTAACCCTCTGCTTCCCATTCTCCCAACCTTGCATCCTGAATCTCTTGTTCTTCAAAACTGTGAAACAGGTTCAGAGAATGGACACACAAAAAAAAATAAAAATAAAAAATCTAGGAAGCTAATTCTCTTATAAAAATTCAGGGTTAGGGGAGAGGAAGCAAAGGGAAAAGAAAACTGGGTTGTGCCAGAACCAGAGGAAGAGATTGGAGAGTTGGCATCTGAGTGTTCTGGAAGAGCTCCAGGGCACCAAATTGTTGAGAAGTAAAGAAATGTGGCAGAGGGAAACCAATGAGCTCCCATTCACTAGGAGAGTCAAGTAAAGACTGAACTTTCTTTTAGTTAACCTTAAGTATGTGAGGTGCACTTCTTGCATTTACCTCTAGGTAAAAAATGAAAGACCCTAGGGCCTCAAGAAGCATTTGGAATTCACAATATCAAGCTCATTGCTCTTCTAAAAGCTGGAAAGGGGAGAGGGTTACAAAGAAGACTAACTGGGAGTAGAAAATGTGTATCTAAAATGCATGCCTGAAGGATTTCTCTGAAGAGAGAAACTCCTGCTGCATTTGAACTTGTTACAAAGTAAGAAACACCTATACATGGGATACTTTTACATGCCCATCTCCAAACCTTGAGTGCTTCTACTAGTAACCTATACTCTGATACCCAGTATAACCTTCCAGAAAAAGACAGCAGATGCAATGTTCTGTGGGACCTCACCACACAGGAGGCCCTCCTAAAATGTCAGGACCATTCACTGACTTGACAAGACACCTGAGAAGGTGAGAAAAACCATTTCAAAAATACTTTGATCCTCCATTTATTTTACCTCTTATATTTTCCTTTTGGGCCAATGACTTTCTTCAGACACTAATAATTTACACTTCAGGCGATCATCAAAATATAACAATACTCCAAACAGTAACTACTGCCCTGGTGATGGAATCAAGCCTCTCAAAGAAACCCAATTAGCTACAGACCTATCCACCTTTAGGCCAATGACGAAGGCAAGGCACTGGATTAGAACTTGCCTTCAGTTTATTGTCTCTATTAACTCTGGCATCTCGGTCAGTTTCTGAGACCCGCTTCTGACAACCCAGCAAGGCCCAGAGTAAGAAAGGAAAGGAAAGGCTCACACAGTTGCCATGGGGAAAATGACACTAACTAAGCACCAGTCAGGATACCCAGAAAAACACTTGGACTTTCATTGTTTTCTGTCATTATTTTGCCAATTATTGAGCAGTTTTATTTATCAATACATAAAATGGTCTCTTTTAAGTTTTCCACAATGCATGTGTTTGGGACAAAGGCTGACAGAAAGACAGATTAAGAAATAAGATTTATTCATTCTTAATCAAAAACATTCAAAATAATTTTTCAATAAATATCTCATTCTTCTCCTTCCTGAGTCTTTCTTCCCATTGCTGAGAAATATTTTATGTAGCTCTTTGGAAAAATCCATATTTTAGAGCATTTGAGAAAAACAGTGTTTCTTGTAGACATGCTCTGTAATCATGGTTCCTTTTCACAAGCCTCCCGGAGGAAAGCCTGCTTCCGTCAGCTGTCTTACACACGGGCCCTCACCGATGGCTGTGAGATACTGCTCCCAGGCTGACATCGAACTCTGTGTTTCATCAGTTCTCCATGAGAAAGTATTCAGAATGTTTCAGGTGCAGCTCTCTATCCTCAGTTGCTAAGCACTGAAATCAGTGCTCCAAAGATACCTACCGTGAATCAACATCTTGAATGGAAAATGCAACCTTAAGTATCTTACTTCGTTCCTTCAACAGTCCTGCTCTCCAAACATCCTTTGTGGGATGGTGTTAGGTTGCCAGAGCTGCCACTCCAAAGTACCACAAATTTGGTACTTTAAAAAGTACTTAAAAAACAGCACTTTATCATCTCACACTTTTGGAGGCTAGAAGTCCAAAATCAAGGTGTCAGCAGGTTGGGTTCCTTCTGAGGTCTGTGAGGGAAGGATCTAACCTCGGCCTTCTTCCTGTGTCTTTTCATGTCATTTTCCTTTTGTATATCTGTCTCTGCATTCAATTTCCCTTCTAATAAGGACATCAGTCATAAGAGATTAGGGTCAATGCTTATGACCTCATTTTAACTGGATTCCTTCTGTAAAGACCCTGTTTTCAAATATGATCCATTTCTGAGTTGACTAGATGTTATGATTCCAACTTACTTTTTTTTTTGAGGGGACACAATTCAACTCACAACAGGGACCAAGAAAAAAGTTGTGACTTTTAAAAAGTAATTTGTCAAAAAGAAAAGTTCTATCACCATACATGTCTCTGTTCATTGCCTTCGTTAAGCATTTATTCTGTGCTTGGCACTATGCTATGCAGTGGAGAAACAGAGAGAAACAAAATTCAATATTTATGCTCTTGAATATACCTTCTCTCTATGCCTGCCCCTCCATCCTGTAGAAATATGGATGGACTAGAGCACCAATCTTCCAGTTGGGAAGCATTTCACCTTCTATTTCCTTCTCCCTGGCCCTAGTTAAAATGCACTATCAGTGGCACCAGGAGGCTGGATAGATAAGGCACCCCCCTCATCGACCCAGAACCTTAAATTAGCATAGAAGTGACTGGTCTGCCCTCACCCATCTCCTTGGTACATTAAGCCCATGATAATTATTTTAATAGAATTCTGTATAAATAAACAAAGGAAAACCACCCATCTTCTTGTCTAATTGATAATAGAAAAAATGATAATAGCATCCATTCTTTTCTAATGGTTTCTTCCTGGCACCATGTCAGGCATTCACCATGCACAATTTAATGCTATTTTTTACAAGATGAAATTGTTATTATTAGATCCATTTTACAGAAGAGAAAGAGAACGCTGAAGCTGGAGAGAGATTAATTATTGTACTAAAGCCATCAGCTAGCACATGGTGAAAGTAAAATATGAATGCAGGATGCTAAATGAATACCCCGCACTCCTAAGCCTTATGCGGCAGTACCTCATTCAGCTTCTGAACGTCTGTCAGCTGTCTGATGTTAGGCTGTGCTCATTTTGTGTATGAATAGTGAAACACCTGTCTTCACCCCAAAACTCTATGGGTAATGCCACTTAGCAATATACCTTACACTCATTAGAAAAAACTTGTGGCTTTTTTCTCACATCTACACATATGGCATAACATATTTAGTCAAAAAAAACCTGAGCCAACTGATTAGTATGTGATGTTTTGAAAAGCCTAATGGTTCTTTACATGAAACATCTGACATGTGCAGCCCACTTAATTACCTGGTTGCCTGTACAGACAGCTTCAAAAAAGTAAAACACTAATCCAGATGACTGGCCAATGTGGTAAGCGATATTTTAACACCCATTCAACCCTCAAACTGTGAGGCAAACGTACTTACCCAAAATCCATTACTTTCAATTTTTCTTTTATCTGTTGTAAGTCAAAACCAGAAAAATTGATTTTTTTTTGCTTTGACTTCTTTTAAAAAGTTTATTCCCAAACAGATTACATTTGCTGCTTTGTAGCCCAGGGGAAATCTCACAGCCAAGTAAAACCCTAAAATCATGAAAATATGGTATCAAGAAGGTAGAAGGATTTGACAGATCTTTAATTATAACAGGATAAATATGCTTTGACAAACGGGCTGCCTTTTATGAATTAGACTTAAATGTTTTAATCCCTTGATTAACCTTTACATGCTAGCATCACAGAAGTTTTAGGACAATGTCTCCAAACTTCTAAGTAGGAGATGGCACTGCAATATATGCAGAAACTCCTGGAACATCATTCAGTGATTTTTTCAATGTGTGCCCAAGTTCCAGCTCCCTCACAACCCTGCACAGCAAATATTTTCCTTCTTGCCTTCTCCACTGCCAGTGAGCCTTGATTACATGTCTCAACACTGATGGAAGAAGAGGAGGGGGAGGAGGGAGAAGTGAAGAAGGAGGGAGAAAGAAGGAGAAGGAGAAGCAGCAGCAGCAGCAGCAGCAGCAGCTGTGGCCATAAAAATTGATCTACCAGATAAAAATCAAGTTCACATGATGCAGGATTTTACTGGCAAATGATGACAAATAAATGATGATAATGAGACTCAAATACAGATCCTATATCTCATTCCATTACAAAAAGATCTGTTCTAAATGATAAGTTGCCAAAAACAAACAAAAGCACTTATCTTAGGTCATCTTTACTTCTTTTTGGATTGTTGAATTTTGGGATTGTGTGACACTTGGTGAAAATACTGGGATGAGTCTCCATGCCAAACCCTATGAATACTGTGAGTTTATAAGACCAGAGTCACAGACAAATGATTTCACTTAAAACTTATCACTCAGGAATGTCAAAAAAGCAAATGCTAATAGATTAATATTAGTTTGGCCCAAAGTATTATCTGCTTTCTTTTGCTTATCCTCATTGGCCATTGCAAGGGAGGGAGGGAGAGAGGGAGGGAGGGAAGGAGGGAGGCAAGGAGGGAGGGAGGGAGGGAGAGAAAAGAAAAGGAAAAGAAAAAATAAAAGGAAAGGAAAGAAAAGAAAAAAGAAGAAAGATGGGGACCGTTGTTTAAAGGGTACAGAGTTTCAGTTTTATAAGATGAGTACATTCTTAAGATCTGTCATAAAATATGAGTCTACTCACATTTAAAAATGGTTAAAATGATAAAATTTATGTTGTTTCTTTCTCACAATTAAATTTTTTTAAAGAAATGAAAGAAAGAAAAATAATTCCCTCCTCTGTCCTCTCATCCCTCCTTCCAGAGAGATATGTGTCTTAGATGGGAATGGAAACATGTGAACATATTTGAAGAATATTTATGAGGCAAATCTGAAAAGATTTGGTGTATTACTAAATGTGGGGATGAAGAAAAGGGAGGAAGAAGAGATAAGTTCCAAGTTTTCTTGAAAAACTGAAATAGAGAATGGGTGAAAAAAAGTACCTTTGGAGGAGAACAGGGCTGGAAAGGCATAAGAAGTTCACCTGCGAAGACACCACCAGCAAGAAGCCGTCCCTGTGGCTCTGGAGCTCCGGCAGGAGGGGAGGGTGAAGATTCTGTGCATTTCTATGGGAACTCTTAATTTTTGGTTAAAATTGAACCTATGTCCCTTATAAAATCTTTTTCTTCCTTCATTTATAATGACAAACTTGTATTTGCAGGAGTATATATGGGTTTATCTTATGTTTCTCACCTAATACTTTACATGTAAGTTAATTCTAGACAGGCATTGATAAGCATTAGGTAATTTGTATAAATTAAGAATAAGTAACACAACAGAACCCTTTAATAAAATTGTTTTTCAGTGCTTTCATATGTTTCATTTACTAGTTCCCAATAGCTTTTTTAAAAAGCTATTTCCATTTTATACATGGCACTTTGACCATTTGGCAGAATCAAAAGCTGACTTTAGGCAAACAGGGTGTTCGATAAACAGATGGATTTCTAACAGAATACCCATCAAGCCAGCTGTGTCTGTCAATGAAATTATCAGCACCTGGCAGCATCTGCAAGGCCAGCCTGCCATCAGTGTTTACAAGTTAGAATTGGACAGGGCTCAGCAAGCTGACCGCAAAGGTTTGTGCAACACCTGTCTAAAGTATATATGGCTGCCCCTGGGCAATCGCATTAGTCCTCCCCTTTCATGGACACTAGGACTGGTTCACAAATTTAGGGTAAAAAATAAAAAAGACAAACAGAGCTAGCCTCTGGCTGAGAAAGGACCCTTGAATGAGAAGTACCTATATGGGGAAACAGAACAGGGAAGAAAAGAATGAAAACAACAGGAAACCACCAAGCAAAGCCAGTCGTGTCATCGTGCTTTACAGGTAGCAGAAGTGTCGAGCTCTCAAAAACAGTCTTTCAGACCTTTTTTACATCAGAAATGTTCCTGATAAACATGCAAAGACCTTACACCTGTCCTTCTGATGCAAGTTTCCATTCCAAGGCATATTGCCACACAGGGCATAGTACTCTGAATGGAACCTGGAGACTTGTTTACCTGACATAGTAACAGCTTTCTCAGATCCAACCATCCCTTTTATGTGTTACAAGATAACAAAAGGTTATGTGATTTTAGGAAATTGAGCATATAAACAAGTATATTCTCAGCATATCCAGTGAATATTAACTGCCCACTTTATCTCCTAGAGCTTGATGTGTGAGGGTAACCAACTTAAGTACATTGAAGAGATTGCATTCACATAATGACATGTTGCTAAGAATTTGTTGTATTTCAGAATGCAGGCATATTACAGTAATGTCCCACAAACCACAGCAGTAGGTGAATAGCAGGCTGCCCTGAGACTTGTGAAGGCTAATTTGGTCCTCAATTCATTGCAGAGGGAAAACAATATTACAGAAATAACAAAACAGCAGCCATATTGTGATACTGTGTGTTCTTCCTAGGCTGGTGGTTGCACATAAAACTGTAGAGGTGACTGTTTATTCTTGTGCCTCTAAGTGCTGAGGTTGGTTTCTCACTGCCCCCAAATGTCCATTGTAACTATATAGGTCTACATTGACCATGTCAATTCCTAAAACAACCAAAATATATCATGTTTGATTTCAGAACTCCAGCAGTTAATTCAAAGGTAAGATTTTGGAAATTGAACCACTGAAGATAATGGGGAAACCAGAAAATAGCCCACAAGCTGACTTCTGTGTTTATGATTCTTAAGACTATGCATAGAATGAACTGAAATATTAAGTCTTCCTGGTTCTTGGGTTGAATCTACTATATGTGAGCAGTGAAATTGTGACAACTGGGGCACAATATCCAATCACAATAATCACAATAATAGCTAACATTTATACAGCAGTTACTTCCATTCACTCAGTTAATCCTCTAATAATCCTATGAGGTAGGTACAATTACTATTCCTGCTTCACAGCGAGAAAGTAGCATGCTAAGAGAGTCCCAGAACTGGTAATTTACAGACTGGAATTAAGGCCGATTCCATCTGACTCTACAGTTTCTGCTGTTAATGCTATACTTCCTCAAGCAATTAATTGATTACATTTTAAAATACAGCTATGTTAGTTTGTGCTGGTTGCCATAACAAAATGCCATAGACAGGATGGCTTAGATTATGGAAATTTATTTCTTTGTAGTTCTAGAGACTAGAAGAAGTCGGAGATGAAGGTGTGGACAGGTTTGTTTCTCCTGAGGCCTCTCTCCTTGGCTTGCAGATGACCTTCCCTCTGTCTAAGCTCCTCTCTGGTGTCTCCATGTCTGTCCTAATTTCCTCTTCTTGTAAGCACACCAGTCAGACTGGGTTAGGACCCATTCTAAGGGCCTCCTTTTAACTTAATTACCTATTTAAATGCCTTATCCTCAAATACTCATTTTCTGATACACTGGAGATTAGAAATTCAACATGAATTTTGAGGGAACAGTTTAGCCCTTAACAGCATACATATTATAGTGATATTCCACAAAACACAAAGTGAGGGAATGGCAGTATTGTCCTCTGGCCTGTGAGGACTTAAATATAGGGCCTTATTTAGCATTTTGTACATATAACAGGTTCTGAGAACATAATGTTTAGAAACTATGTTTATCAGAAGAATGAAGGGCCTTCAGGAAAATGTCCTCTAATTTTTTTCATTGTAATATCCTCTGGTGATGCTACCTGTGTTTGGGAGTTGCCAATATGACTCAGTTTCTGCTTTAGAAGGAACTTCAATTTGGGCATTTGAAAATGTAATCATGAAACCATAACTGTACATTACGATTCCAATTTTGTCACAGTTTGAGCAAAACTAATTCTCACTGTTTTTTTAAAAAATATATATATATATTTTAAAAACTTTAATTTTTGAGAACAGTTTTAGGTTGATGACAAATTGAGAGGAAGACACAGAAATTTCCCACATAGCCCTCTCCCCACACATGACTAGCCTCCCCTGTTATCAGTGTCACTCACCGGAACAGTGCACTTGTTACCAAGGATGAGCCACACTGACACATCATAATCACCCAAACTCCACAGCTTACTTTAGAGTTCCCTCTTAGCTTTGTACATTCCATGGGTTTGGATAAGTGTATAATGACATACATCCATCATCATGGTATAATATGGAGTATTTTTACTGCCCTAAACATCCTCTCTTCGCCACTTATTCATCTCCTCCTAACCCCTGGCAACCACTGATCTTTTTATTGTCTCCATAGTTTTACAAAATGTCATATAGTTGTAATCGCACAATATGTAGCCTTCTCAGATAGGTTTCTTTCACTTAGTAATATGCATTTAAGTTTCCTTCATGTATTTTCATGTCTTGATAGCTCATTTCTCTTTAGTGTTGAATAATATTCCATTGTCTGGATGTACTTCTCATTGCTTTTTGTTTTAGTGCTAGGTGCCTCGCACTGCGCTGGGTAAGCTCCTTGACCCAAGCACAGCAGTCTAGAGCTCTCCTAGATGGCCCTGTGCTTTCCCTTCTGATCCCTTCTTTCTTGATCTCATGCTATCTCACTCTACAGATAAAGGTATTTTTTTTCAAATATTTTCCATGTATTTCATTACATATATATATTGTTTCAAAAAACACAATGTATTTATTTTTATATGTTCAAATGATAATTTGATAATAGATGGTATTTTACTATAAATCTTGTTCTTGTTATAGTTTCTTCCATCATTATGTTATGAAAAACACCTATGTAGGTACATGTAGCTCTCCACCTGTGCTGACCAGTCCAGCAGCCATTACTCATGTGGCTGCTGAGCTCCTGACGCCTAGCCACTAGACCACCAGGGAATCCAGGCTGCTGAGCATCTGAAATGTGGCAAAAGCAAATGAGGAATTGCATTCTTAATTAAACTTTAATTAATTTAAATAAAAAAACTGATCTTTATTCAATTATTAGACCAATTTTAAGTACTTTTTGAACACTTTGACTATGTAAATCTACTTTTTTGAGTTGTACATTTTCTGAAATCTAAATATGTAAATGAGGATCAAGTATTTCAAATGAATATTTAGCATCTGAGTGAGATGTGCTGTAAGTGTAAAATACACACTAGAGTTTGAAGATTTGGAACAAAAAAGGAACGTAAACTATATCATTAATAATTTTTGTATTGATACATTAAAGTGATAGTACTTTGGATATATTGGCTAGAATAAAATATAACATTAAAATTCATTTCACCTATTCTCTGGACTTATTTAATGTGGCTACCAAAAGCTTAAAGTATCACCTTAAATTTCTATTGGACAGTGTGGCTATAGGTTTTAATTTCCCCTGACTATTACACAGTATTCTATCATAAGCATAAACCAAAGTCTTACTTCACTATTCCTCTATAAGCAAGCAGATGGCTTGCTTCTAATACTTTTCCATACCAAACATCCCCCCAATTTTTGTTTTCATATATCCTCACTAATAACTTCTTATTACTAGACTTTGTGATTTTTCTAACCAACCTCATGGGTATAGAGTAGTGTCTCTTATCTTAATAGCCATGTCTCTGACTACTATAATAAGACTAAATATCTTTTAAAAAACATATTAGCCATTCAAGCTTCTCCTTATAAAAAAGCCCATTTTATCTTTTGCCTGTTTAAACTTCTGCTTCTTAATTAGCAGGAGTAGAAATGTATATCCTGAGTATAAATCCCTTGTGAGGTATTATATATATCTTCAATAATTTCTCTTAATTTGTCCTATTAGTTTCTCCATGGCTTCCTTCATTGAACACAAATATTTAATTATGGTTTAATTCCTCAAATTCTACCTTAACTATTTTAGGAAATGCTACCCCAGCATAAAATTGTTTTAAAAAGTCTTATATTTTCTATTCATAGTATTTTATTTCTACCTTTCACATTTAGATCTTTAGTCCCACAAATGTCCACAGCACTTAGTGCAGATGGTTCCCCACAGTTCTGGCTGCAGTCAGGCACTTCCCCTTGGGAACCTGATCGAAGTTCTAGACTCTCTCACCAGAAGAAAACACAAGAATGTGACACTGAGCACTCAGTCCCAGAGAGCTCTCAGACCTCTACACCAAGCCCTTGCATGCTCCATGAAATCCAGGTCAATGATCCTTAAGTCTTACAAATTCTACTACTTATTCTAATGCTTTATTGTATTTCCTACAGCTGTGTTCACTCTCTATATTCTAGATTATCTCATATTTTCAACTAGTTTATGAGTTCCTTAAGGGCAGAGACTTAGAATCAGATATCTTCAAGACTTTTCATAGTACCTGACAGCAAGAAATGCTCAATAAGTAAATCCCTTAGCAATTGATATCTCAGAAACTGGACTCAGTCAAGACTGTGGTTTATTATCCCAAGAGTTATTCTAAAGAGAGTTCAAAGTTAATCCACCCATTCAACCAACATTCATTGTGCTGTCCCACTGTTCCCAGGCTAGATGCCAAAAAAAAATCAACACGGAAAAAGACACAGATTGTGCCCTCACAGGGTTCCTAGTCCACTGGGGAACACAGAGGAGAAGCAATTCTAAAAGTGGCATAATTGCTCTGCCCAAAGAAGGAGAGGGGCTTTGGGAGCGCACAGGGACAGGGACCCAATGGGGCTTCTGTGGTGGGCAAATGTGGGTTTCTCAGACTCCACATATAGGCTGAGACCCAAAAGATGAGCAGAAGATAGTCAGGTCATCTAAGCATAGCAGGAAGAAAAAGAGGGACTCCTGGAAACCACTCTGTGATTAATACTGTGAACAAGCTAGAGGGCTCCTGGGGCTTCTGAGAATCAGAAAAGTAGCAGGTGAAACATTCAGCAAGAAAGTCAAACTGCCCTGTTTCTCACAAACACAAATCAATCACACTGCTCCCCACTTACAGCCCACTGATGGCTTCACACCTAGAGCGACCAGATAAAATAGAGGCCACCCAGTTAAATCTGACTCTCCAATAAACAATGATTTTTTTTTTTTTACTGTAAGTTTGTCCCATGAAGTATTTGAGTCATACTTAGATTAAGGAAGTATTTGTTGTTCATCAGAGTCCAATTTAACTAGAGATCCTATGTTTTCATTTGTTAAATCTGCCTGTCCGGTGCAGTTAAAATTGTACTTAAAATACAATCCCCATGTAATCTGGCTCTTCTCCACATTCCCAACCTCATTTTAGTTCTCACTCGGCCTTGCTTACTGTGCCTCAGACACACTGACCTATGGGGTGTAAGCTCCTTCCCACCTGAGCACCTTGGTTGCAGTATCCTGTCTCTGTTAGGAATGCTTTTACCCTTCTCTCTTAACATGGTCAGTTCCTACTTAGCTATCAGGTTAGATGTTATCTCCTTAAGAGACCTTCCCCAGCCACAGCATCTAAAGTATGTATACCATTTATTTCCTCATATATATAATATACATGTTAGTCAATAATAATAGTAATAATAATAACATTTTTTTACCATTGCTTAACTCTCCCTTACCATAATGTCAAATACCTCTTCTGCTTATTGTGCTTCTGTATCCCAAGGATTTTGTAATCCGTTGGTTACATATTCAGTACCCAGCAATTTGTTATCAAATAACAGATTTCTTACATTAGTATTTTCCCTGGTGTTTCCAGGTCACATGTTTGCATGTACATGTAATCATTCATTGGCATGAGTGCTGGTCAAGGTAAAACACATTGCCTGCACAGAGAAAGTGCCACGCATGTTCAAAGAAAGGTGAAAGGGCTACCAGGATGAAGGGCGGTGAGGAGCCCATTCACTATAATGACTTAGGAAAACATCTCTCTAGACAGATAAGAAATTGAAGAGAAACCAGATTTATGTGGGGTGAAACTCCCCACATTTTTCTCTTTCCTACCAGGAAGTAACCTAAGTAACTTAGGCTACGCCTACTGAGCTTTCTTCTCCATCTCCTACTACGTCATCCCCATCACTGCACCCCCTTCAAACAGTCCTTTGCTGATGCGACCTTACATGAGGCTCACAGGGGGAAAGCCTAAATACTAAATATAGAAAAATGTTTTATTAAAACATATATACACACATATATACACATATAATTACTATTCTCTTTCCATATATTTCTTAGTATAAATCTCTCCACAGCCCTACTCAAATTAGGCATTTTATACATGTGAATCAGAAACCATGTATGTCATATTCTTTGAAGGGATTAACTGAAGAGAAAAAAAACACCTACATATATTTATTAAGAGATGAACAAATATAATGATTTTAATCATTGAAAAAATAACTATGAGCTATTACAAGCAGTAAAATCAATTTCACTTGATAATAACTCCACATGAGTTATTTATCACTTTTTAATCATAGAATTTATAAAAATTTTGAATTAGGTTCAAGTTTCTTTTTAGAACCAAATGACATTTGCCAACAATTATTAGAAAGTAATAGGCACATACAAAAGCAAAAGAAAGAAGAAAGTTTACACACTTTACATTATGTTAAAAGAAATTCTAACATAAATAAAATCTGGAAAGCAATTAATATATGTGTGAGATAAGACAGAAGTGCCAAATTCAGATTAGCAAAAAATATAAGGTTTCTCCTGACAAACACATGGTAGAAGGATTGTAAGTATATTCTATAATTCTGTCCCCACAGGGCTGGGATACTACTCTCCAGCCCAAGCAAACATTTCTCAATGAGCACCATGGTTTTTAAATTATTGGGACCCCTATCATAATGATGGGGCAAGGAAGTCCATTCAGTATCTTGACAGCTATGCATTATTTTCCCTAAAGATAATATTGAGAAACAGACATCAAGACTTCTGCTTGATCTGCTTATTAATAATACCAAAAACAGAATTTTCTGAACATTCCCCAGGTGTCAATTTCCAACTGAACACAGAATGGGAGTCCGAAAGTTCTGCCTTGTTTTCTTTATCCTTGTGGCTGCCGTGGTGGTGGTTGTTTGTGACTTCCAATCCCCTCACGCACTAAGTCTTCATACGAAAAAATTTTAAATCCCACCCTTAGCCTCTCCGACAACAATGACATTTCATCACCAGTTACTGGTGACAAATGCAATTTTGTTGTAAGTTAAGGAACCAGTGAAGTAAGAATTGGATGCCTTCGCTGCACGCTCCAAATTCTCACTGAATGTAATGCATGTGCTGTGTGTGTGTGTGTGTGTGTGTGTGTGTGTGTGTGTGGTCTTTGGCCAGAGTTGGCCAACAGAGAAAAAAAAACAAACTATCCTGTTATTACATGATTCTCCACAGAAGTATAAAGAATAGACTCCCCCATTCCAAAGTACAGCTTCCTATCTTGGTGCCATATCCGAAACACTTTTCTTACGCCAGGCAAGAGGTACCCTTAATTGTGGGGGTACTCCTCCTCTTGTGTCGAGACACTCCAGCACACTGTTGGGGTTTTTCAGTAGGGACTGCATTGTCAGCTCTGGCTTGCAGCACAGGAAGTGACATCTTGAGTAGGCCTGCTCTTGTCAGTTTTCCTATACTTTGTCACATGCAAAAACACCTGTCAAACACTATCCAACATATATGGTTTCAAGGATGAGGGGAAAAATAACCACTTTACTATGAAAGACTAACTAGAAAAGACAAAGAGATGTCAACTGACAAATGCATGGTGATAGGCTTTCTTCTTCTTCCCAACGTTCAGAATTATTCCTAAGGTTCCTGGCCAATTTCTATGTCATGAGAATGGTGCTGCACAGAGCTCAAGTACCTTAGCATTTGCACCAAGGAAAATTATATAGCAAATGAGAGGAACATAGAGGGAAAACTGACATTTTCTGGGACCTGACTGAATGACAAACACTGAAAAATAGTTAGAAAATGTTCCTGGAATTTAGTTAATCTTGGGGTCAATATGTTGAAGAGTCAAGCTTATCATCATTTTATAGAAAAGCATACTTTAGTTCAGAGAGGTTAAAAATCTTGCCCAACGTCACAGAGCTCTAATATTCTAAGAGGAATGGGAAGTATATCTCAGATCTGATTACAAAGCTTACACTCATCCCCCATGCACCACATGCCCTCTCTAGACAGCTTTGAAGATACCAAACAAGGGCTCTCGTAGACTCAAGAAGTATTTGAATCATCTGGCCAATGTGAATATGTGGAATAATGTCTAGATACTAATTCAAAAACGCCAGCTGTAAGGTGTGGGAAAAGCTACTCAGGAACTACCAAATCTCATTCATGTCCTCGAAACAACAGCTCAGGATTAGTCCCCATCTTCAGGGAGATATCTGGGAATACACTTCTGTCAGCACCAGCAGCAATATGCAATTTGCACGCACAGGGCTCTGGGGAAAGTGTGGAGTGTGGGGTCAGTATACAACATTCCTGCTTTACTCCTTTAAGTTCAACTTGGCTTAACTCTTCAAAGATACACAGGGAGAATGGATTCTACACAGGACTTTCCCCAGAAACTTTGGAGTAGATTAGAAAGCTCAGGTGGCTTCTGGTTCTATCACTTTTGATTTATTTGTAGCTAAAAGATTTTCCACCTGAAAATAGCTATTTACTATATTGAGGGCAGAGGAAAGAGAAAAGGATGTAGTTGGTGCTCATTTTTTGATACTCCCACCACCCCATCCTGATTCTATTACTTGCCGGACATTCTTCACCAGAAACTCTTCTGTGCTCCTCACCCTGCTGCAAGTTTAGATGTGCCCAGACAACCAGTAGTTGGATTCTGAGCTTATGCTTCTGATTCAAGTGCCTTAACAGTTCAGGGCATGTGTTTCTATGTTGTTCTTCCAGCCAGCTCCCTTGCCAGCTGCTGAAATGGTGTCACATTGCCTCCATATCATGCAGATTTTACACCTGATACCAGGAAAGCAAAAGCATTTCTGAAAGAGTCTTTGCTGCCTTGGCAGGAAAATGGAAATTGCTTTTTATCAAAATGAGAAAGGTTTTTTCATGGGAAGCAGCAAAGGCAGTTTGAAAGAGGCACATTTTTTCATGGAGAAGGTGTTTTCAGCAGGGCAGACAAACAGGCATGCTTTCCTTTCTCTCCTGAGATCAACCAGCTCCATGAAGTCAGCCATTCCTGTTTGTGGAACAGATGAGTGGTAAAAGTCCTGGAGGCCAAACCTCTTGGTCTGAGACTCTTATGATTCCTGCCTGGCAGTTCTAAATTCCATGCCCTACACTGTAAGAAAAATACACTCACTATTATGTACAGTAGTCATCCCTTTTCCAAGGGAGATAAGAATACCAGTAGATGCAGACAATACTGAAATACATATACATAATGTTCATATAAAATATTTATATATGTTTTATAATGTTTATATATATAAAATATTTTTTCTATATATACATACCTATGATAAAGTTTAATTTATAAATTAGGCACAATAAGAGTAACAACAATAATAATAAAACAGAACAATTATAATAATAGACTGCAATAAAAGTTATGGGAATGTGGCATTATTAAGTAACATAAAGGCTACTTGAACACAAATACTGTGATACTGGACCAATTGATGTGATGATCTAGACAGCTACTAGTGACTTATGCAGCAATTTTTCCACCTGTGTGCAGCAACAATTTTTAAAATATGCAATACCTGACTATTTAGTCAGGGGCACTGACCTCTTTCCCTTAAATTATCAAATTAAAAAATGCCAACAGCCAACACAATAGCAGTCTGATGTGAATGAATTAAAATTATGTCCATTTTTTTTGTCAGATGAACAAAAAAATAGAATTCATTTTTTGGTGTGCCACAGAATTATAGTTAGTTTATGTGTGCCATGAGATGAAAAAGGTTGAAAATCACTGGACGAATGGGACAGTGGTACATGTAACTCAGATATGCTAGAGAAATGGGCGATTCACATCCAGGTTGGGATGGAGAGGGACAGCATGAGATTTTATCACCCTATTTCAGAATGGTATGCCATTTAAAACTTATGAATTATTTATTTCTGCAATTTTCCACTGAATATTTTTGGATCCAGGTTGACCACTGGTAACGGAAGCCACAGAAAGCAAAATGGAGGACAAAGTGGAATTGCAGTGCTCCTTCATTCTTGTCATGGGTAGCAGTTTCTGGAAATGAGTGAACGGGTGTTAAGTGGAAATGTGGAATTCACTTTCTGAACACCTACTATGTACCAGGCCAGGCACATCCTATGAATTGTTTCATATAAAGCTCACAGCAAATCTTTAAGAGTAATCATGGTGTTCATATGGCAGATGACAAAGAAGAGGTTTAGAGGAGTTAATAAAAATGACCAAGGTCATAGTACTACTAGTCAGTGGAATACTAGAAGGATCTGGAATAGGATTCCTGCTGAATCTGTTGCTTCTGAGCCTTTCTATATCACTAAGCTGCACTGCCAACATTGCCTGCCATAGAGAGCCTGGTATAAAATTCTATTTCTTGAATAAAGCAAATGTGATATATACATAAAGTGGAATATTATTCAGCATTAAGAAGAAATGAAATTCTGACACATGTTACAACATGGAACCTTAAAAACATTATGCTGAAAGGACAAATATTGTGTGGTTCCATTTATATGAGGTACCTAGAATAAATTCACAGAAAATACCATACAGGCTACCAGTGGCTGGGGAGTGCAGAGGAGGGAATAAGAAAGTACTGTTTAATGGGTGCAAATTTCTGCAAATGAATAATGGTGATGTTTGCACAGCAATGTGAAATACACTCAATGCCATTAAGTGAATGGTACGCTTATAGTTAAGATGTTAAATTTTATGTTATATATATTTTAACACCATAGAAATGATATTTCCTTCTCATTTTAAAGAAATCACAACTGGTTTATTACAAAGCTCTGTCTTATGACTACCTCTTGTTAGTGGTGAAGAGACATAAAAAATCATTGAGTCCAGATATACTAACTCTAATCCACTGATAGTGGCTTTTAAGAACATTGTCTTAAGAAGGATGCTGAGGATGTTTCCAGGTAAAAGAGGGATAAATAATATGATTTATTTATTAAATCCCTTTCAAAAGAACACACAGAAAAGTCAGATAACAAAGTATTTTTAGTTGCTCTTGTACATGTGAATTGGGAAACATAGACCAAGTGGCAAGAGCCTAAGGTGGAGAGGTTATGATACAGACAGACCTTGATGGCCAAGAGCAAGCTGACTTTCTGATGGTATAAGAGCCAGGTAAATAAGGAAATCTAAGTAGCTAAAAAGTAGAAAATAGAAGAGATATTTCTGTGATCATGAAGTTCATGAGTAAGGGTGGCCTAGAGCTTCCTTAGCTCTTGTTGCTTTCTTCTGCAGTGCAAGACTCCTTGTAGCCTTGCAATATATCTTTCTTCCCTTCATAAAACTTTAGTGTCTATTCCTTAAATCTAAAATAGTAAAACTTCAACATGGCCTCAATAGGTAGGGTGGCCATATAACATATCATCCACAGAGAGTAATTTCAATACACAGGCATTTTACTATGCCCCATGAGCTTTCTATGCTTAGGTAGATAACATGCCCAGATATATGTAGAAAAGTGGGTAGTCATCCAATTTCTTATTATTGGTATAAATATGGCAATATTAAAGTATATAAAAAGAAATACTCAAATTTGTATGGCCATATAAAAGAATGTAAAAAGAAAAAATTAATCCTGAGGAATCTCTCTATAACTTGCTTGACCATAAATAAAAATAAAGAACATGCTAGGAATTATAATTAGTAATAAAAAATAAACTGTTGAAATCCATTTTCATGTTATATATAAAAAGGAAAGTCTTCAACTCAAAAAACAATTTTCTAGTTATATAAAAATCAAGTTAAAATGAATTTAGATCACAGATCAATACTTGGGGACTGAGGATCACTAAGCCCTGTGTTATTGATTGCCTAGAAAAAACTCTTTTTAAATATGCATCACATAACACTGTCTTTATTTCTAAGATCATTCCCTAAATCCTGCCAATACATGGTTTATTTAATGATTAATTCTTTGCATTAACTGCTTTATATGTTAGAAATATTGGAGTGTATGTTAACTGCTCTTGGTAAAGTTTCAGATAGTTTCTCCTATAATGTATAATACCTACTTTGAATAAGTAACATAAAAACTGCTGCATATTTGGGGAAAAGGAGCTTCTTGGGCAAAAAAAAAATGAGATTTTGAATTGTAAGAAATCAATACATGGTTGTCTTAGTCATCTTCTGATTTTAAAAATGTGATATCACTTTTTACACTCCTTATGACACAAGCCAATTCTTTTCTCTCTTTAAATTGGAGAATACTTGTTGATTTTAATCATAAGAATCTTGTTTTGATTTCCTCTATCGTTTACTCCTTGGAAAAATGTTTTGTAGTAATCCTGTTCAAAATCTCAGAAACATTTTTCAAACTGCACCTGAGGATCTAACATCTGGAATCATGGGAGCTTCTACCTCTGAATCTAAGGAAGGCTTTCTCAGTATGATGGAAACCAAGGGCAAGCTATTGCTTGGTACATACAACACGGAAGTCCTGGCTCCACTCAGATCCACAATCCCACTGAAACCTGATGCTTTCAAGAGTGTAAATAATTGGATGGAGAAGAGTACCAGAGTTGAACATTCTACAAGAGCCCAGGGGATGCCTACCTTTCATCTAAGAAACTTCAATGACTTAAGAGCAAATGTGTAAAGGCCATGCAGAGAAAGAGCCTATGCAAAATCTCAGGAGACTCAAGTAAGAGATAAAGCATGATGGCCCCAGGCCCTGCCCTCCAACCTTAAGTCCACATCACACAGCCTCTTTACAGAACTCTCTGAAAGCCCTGCAGTTTCCACTCTGGTTTGAACCCCACCGCTGAAGAGTCAGTTTGTAGAGATGGGCATGCAGCAAAGCTGATTTTCCTTTGTTCTCTCTCTCTCTCTCTCAAGAATGGAAGGTTTTTCACATTCCAAAACAAAATGCAAATTGAGAACATTTTGTATTTTTGCACTTCCATTCCGTTTTGTCAGTGAGTAATTATAGCAAATAAAACATTGCAGCTGAATGCAAATTGTTAGGCAACCAGATCACACCAGGATATTTTTCTTCCACAAGTTTTACATCATAGTATGTTAAATATTAAACTATTGCAAGGCAAGTAAACAGAGAGCGTCCTTTGCTCAAAGCATTAATTTTAAACAAACATTTCACTGTTATTCAGATCAGATGCTAGGAAACAAACGATGTTTTCTTTCAAATAAGGTGAATATATCATCTGGAGAGAAAACAGACAGGAGAATCACATAGAAGTAAGGGCATATATGACACCAGAGATGGATTTTAACCTGAAGAACAAGAAAAAATTCATGTGCATGAGACACAGAGAAAGAAAGACTTACAAAAGGAAATTTGGAAAGAGCAAGAAAAAGATTGATTTATCCTTAGGAAAAAAAATGAAGATATATCTCATGTCAGGACACAGAAATTTGACTCAAAGCTAAGGCACGCAGGGAAGAAATCAGATATTTTCTAATACAGTTAATTTTAGAATCCTTAGATTGTTACCATGAAGGTAGAAGGAAGAAGAATTTTCAGATGTCTGGAAGATTACCAATCAATAAAATACCAATCAATAAGTATTGACTGAGTACCTAATGTGTTCTCAAAAACCAAATAGAAAATTGGACATGGTCGTCTCCTGAGATATTTCACCATGGGGTTAAGGAAGCACTAAAATATTGAACAATCAGAATGTGTGTGTGTTACACACTATGGAATTAACAAAATGTGTAACATAAAATGCAAGGACACCAATATGGAAGTGAGCTCTAGTTCCAGTCATAACATCGGCATTTTCTGAGCACCCCCTACTTTCTAAGCCCTGGGCTACATGACTGACATTTAGGATTTCCAAAGTTCAAAACAATTCATTAAGAATTACCCCCTTTAGATTACTGAAGAAAAATAGTTCAAAAGTTAAGTTGTTCATGTTCCACAGTGAATAAATGATGGGTCTGAATTTAACTCCAGATCATGCCTTTTCTTTTATTTAAGTGCTGGGTTTATCCTGAGAAGATCTTCCCACAGTAATCCTTATAGCCAAATAACAACCAATTAAAACAGAGACAAAAACAAGCAGAAAAACAGCTTGGGAACAGTTCTTTGTAAGGGAGATGCTTCTGACATGATTAAAGGAAGGAAATTGTAATGATATGGAGGTGGAGCCTTTATATTTTGGCTTTACATTTTTTCTTGGGGAGAACTTATATTTTCTTGAAAGGCAAGCTTTTTACACCACCTCAGAGTACAGAAGTGTAGGGCATGGGTGCTGGTGGCCATCGAGGCTTCACAGAAGGAAGTAAAGCTTTTCCACAGAAACAAGGGTGTGAGGAAGGGTGAGGGCTAGGAAAGGAATTTATTATCTCTTGCAGTTTGTCATTAAGTTTTAAAAAATTCCACAAAGAGAATACAATGGATAAATGCGGATAAGCTGCATATCATATGAGTGGGTCAAAATACTTTAAGACAGAGAAATTCACAGAAAGGGAGAAAGAACTCTAACTTCTCATGAACTGTGGAACTGGGGGTTCAAGTCAATTAAAGTTACATTTCCATAGGGCAAGTGGGTCCCCACTGACATCTGGAATAGAGGATGAACTCTCTGACAATATGGTATTTTTTAGACAAGTATTAGATGAAATATAAGCAATAATAATAATAATATTGTGTTTTTGAAACATAGAGACAACAAGATAGAGATTCAACCTTTTTTATCCTGTCAGTCTCCTTCTCTCTTAAAATGCCTTTGGTCACGGAATCATTTGCCACCTTGTACTGCCAATTAACTGCTTTAGGTCTGATTTTACTCCTTGATCTGATTATAAACCTGTGGGTATCAACAAAGTGCTTTATATGATTTTTTTCCTCATCACATTCAGTGCTGTCAGCCGAAGGTTATTGTCCCCAATTCAAAGCCAACAGGAGTCCCCAATTTGACACGTAGTGAAAGGAGAGGGACATTTTTCAGTATAAACAGCTCAATTGAAAAACAGCATGTCTGTGAAAGAGCTCTGTTGTGATACAGCTGAATTAGGACACAGCACAGCAGTGGAAGAGCATGGCTGTAAAACAACCAGGGTAAGGTGGCCCAGTGAAGTGGTCTTGGTGTTAAAGTTCTAGCTCTCATGTTGTCACTTAAGCCACAGAAACACAGTCTTTAATGGAGACGGAAAGTGTACTCTGGTGAGGCAGAGGTGAAGCTGGCTTATATAGGAAATATTGCTCATCCCAACTCTGATTGGTCTGTTCTCATGTAAATGAGGAATCCAAATCCTCACCGTCTGATTGAGCCAAAAAGCACTGTCTTGATTGGTCAGAATGGAGCTGCTCTGATGCAAATGAGGATATAGCTATACTTCTGATTGAGTGGGGCAAGTCTTAGTCCTAATTGGCTGAATTTCGACCCTAGGAGATTTCTTATTAGAGTGGACTCAGAAGGCAGGAGAACAGTGCAGGAGGCTTGGTAGCCCAGGCTGGGGCTTTTCCTTGAAATGCAGCATGCATGAGGGACCACTGTAAACCAATGGCTGGTATACTGTGATCAATTTGAGCCTAATTAACTATGAGGAGTCCTTTCTTGTAGTATATTCTTCTTGGGGTTGACAGTGCCTATCACAGTGGTAGACACTTTAAAAACTGTCATTAAGTGCTATAATGCTATAGCAGGAACTGTTAGCCAGCTTATCCAATAAGCCATCACCAATAAGCACAGCTTAAGAAAAGGCCCAGGAGCTAATAGCACCCAACCCTGGTAAAAATCTGTCCACAACTGAGTTTCTAATCATCTGTTCAAGTAATTCAGTACTAAGGTTGAGGTGGTAAAAATCAGATTTATATAAGGGAAAATATCTAATATGTATGGGCACATTTTACTATATAGACATAGAAATATATATATCCCATGATCTAGCACTATGGTGGCATCTTGATAAATATTAGTTGGTAAATGAAAAAGGATACACACACATGACAAGAACCTCACTATGAATGAATGTACTTTCTTTTTTCTAAAGAAAGACAATCTTACTAAAATAAATGGGTAGTCAAAACTACATACTTTCACTGGGCAAAGTAAAGAACCCTCTATTTCTTTTTTGATTTTTTCCTTACATGATGTACACTATAAAGCACTTGTTAGTTGCATTTGTCAAGAGAGCCCACAGGTACTACCTGGCTCATCACAGCTTAACTTATCAATTGCCTTTGTTGTCTGGTGGATATTGATCTGGGAAGACCTTGCATCTTGCTATAGTCACTTGTGCAGCAGCTCCTCACTTTTCTGCCTCTAGTTAACATGAAGGCTCAAGTGTTGCATGCAGCTTTGGGAATTCCTACCTGACAGCCCCATTTCATCATTAAATACCCCGTTAGAGCTTGTTTTCTAGACAAATGTCCCAATTAAACCAGCATATTCTTGCCCACACCTAACAGTGGCAGCAGTTCAGGCCAACACTTTAAGGGGCAATAATAATTGATCTAAAAAATGGTCTAAGGAGCCACAAGTTTAGCTTCAGTTGTTTTACCTCCATTCATTCATTTATTCCTTCAAACAGACATTTATCAACAGGTCCCAGCATCTATTCCCAAGCTTAAATGTTGTTTGCTTTCCTGAAGGGACATATATCTAACCTAAATATTTTCCACAGCACAGTGCAACTGATCCTGATTCTGCATCCAAAGTACCCAGCATTAAACTGGAGATCTTGACAACAGGAAAAGAATAATAACAGTGACAGTGGAAAACTCAAGACATCAAAGTGGCCCTATATGGTTGTGTGGGTTGTGCACTGCTCAAGTCTAGGGGGTACTCTTGCTAGGATTATTGTATGAATGGTGGGGGAGTGGGAGGAACACACATGGCAGTAGAACATGGCACCTTGGCTGACACTGCTCCCGAGTGCAAGGAATACAAATTATTCAATGCTCCAAAACACATTTAGAAACTAACTTCTTGTCTGTGTAGATGAAATACTTAATTCCACGATACATTTAAATTTCACAATTAAATGTTCAAATAAGCTGCCAACGAAAAATGCTTCATTAGAAATGACTTCTTCTATACCTTATTGTTAGTAAAAACAGGCAAATGTTTGGATAGTAGAAATGCTGCTTAAAAAAAATCCAAAAGTCCTAATTCTCTATACTAAATAATTACATTAGTATTTATAAAATATGTGTACAAGGATGTGTATTACAATACTGCTTCTAAATTACTGTCACATAGGAATAGCAAAATAAATTATGGTGCTTCCATATATGAAGTCCAATGAAGTCATTAAAAAGAATGGAGCCTTATACGTGTCCTCATAAGACATATAGCAGATCTTCAAATAATGTCTTTTTGTTCAACATCCTTTTGTTATAACATTGCTGAAATGCTAAAGAAACTTAACTCTTGTTGATAACAGTCTACGCTAAAACTGATTTTGTTAGCCCTCATTTTACTTAAACACAGTTTCCAAGAACATATCAACAGCATTAAGTGAGGACTTACTGTATTTTCAAAACATATCCTTAAAGGCAAAAATGGAAACACAATGATATGTATAATGTGAGCCTGTTAGTGTACTTCTCAAATGTATGTATGCTGTGTGTATATATACACACATGTATAACATATGTGTGTATGTTATATATGTGTTGTATCTATCTATCTATCTATCTATCTATCTATCTATCTATCTATCTATATCTGTTAAAGGACAGAACATGACTTAGAAGGACGTACACCAATCTTCTGAGAGTGGCAACCTCTGTGGAGGGACAGGTAAATAGGGGAATTTAATGTTTTAGATCATGGAATTTGAAATAATTTTTTAAAAGATTTCATTTATTCATTTTTAGAAAGAGGGGAAGAGAAGGAGAGAAATACCTATGTGTGTTTGCCTCTCACACACCCCATACTGGGGACCTGGCCTGCAACCCAGGCATGTGCCCTGACTGGGAATAGAACTGGCGACCCTTTGGTTCACAGCCTGCGCTCAATCCGCTGAGCTATACCAGCCAGGGCTGAAATAATTTTCTTATGTAATGAGAAGTAGTTATGTGTTAATTGTGTTATAATAAGATACAAGTAGTCCAAAATGACAGCAAAATACTTCCAGGGTAGTTTGAGTACAGCTTTATTCCGACTTGTTACAATTCATAACAAAATGCTGAATCATTTTAAGCTAACATCTCTAGTGTTGCCATTCCATGTCAATCACTCATTTTGACAGCATACCCTCATCCAGCATGTGCATTATGTAACACACGCTCCCGGCCAGTAAAAAGACAGGAAAGGACCGGGCCCTTACGGAGCTTCAGTCCAGTTAGTCAAAAAGGTGTATGTGTTTTAGAATGATTTTCAGATTAACCATTATTTTCCTATTAAATAATTCAATTAACTGTATCATTCCCAGCCCTGTGGCTGAGGGAGAGATTTCCTCAGATTCCACCGAAGTTCCTTCTCTGAGACGTTCTGTGCCACACAGCTCATTCCCTTCCTATCAGACATTCATTCATCCTCCTCATTCACCAAGCTTAAGTTCCCACAAATGGAATCCATAGCATAATAACACTTGACATTCGTAGAGGGGTTTATACTTTTCCAAACACTTTCACATACACCATGTCCTAAGAGGTGATTAAAATGTAGAAGCAACACAATATAAATTTATGATATAAAAACTTCCTTTGTTGAATGGACACATTTTCCCTGTGCTTTTTATTTACCCAACTTGTTCTTGTCCTTTAGTTCACAGTTTAGATGTCACCTCTTCCAGACAGACTTCTGAGCTGGCTCAGGGGGTCCCACTTGAATGCTTGCATTGTTTCTATCACAGCCAATCCGCCAACTCTACAAGGTGATGATGATGCTGTTTTGTAAAGTCCAGCTTGGTGTCCCTCTCCATGACACTGGACCCAGAATTACGAGGGAGAGTCACTTGTTCTGATGCCTCACTAGAGGACTGGCCCACCCAGGCAGAGAGGGACAAATATTCATATTATTAAAAGCTCTCCAGGGGTTCTAAAGTAGCTAATCTCAACACATTATAAAGTAGGCGTGGACTGTGCCTATCTCTACATTACTAGCCATTGTATCACCAGCTTTTAACAGCACCTGGTATATTGCTGGTGCCCAGTATAGAGTTGCTCCTTCATCCACTGATTCTTTCAACAAATACTGATCTCCTGCAGCATGCTAGACTACTGCTGAATAATAAAATGAAGTAAACCAAGGTCATAATTATTATAATTATTGCATGGCTTTCATCACTAAGATTATTTAGAGCTACCTGATCCCTGAAGCAGATATAAGAACTCAACTGACACATATATCCTTGTGTCCTATGGCCTGTGGGACAAAGGTGGGGGCCTCTGTCACGTTCATTAGATGTCAATGTTCGGGTACTTCTGGGATGGCAGTAGTGGGCTCCAATTGCTCAGCTGTATTTAGAGGTGAGGTATGAGCAGAGCAAGTACCCTGCAGGCTGAAGGCAGCATGCCTCTGCTCAACAGAAGCATACGGCCAGTGAGACAGAAAACATTACAGCAGGGTTGAATGAGTTTTACTTCCTAATTTTACTTTGTGGGTTTTTAATTCTTTAAAGCTTTCTTTGAAATTGTTAAAATATGGTATTCTTATCTTCAAAAGATTCAGCTAGTCTCTACAGCTGTGTGCTGTCTGCTAAGTAGGAAAGGGGTTCTAACAGGTCCATCCACATGACAATGTGAAGACTAGTTATAGTTTGCAAACTGTTTTGGGGGTTCTCTTTATAAGAGAAACCTCTTGTCAAACTTCACATAGACTTCATCATGATCTATAATGCCCTTTCTCATCTGTTACTGCCTTTATTTCCAGTTTTAGCCATTCCACTCTTTTCCTTGCTTACCAGGTTCTGCTCTGTCCAATGGAGTAGCCACTAGCCCCATGGAGCTACTGGACACATGAATTACAGCTACAGCCCAGCTGGGCATATACTGGAAGTGCAATATGCAGATCAAATTTCAAGGATTTAGTATGAGAAAAAAATCATATAGAAGAATTCCATTAAAAATGTATTTCATTGATTATATGTTTAAATGATACTGTTTTGGATATATGGAGTTCAGTAAAACACAGTGTTGAAATTATTTTGCATTCTCCTTTTAACTTTTTATTGTGTCTTCTAGAAAAGTTAAAACTACATGTGTGGCCGGCATGGATGGCACCACCTTTCTGTTCTGATCTTTTCTTTCCTTTATCAGGACAAGCATCTCCCCACCTCTGAGGTTTTGTGTCGGCCCTTGCCTTCACTTGGATGACTCAGTTTCCACACTTGGTGTGCCTGACAGCTCCTTACTCTTCCAAATGCAGTTTTTTAGCCTCTCCGGAGTCAGGCCCTTCCTGACCAAACTACTTATAATGTGTCCCCTCCAATTATTTTCTGTCCTATCCTGTTTAGATTTTTCTGAGTCCCAGCCAACACCTGACATTATTTTGTATAAGCATTGCCTGCCAGTCTGTCTGTTGGCCCACTACAGTGAACCCAGGACCCCAGGGACCATGTCTGCCCTGTTCTTTTTGATATCCCCTAAGCCTAGAATATAACAAGCATTTGAAATCTTTTAATTTAAATGAAATCATCAATGGAGATGAATAACACACATGCAAAAAGAATCAAAACTGAGTTTGTAGGCTTTAGCAGCAGGAGGTTGGGGTGCAGAACAGGTTTGGCAGGCCAGCCACCTTTGTTTCCACCCTAAATGGCTCCGGGGCAATAGTCCCTTACTCGCAGAAAGTCAGAGCTTTACACTCTTTAAATGCCATTATCCTAGAGCTTTTCTCAAACTTTTCACTCTATATAGGAGCAGCTGCCAAGGAGATCTGCAGGTCGGTTAGATATAAGGAAGATTTAATCCTTAGTATAACACTACTCAAGATGTGGGGCTCCTGTGACCACCAGCATCAGTATTTCTCATAAATGTGGCTCCCCACACAGCACCTAGGTGGCATGCAAATCCACTAAATCAGGATCTTGGGGCACCTTCCCAGACTGCATTTTAACCAGGTTCCTGAGCAGTTATGATGCACACCAAAGTTGGAGAAGTTCTGATGTTCGACAGTAATGGTTTTCCTGACTCTCCTCAGGGCACACCATTCTCGAGAGAAGGCTAAAAGAGTGGGGATGGCATGTGAAGTTTGGATTTCACTGATTTCTTATATTGGGAAAAGGTTACAAATGGTTGTTTTTGTGGTATGTTCCTAACAAGGGGGGTGGAGACATTTTCTACTAGGAGAATAATGAGTTTGCAAGCAAGACCTTCCAGACTGGTTGGAAGTTTATACCAGTAAAAGGCATCTTGGCCTGAAAGTCAGCTCCCACAGCCTGATGGAAGAACAAGACAGAAAACAGTTTTCCTTTGTTTCTTGGTCCTTCATCCATCAGACATTTTCATGAGCATTGTACCTTCTGCCTTTTTGGGGGGTGGGAGGGTTTGCACATTTTCTTGAAATACTTATGTTGTTGGTCCAGCAACCACAACCAACCCAGACTATACAACATAAAGTCAGAAAACACAAAAGACCCAAGTGTCAGGGTCTGCATTGTTATTTTCTGGCACAGAGCTCAGGCTTGCTGAGCATATTTCCATGAAGCATGTTTCTGTTCACTTAGCCACCACAGTTGAGATTGGGACAAAAGGAGACGTTAGCTAAAGGAGTGCTGAAAAACATGTGCTGAGAGTAAGGAGAGTAATTTCTTGCACACCAATGGGCATGACTCAATAGTCAGGGAAAGTAAGCAAAGTACAATACCAAATCTTAAACCTGACCCCAGAAAACAAAGTGAACCTGGATTCCTCATAACCCTGGATTATTCTAAGCACTCCCAGGGAGCTGTTTGTATCTTCTGTACAGCTTACCTTTTCTGCCTTGCAGGTAAAAACACCACCATTTTCACAACCACGGTAATCAACAATGAAGGAGGCAGAGGCTGCACAGCTCACACAATACATCACTGCTCTGCCCCAGACACTGTCCCAAAGACTTCAGGTACAGACCTTATCTGATTTTCACAACAGCCATGTACATAAGTACTACTTTCACCCTGTTTTAATGATGTAGAATTTGAGATATACCTAAAACAAGTAACTTGCCCACAGTGAGAAAGCCAGTAGGTGGAGTTATAAATCATCCTTTATCAGCTGAAGGGCACAGCTTTAGTTACTCATTGTGTGTTGGGGCTTTGGTAAGTACTCTTCAGATATTTAATCCTGTGAAGGAAGAAGAACTCCTGTTTCACAAAAGGAAAAACTGAGGCATACAAAGATGAAGTAATTTGTTCAAGGCTACTCAGCCAGGAGGCAGTGGAGTTATGACCTAAAGCCAGGTCCCCTGTGGCCCAACATCTATTGATCAGTCAATAGGCTCTGAAGGAACAAATAAAGGAATATCCCCAAAGCTTGTTCCACTGCCTCTAAGCAGCAGGATATTTTTTGCTAGAAGCAAAAGCTGAAAGCCCTGAATATTCTTCTTATGTAACCTGCACCTCTAAGGACAGCTTTCTCCCTCAACCCTAGACCTCCATCTTACCCCACCCCTGCCCAATTAGCTAGTCAACCCAGAGTCATGTTCCTGGGGAAAACTTACAGGAAATGTCTACTTAATACTCAAATGCCCATCCTGCAAGAAGGGAGGAAAGAGGAGCCAGTGAGGTGGCTATACCACTTCCACGACAAGACAAAATACAATCCAAGCTGACAGCCACAAAAAACAGAACAGCTAAAAGTTTGTGTGCTTGCTTATGTGCTAGGTACTGCTTGATGCATTTTATATCATGTTGGAGGAAGTCATCAAGAGGGCATCGCCTCTGGTTTCTCCGAGAGCTGGACCCAGGCAATAGAGACTCCTCGCCCCCTACCATCCTTGGAATCTGCATTCCGCTCACCTTTCCCACACTAGAAGATGCCCCAGAGATAATTCTGAGATAGTAAGTTTTCATTAGACCATCTGGACGGTATATGTGACTAAACCCAGTTCAGGCCTCCACATAGACTTTCAAGACTCCAGCAAGTGGGTATAAAGATCTACTTATCTTACAGCCACCTAAGACCAGCCTCTCATTTAAGTTCCTTTGTTATTAAACCTGCCACCTGCCAATAAGGAGCAATGTGCCTCTTCATCAGTCTCTCTCTGCCTTCCATTTATGGGAAGCTCCCCAGGTTGCAAACCAACATATATTAATTTACTTAATTTTTTCAATAACTCTTTGAGGTAGCCAATACTATCAGCCCTATTTAAAACATGGAGACACAGAGAAACAAAAAGGTCAAGTGACTTTCTCAGTGTCACAGGACTAGTAAGTGGCTGAACCAGGATTGAAACCCACACAATCTCCAGCTCATGCTCTTAACTCTTTCAGTATATACTTCTCTATACCCTCTGTCCTATCATCCTCCACTGACAGCACCCAGGCTACCTTTCTGTGGTAGCAGAAGGTATTTTGTTACTCATGCCTTCTCTTCCCCGCTAGACTAGTTGGGATTGAGAGGAGAGATTCAACCACCCCCATACCAATGTGTCCTATTTGGACCTCACACCAACATGCCCTCTGCTAAGCTCATGGTCAGTGGACACTCAGTGGATGACTGCATTATATCACTAAATCCCAGGGAATAACAGTTGCAATTACTTATTATTCATGGAAGAAAATACCAACTCCAATCACCCAAGGTTGAAACTAGGTCTCCTTTACTATTGGAGGAAATTTCTGTAGGTGTGGGCAATTAAAAAAAATTAAACATTAATTAACAATTCAAGTGAGTGACTGTGTTAGTAAGTCCCAGATAAATCTTGTGTCCCTACCTAATGTTTGAAAATAAGATCCCCTGAGCATATTAACTAGTAGGAGTGATCTTCTTAAGATTCAAGAATTTCATCCACCCCTCCAATACATCACATTTATAAGTTTAATATGACAGAGGTTCTAGGAAAGGGAACTACCTTGTTCATTAACCTTGGCTTATCTTACAAAATATCTTGTATTCAGTGAAAGGCAAGAATGACAGCTCTATTTCCACCATCAGTGATTCATTATCATGGGACACCAAATAACCCCAGAGCCACCCTTCTTTGAGTATAAGCCCTCATGGCACATATTTGTACATCTCACTTTTACTCTCTCTTATTTCAAAACCTCTCTTGTTCTATGCCCTCTCTGTCTTCAAAAGAAATACATTTTGATACTAAGTGCCTCTACATGGTTCTCTTTATAATCTGGTTGCTTCTTTTATTCTTCTACTAAACCTGTTTTCTCAAAAGATCAAAATCATCCCACTAAGTAAATGTGTTTGAACAAGTATTCTTAATTTTCTTGACCACCCTGTGGACTGTGATCCACTGTAAGAACTCATTCCATGCTAGTCTTTGTGGTACCTTTCTCTCCCCTGCAAACTTCATGTCCCATTTAGGACCTAAATCCTGCTACTTCTCAACCAGTTCCCTAGACACACAAAATAACCCTCTATTCCACAATGAGGCAGGCTAGATTGTTACTCAGGAAATACTTGACCTCTCTCTCCCCACTTTCTCTTTCAGGCTGGAGTGTATTTCCACATTCCTTTGACATCAGGCTTTATTTGGCCAATGTGATGTTAAGAGATGTGACCAGAGAAGATGCTTGAACTATGACTTGTATTCCTACTTTTACCATGAGAGGAATATATCTTGGTTTCTGCTAGATCTTGGAGGATGAGAGATACATGAACCTAACCAGCAGTCTGGAGCCCCTCCAAACCTAGCTGACACAGACACCCGAGTTAATATAAATCAGTATTGTTTGAAGGCACTCAGTATTGAGATGGTTTGTTACACAGCAGAAATAGCTAACTGATGTACCTATATTAAGCCTTTAAATTTGTTTTCCCTTTTCCCAATGGAAATTTTCCTTTGTTACTAAACTTGCATAGTGTTACCAAATGACTGGGGAAATAAACCTCCACCTCAAAGGAATTTAATACAACACCTTGTCCAGTTTCATGAACAAGAGACACATTATACCTGATGTGATGATATTACTGTTTTTTTATTCCTGTTAATTATTTATAGTACAAAAATGACATTTACTTAAATGACATGCTATTCTCATTGGTAGAAATGACTAAAGTTTATTCTCTTGGCATTTTTAAACTCTACCATTTTCCTTAACTTTTCATTTCTGATATTCCATTATCTTCTTTCTTTTTAGACTTATCCCTGGAAAACTTTACTGTCCTCACTAATATTCATGTGGATGAGCTGTTTATATACTAAGGTCACTGAATCAATAGGTCCATAGAATGCTGGACACCTCCCTTCCCTTCCATTGGATATAGGACATGAAGAAATAACACTGAATGAGCAGTAGAAAGCAAACTCAATGAAAATTTATTTTAAATGGATTCAAGAATTAGGCTAACAGGCTAACCAGTTTCAGGTCCTTTGAAATGTCACCATTTGGTTCCAAAACCTTAACAGTATTTGGAACCAGAGTGCCTATGACCAGAAATGGCTGAAGATGTATTAGTCATACACAGGAAATAAAGACACATTCTCAACTAGAGCAGATGAACAGCCTGTGAAAACAGCAGGCTGCCTGAAAAGAGAACCAATGAAATAACATGCGTGCTTCTATAAAGGTTAGCTCTATGGACTATGGGTATAAAGTAAACAACTGAGAGCAAACAGTTTCTCAGCCAAGGTCCACAACTGTGAAGACCAGTGGGAAGTACACTGGACTGGGAGTCTGAAGAAAAGTAGTTTGACCTTGAACCCATCACTTAACAAGTTGTCATCCATATAATTTTAAAAATTTACAAAGGAACTCTATGGATTCAATTAAATTTAATTCCATATTATTCAAGTTCTTTGTCTAAAATGACATTTCTCGAATCAATGGTTAAACAAGTTGGGGAATCACTGGGTTAAAAAAGATGAAACAGGTTTCTTTACTGTGGAACTTTTTAGTGACTTTAATATTCTAAAGTATATTGTGAAACTCTAAGAGCTGGTGGATGTGGTGTTGTTTTCTGAAACCCCATTGTCATCTATTATATGGGACATAGAGGCACTAAGGGAATGGTCCCCTTAGTTCCTGGTCCCAAAGCCTGCCTTTCTTATAAAGCCCCTTTTATTCCCTTCCCTTGAATCCCTATAATATGTCTCTTTTGTTCTTGAGATAGCTTAAACTGGTGACTGCAGTACACCAGCAAATATACCTTAATTAAGAAAAACACATGTACAAAAATATAAGGGTTTAAGTGAATACTGCTACAACGGTTGCTTGGGCTGAAACAAAACTTCCAGGTAATTATGATATCAGTTTGTCATGAAAGCCTCAATCCTCGAGCTGAAATACTTTCATTAACCAAGATACTGTCATTTTGTATAAGGAAAGCAATGAAAAAATACAAGTTCTATAGGAAACTAAAAGTTTTTATGGCAGAAAGACATCATGATTTTTATTAAAAGTTCTTCCCTTTTTCATGTTCATCTTCTCCTACCTTAAAATGAAATTTTATTATCAAGCACTGTAAATATTCAGAATGAAGCCCATTCCTATAATACTAGGTTGGATATGCCTGAAATTCAGAAAAGCCTATTGCTCTTTCTTTATTGATTTTTTTTGAGAAACAGATTGATTTTTGTTGCCAACTAATTTATGCATTCATTGGTTGATTTTTGTATGTGCCCTGACCAGGAATCAAACCCAAAACCTTGAGGTATCAGCACAACACTCTAACCAACTGAGATACCTGGCTAGAATCTTGTTCTTTCTTTAAGTAACCAACTTAGAAAATCAATCATATTTTCTTCATAAACTCTCATTGTCTTACCTGTAGAGGAAGGCTTAAAAAACAAACAAACAAAAAAAGCACACTGTGAAGGATTTTGCTCTTCTACACCCCTTCTTTCCCCTCCCTTCTCCTCCCTACTCCCTTTCCCCCTAGAGAGAGTATTAGAGGCAAGTTGTGAATAGCAACGTGTGTTGGGAAACACAGACAAATTAGGGGAGACTATTACCTCATGTCATCTAACAGAGTGATAATACTGTTACTTTGGGAAAATTGCACACATGTTGAGGATTCCTATAGTTTTAAAGAGAAAAAGGAAAGAAGCAAAAATGATTGAAATCATTAAAGCAATCCTAACAAGAGAAAAAAAAGTCTGTTTTACTCCTAAAACAAGCATAAAAAGTGATAGTCACCAGTGTGATATATAGTCAAAATACAGAAGGAGAACTCACTTTCCACTCTCCTATGAAACGATGACTGAAAACAATTTAAGGAAAAAATTAAGCTACTTTTCATGTGGGATTTTAGACCTATATTTACATTTTGGTGACTTGTTTGTAATGAACAATTGGTGACATGAAGTAGGTAAAACTTAGTAGACATAGAAACAGACTTTTTTCCATAAAAAAACACACACATTCAAAAGAGAAGTGCTGTTGGAAACAATGACAACTAAAAATCACCCAAGGACTCTAAAGTATTAATATCTATTTCAAACCAAAGGGGCCCACAGAGAACTTACTATAGACTGAAAGTATCACTACAAATTCACAGTTTTCAACATACAAACTAAAAAACAGAGATGCAGTATGTGTACAAATACATATATGTATATTCCCTAGCTAAGTCCACTGAGAGACTGAGAAGCAATGATACCCCATTACCACGAACGAGCATGCCTGACATTCAGACCTTGGTTTCTAAATACCATTCTTCAATATAAGGAATCAGAGCTCCTTGGATAAATGGCTGGTCCCAGGAATGGGACAGAGAAGGAATAAAATGAGCATAAAATAACTTGTGGTGACAGAAAAAAGGAAATAACCAAAAAGAAATTACAGGGGCATGGCAAAGGACACACAGGCTGGCATGAAGGGGCTGCTGTGCCCAAACCTGGGACAATTTGAACAAAAAAATGAGCATGATTATAATATTAATAGAATAAAAATAAATCTATGTGTCTGTACTGATATAAATAAATAGGTAAAAAAAGGAGAAATATTTTTTCTTATAGAATTGCAACTAATGAATATACAAGTAATGACTAAATTAGAAAATCATCTTTTGTCATTCAGAATAATTTCAGCCAAGAAGCATTAGTACAATAAATACTAAAATGAATGGGGCAAAAGTATAAAAAATAAGATATTTAAATTATCTAAATATATTCCCCTATATGATACTTATTAATTATAAAGTGAGAAACAGAGATTTTGGGGTGGAGAAACATGACAGGTACACTAACCAAGTGATCAAAGCCAATGAGCATCACCAAGAAAGGGACAGAGATGCCATGTGCCTCCTCTGGGAGGACACAATATTACTTCTGTGGTTTTCCTGCTGAAAATACAAAGTCTGATTCTAATCATGAACAAATACCACATCCAACAAATCCAAATTAAGGAACATTCTGAAAGCAACAGGTCAATACTTTTCAAAAATGTCAAGTTCATGAAAGACTAAGACTCTGAGAAATTGTTTGAGATTAAAGGTGCAAAGACACTTAACAACTAGATACAGTGTGTGACCCTGGAATGAATCATGGACCAGGAAAATTGGACAGTAGCAAAATCCCAATAAGGTCCATGTACCATAAATAGAATTGTATCAAGCCCTGACTAGGTAGCTCAGTTGAGTAGAGAGTCATCCCAATACGCCAAGGTTGTAGATTGGTTTCCTAGTTGGGGTGCATACAAGAATCAACCAGTGTGTATAAATAAGTGTAACAATAAACCAATGCTTCTCTCTCTCTTCCTCTCTCTCTAAAATCAATAAAAAAGAATTTAGTTCAAAGAAATAGAATTGTATCAATGTTAATTTCCTGGCTTGATAATTATACTGTGCTTTTCTAAAAGAATGTCCTTCTTTTAAGAAAGTACACACTAAGGTATTTAGGAGAAAAGGGGCATCAATTTACTTTCAAAGATTTCAGGAGGAATATATTTTCCCACCTGAAATCTTTGAAAGTAAGATATATATATGGTCTGTCCAGAAGGTATCCAGCCATATAATATGAAAAATAGAAACATTTATTGAAGAAGATACAAGATACAAGAAACATTGTACATAGGACAATGACACCTCAGTCTCCTTCAAAGTAAGCCCCTTGGGACCTCACACAATTCTCCCAATTGCCATCAGCTTCCCTATCATATTTTCCTGAATCTCATCTATGATTGGAAATCTCTTGCCTTTCAAAGGTGATTTTAGTTTTGGGAAAAGCCAGAAGTCGTGGGGCACCAAATCTGGACATGTAGGGTGGATGAGTCACCTCAATGATTTAATGTTTTGCCAAAAAGCTCTGCATGAGATGTGATGCATGAGCAGGAGCATTGTGGTGATGAGGCTGCCAAGCACCAGTTGCCCATAGATGCAGATGCGCTGTTCTACTCAGTCATTTTTAATGTGATAGCCACACAGAACATATGCTCACTCAATGGCGTCTACCACCCCCACTGACTAGTACAGTGAAGTCATCATTGTTCACCCATGCACATTGCAGTCCACTCTCCCTGGCTGCCAGGTTACATTGATGTCATGCAAAGTGTTCTTATTATATTAGTAATGGTTGGACATTCTCTGGATAGACCATTCTCTCTCTCTCTCTCTCTCTCTCTCTCTCTCTCTCTCTCCCCCCTCTCTCTCTCTCTCCATATGAACACAGAGAGACAGACAGACAGAAACAGACAACACACACACACACACAGATGTGATGAATGCAATCAAGTATTAAAATCCAGGAAATCTGAGGGATGAGAATAGAATGATGCTTTGTACTATGCTTGCCACTTTTTTGTAAGGCTAAAATTATTTCAATATTAAAAGTTAAAAAGAGAGAGACAGACAGTCAAACACCTCCCCACCCCAAATCTGAGTTCAAATACTGGCCCTACCTGCCCTGACCTATATGACTGAGATGTTTGGGCATCATTCCACAAAGTGAGATGGTGGCTGGTCCACATTTGGGGTGTGTACAAGATGCAAACAATTGATGCCCCTCTCATATATTGATGTTTCTCCCTTCCCTTCTCTCTAAAAATAAATAAATAATTTTTTTTTTTTAAATTCAGTGCTACAACTTAAAAGTATCCTTGAACTAATTAGTTGGCCTCATTGAGGCTTAGTTCCTTCCTCACTCAGGTAGTAATACCACTTCCTGGGGTCTCTGTAGAACAAACAAGGTGCTGCAAATCCCACAGTCCAAGACCTGGCTCATAAAGTCTTCAAGAAGCACAGCCACTATTGCTTTAGGTTTATCTAAAATATAACACCGCTCACTACTAGTGGGCATTACTGTTTCAAAGGCATTTGGACCACATAGGAGGTCTTGTAAACCAGGAGACACAATGCCCTTGTATCAGGGACAAGAATGCAGGCAACTCACAACTGCTTTCAAATGGGACCTTCGATTTTCTTATGTTTTCAGTGTTTCTATATTATTGGAGGTGTTACTCTTTCCAGAGTGGGAGGATGAAAGCAACTTAGATGGGGGCTTCTTTAGAACAGGGATTGATTTTTTTAAAACTTTTAAACTGGCCTTAGAATATTTAAAAATAGTGTTTCCTTTTTGCTAAGCCTCCCTCTGCTGTTCTTTCTCTTGGCCTTTTCTTCTTCTTGCCCTTTGACCATCTTTCTCCTCCGTCTTTTCTGCTTGTAGTCACTCATGTGCCATCCCCTACTGATAGTCTACCTTCTCCCCAATTATTTATTGTTTGTTTCTGATTGGAAAAAATATTAATTTCAAATGAACAAAAGAGATGCGTGGGGAGGAAATAAATGGTGAGCTCTTGGTTACATCACCAACTGCCAAGTTTTAAGTTCTTCCTCCAGCTCACATTAACCACCCAAGCAACTAGAAATTGCAGTGTTTGCCAAAAAGGCAGTTGATAATAACTGAAAAGAAAAAGATGAGGGGGCAGGGGATGGATTCATTTCTATTTTTCATGACCTCTGAAAATATGCTCAAGAATTTCAAATGGTTTATGCTATTAAAAAGTCACAGTAAATGTGCACTAATTATAGATTTTTTTCCATCCCAATGTACCTTAAACACCATAAACTATCATTTACTGTCATTATTTTAATGATAAAGAATGTTTATAACTCAACCTGGGCTAATTCATAAATGAATAATCTTGAAATGGGAGGGGAAGTCTTTTCTATTTTATTTCAAGGTAATTTGCCATTATTTAACAGTTCAAAACATGCATCCAGAAAAAAATATATTACAAAGGTCATTGAGGATTGAAACAGACCTAATGGGGTACATAAACTTCAAAAATCACTTTCCTGAGATATCTTGTGTGATTTCAGAAAATAGAAATGAAAAGGAAAATCCATCTACTACTTTGTTTGATAATGTCCCCATTAAGGACCATGTGTGTGTGTGTGGGGGGGTCTTCTAGGAGAGGAGGGAGCCCCCAGATACACATTCAGATTTGATAGAAACATCTTTCAAATAAAGTCTGTAAAGATAAACTCTTTCTGAGGTGGAAAGATCTAGTTTCCGATATATGTCTTGAGATCCTTATAGCTCTACTTAGCTGTTACTAACATGTCTGAGATTTATTCTGCTCTGCTTTATTTCATCTGTGCATTGATCTCCTTCCTGTGCACTCTTTTGTTCACTGAGCACTTAGTTATTCACCAGTCCCTGTGCTGGGTACTCTGACATGATGGGCAAGTCAGGCCTGGCCCGAGGCCCCGTGGAGCTGCCAGCCTGTCTTAGTCTGTCTGAATTCCTAGAACTCCTGAGAAGGGTAAGGATTAGCAACCTCAACTTGATGAGAAATTTGGGTCCAAAATTCAATCCAGTAATTTTCTTAGATGCAAACAGTTGCATGAAAGACAGAGAGACAAGTACTTGTGAACTTGCCAGAACAAAGTGAGGAGTAAAGGAGGAAGCATGAGTCCCAGTTCCCTTCCTGGGTGCAACCATTCTTTGTGTCTGTGTGCACACAGGGGCATTGAAAAGAGAGAAAAACTAAGGAAAGGTGGGGAAATGCTAAAGGAAAACGCTTCTCCAAGGTTGGTGCTAGAATGTTCTATCAGAATTACCTGAGGAGGTTGAATGTTAGAATCCCCTGAGGAGACTAATTAAAATGAAGATTCCTGCCCTGGCTGGGTGGCTCCATTGGTTGGAGCATCATCCCATCCACCAAAGTGTTGTGAGTCGATTCCTGGTCAGAGCGCACACCTGGATTGCAGTTTTGGTCCCTAGTCAGGGTGCGAGTGGGAATCAACCAATTGATGTTTCTCTCTCCCACAGATGCTTCTCTCTCTCTCTCCCTTCTTCTCTCTTTAAAATCACTAAACATATTTTAAAAAATATTTTAATGAAGATTCCTGGGGCCAACCCAGGTCTACTAAACCTGAATCTCTGGAGCTAGAATCCTGGGATTTGCATTTTAATCTAGGTTCTAGGTGGTTCTTCTTAATAAAACATGACACCCAGCCCCAGCTAACCAAAGGGCTGTTTTACTGCAGAGTTGGCCAACACCCACAGTGAATAGATGCCTTCAAAGCCTTGTCACCACCAGGCTTGGTGGAAATCTGCTCCACCCATGTTTCTGCATCATACTGGCAGCTCCTGTCGCTCTAAGAAAGAGTGACCTTGAAGACACTAAAAGTCAACTCAGGCTAGTGCTCCTCACTGGTAATAAGGTCCTGTTCAAGGAACTATTGGCTAACCATTCATACTTCTATCAGGATGCCAGGATGTTCTATCCAAACATTAACTATGGATGGATTCCAACCAGGAAATTCAAGACTTTATAATTCACGCACTATGTTTCTTACTGTGGGATGATAATAAATATGGGCTATTAATTAATTATGCCCTGGTTTATTAAACATCTAGCAATAAACTAGGAAGACCCCATTTAAACAAACAGATATGGAGAGTGTGTATTTCTATGTGTTTTGAGAAATGTAAACAGGATCTTAATTAGTGAAACTGCAGTAATGACAAGCATACACACCTGGCATCTTCTGTCTCCTTTCCTGGATCACTTGTGAAAACTTGCTTAAAGAAAAAGGAAACTTGAATATCTACAAATACTAAGTGATTTTAGTACTCTCACAGACTGGCTGAGTCTCCTACATTGTCCCTGATACTGATCCCTGGCCAGGTGATCAAGATATAAGTGGACAGGTCCCTCATGGCCAACAGAAAAGTTCAGGAAACTTTTTCTTTAAAGGCCAGAGAGTAACTATTTTAGGCTTTGCAGGGCATATGGTCTGTGCTACAACAACTCGACTCTGCCATTAAAACATGAAAGCAGTTAGGTAAACAAATTAGTGTATCTATGTTCCAGTAAAACTTTATTGACAGAAGCCCTGGCTGGCGTAGCTCAGTGGATTGAGCGCGGGCTGCAAACCAAAGCATCACAGGTTTGATTCCCAGTCAGGGCACATACCTGGTTGCAGGCCACGACCCCCAGCAACCGCGCACTGATGTTTCTCTCTCTCTCTTTCTTCCTCCCTTCCCTCTCTAAAAATGAATAAATAAAAAATCTTTAAAAAAATAAAAAAGAAAGAAGAAAATTTAGAAAAAATAAACTTTATTGACAGAAACAGATGGGGGCCATATTTGGCCTGCAGGCTATAGTGTGTTGACCCCAGCCTAAAGTGTCCCTAGGTGAAAGCCCAGCTAACAATGATGAGGCCATGCTCTGTTGTACTGATTATTAAGCTATTGTCTTTCAGCATTAAATTCACTCTCTGAGGGTGGGTGGGCTGGATTGGGAGTAAAGGGGAGAAAACTGTACTTGAACAATGATTAAAATAAAATTTAAAAAAAGAAAAAAAAAGAAATTCACTCTCTGGTACTCACCTCTGTGATAAATGGCTTATCAATGTATTGAAAATAAAGATGCCCACCAAATATTAAGTGGGGAAAAATCACACTGTTTATAGAAATATCATTTTTTGAATAAAGAGAAAATAAGAAACAAAATATAATCCTGACATACAGTGTTATATAATAAAAGGTAAGCATCAGGGAAAACATACTAAAAGATTCAGAGGAGTAACTTAAAAAATGGGAAGAAGATGACTGACTTTTTATTTTCCATTCTTTTGTAGATACCTTACTTTTGTAAGTCAAAAAAAAATAATAAACGAAAAAAAATGAGCTTGAGGTCTTATAAATCCTTGAAGACTTTTGTTAACCCTTTTCCACTAGTTCCCACCTAAACTTCACAGTAGGGGTGCTATGTCAGGCAATCATTCATCCACTCCTCCTTATCCTACTTATATCCTGAGTGCCCACTATGTGCAGGACACTAGAGCAGGAATGAGGAATTCATGGGGATCCAAGTTTACATGGGCAAATGTGCACTAATCAAATAACTATAGAAGAAAAGCTAAAAATCACAATTGAGACAGTGATGTGAAGAATGGGTGGCAGCATTCATCCCTCTAGTGAATGCGCTATGGAAAACCTCAGTCTATCACTGCTACAGCATGACATCTGTGGCAGGGAGCACAGGAGGAGGTGAGAGGAAACCTGCTGAGGAGTTCAGGCCAGTGCAGTATACAGGTGCGCCTAGCGTACCATCTACTTATGACGGTTCTGAAATCACTATGAAAGTGAAATCATTACAGCTGTTTTAAAGAAATTGAAATTTAAATTCAATGAGATATAGCATTTAGAAGTCTTCCTTGGCCAACTTTCCCCACAGATCTTGGCTGTTTTTCCTTCCCCCCACATTCTCAGATTTGGGGATGGGCCAGAGATTCTGACCTTACTGTTATTGCAGTCGCCTCCTGTTAGCATTCTCCTTAAGGAGAAAAAGGCAGGGACCACATCTTCTGTTCCATGTGTGGACAAAACAAGGGACAACATACTAAATGTGACAAGCTTAGTGGAAGCCTGCGAGGCAGCCTAACAGACTCAGAGAACTAAAGTAACCAACCACATACAATGGTCTGGAGTGAAAACTTTCTAACTAAAAGCAGGTCATAATGGGTAGTCATGTCTAGGCCAGAATATTCCTTGACAAAGGTCAACCTTTACCTTAACTGAGCCTGTTGCTTGTCTTTTTTGCATCTAAGATAACATGTTGAGGCAATGCCAGAGGAATTCCCTTTTTCCAGACCTCTCAGGGTGCAGTCTCTCACCAGGACAGGAGACCACAGAGCCCCTCATTTTTATCTTGTTGCCCAAATACCATCTCTACGTGCTGTAAATGTTAACTATCCTATACCCACCAATGTAAAAAAAAAAAAAAGTATTTTTCTCTCCATTTTACTCTTTATCCAATCTCAGGGATTTTCCCACTTTGCTTTTTCCTCCTTCCCTAATCTACCACCAATGAATTTCATGTAACCCCTTTATGCCTCCTCCTTTGATTGTAATGTATAAAACAGACTACAAAACTGCCATTCTACAGAGCATTTTGTCAATTTGTTGAGACTTTACTTCCAGGCAACCGTCATCAGTTTGGCTCAAATAAATTCATAAAAATTCTCTACAGGTTTGGATTTCTTACATCATCACATGTTCAAGGCTTCATCTTTTGAGCTGTATGCCAAGCACCTTCTGTGGAAATGGCTTCCCTTTCTAAAGGGATGGGATCCCTGCAGTTATATTTGTGTAATGTGACAACAAGCTTGGGCATCAGTTCCCACTAGGCCATAACCTTTTCATTTGGTGTTTAGAGTAGGGACAAAAGACAGTGGTCTGGATATACTCACTCAGAAGATGTAGGCCACTGTGTGTCCTCTTATGTGGACTGAACAGAGACAGACAAAGGCCCTCAGAAAGAGGAAGAAAACAGAGAAGACATGTACACAGAAGATGACCAAGGGCAGATCATTTCACCCAGGTTGTTATAATTTTTTAGCTCTAGGTTCTTTCAAAGACACTGTGACACCCTTTGCTTGGTTTCCATAAGGCAACCTTTATGTACAGTGATTTAAATTCAAATCAAAACCCAGGGTTGTTTTTTTTTTTCAGAATGTTTTCCATAATTTTTCCATCAATTTGGTGGAAATGCATGACAGATGTTGTCATTTCAGAACCTCCTATAGTCTTTAAAAGCCAGAAACATAAGAATAGGGGAGCAGAGCAGGAGACACGACTGCACAGTCCTTCAAACAGCCTCTCCTGGACCCTTCAGGCAAATACAGTTCACTTGGGTAACCTGCCAGTCACTGACTGTGTTATCTTAGACAAACTGTTTATCCTCTCTGAATTCCAGTTGCCTCATTTGTATGCAGACAATAATATCTGATCCACAGAACTGTTGGGAGGATAAGTGAAAAGCTGTTTGGAAAGTGCCTCAGACACAGTAAGTTGTCAGTCAAACTTAATATGAAGTTTTACAATTAGAAAAATCACATGGTAGAGCGGAAAGAACACTTGAATGCCAAACATGAGACTTTCATACTAGACCTCTGCTGTCACTACTAGTTACACGATCACGCTGGTTACTTTCTTCCCTCCAGCCTACGATGTTATCTATGAAGTTCCTCCCACCTGAAATGCCATCCCACATTACCAGGTGATGGAAACGCTAACTGTAGCTGACGACTCTTCTCAGCCTGACTTCTTCAGAAATGCTTCCCTGGTTTCCACATTCAGAAACATGCATGAACACTTCATGAGCCTCTCATGAGCAGTGGGATGCATATTCCTCCCTAATGGGAATTACTAGGATCTGCTGTGCTTCACAAAAGCAATGCCGCTTCATTCCCTTCTATTTACTGTTTAAAGACAATGCATCTTCCAAAATTATATAAGAACTAAAAGCTTAGCATTCACTATAGATGTCCAAGAAATATGTTTAACTGGATAATCAACTTGGCTCATAATTAGCACTAGGCATACCATTACAGTGTTATATGCCCACACCCAGAAACATGCCTGGTACATGGTAGGTACTCAAGAAATACTTGTTGAATGCATAAATAAATACTCAGACTTGACAGAAAGGAGTATGTAAGGCAAAATTTTCAAGTGGAAGTATTTTTAGGCCAATTTAGTTTTCCCAAAGATGACCCTTGAAATTGAAAAGAAACTGGGGATTTCTCAGAACAAATGGCACCTGGTGCAATGGCAAGGCTGACACACATCACCATCTATGCAATGGGGGCCACAGTTGGGTGGGAGATGGGTGACATCTGGCAACTTAATTCCTAATTGTCCCACAAAAGGTGATTTTGGATATTCTTAAATTAGTTGAAACATGCCTTCTTATAAAGAGCTATGGTCGGTGGTCTACGCAAGTATTAATCTGTTACTTTTATAATGCTTATTTTCCACAGCACTTACTACAGTTTACACTAATTTTATTGATATGCTTAGCACCTTTTGTAAAAATTATTATTTTTGGTTGTGCCCCCAATAGACCTATGTAGAAAGGAGCCAGGACTCTCTTGGCCCATTGTTATATATCCACTACCTGGCACACCATAGGTGAAGTTCAATAAATATTGAATAAATAAATGTGCAGATGGCAGGCTACATGAATGGCTGAGTGAAAGGATGGATGAAAGAAAGCTAGACCAGCTAGATGGTCTTCTGGGTCAAAAACCCATATAAAAAGAAGCAAGTCTTAACAACAACAAAAATCAGTCTCATTCCGTTGCAGGACAAGTGAAAGACTTACCCAGCTATAGACAACAGAACAATAACGGAACTATGTGAATTAAAATAGATAGTATAGCAACAACAATACCGATAGCAGCCAGCACTTATACAGCACTTACTGTGTGTCAGGTACTGTACTAGATCTTTTACATATGTGAACTCCTAATTTTAATGTGAAAAAAGTGAGTATTTTTCTTGGTCCAGAGCCAAATTATAGCTATTAAAAAGGGAATCAGACCACGGCTGATCCCCTCCACATACTCAACAATGGCCTTGGTGACCTTGAAGCTTTTAATTCTAGATGTAAATTTAACCTTTCACTAAGTGCTCAACCAGTGAGACTACATGATTTTCCAGTCTGGAAATATGAAGAATCCATCTTCAATCTGTTTCCTGCAAAACTGCCATTGCCCCTTCATACCCATGCCTGGAGAAACTATTTTTCAAAACCTTCTGCAGCTTGGAAAAACTAAATAAGCCCTAATGAGTTCAAATGTCTGGAAGACTGCTAAATCAGTGGCTCATTTGGTGGCAAGTCAGTTTCTCTTCTTCGAAGGACAAATGGGATTATCAATTGAGCTCAGAGAATTTTCTTTACATCATTGATGGGAAGAAAAAGTAGTCATCTTTGAAGTGCCACAACATATAATACCTCCTCAGTGTTCTCTTTCTTCTTCTGATACCCATGAGTAGTAATTGAAGGTGAGGGAGCCTCTCAGAACGGCCAATGAAGTGAGGACAACAACCCTCTCTCTCTGCTGCCAATAGAGTGACATGCGGAGGTTTTGGATAGTCGAGAGCTAACATGACATAAAGTATCTTTGATGGGTTCTTCTGGTGTCTGTCTCAGCATGCACCTGCTAGCAACTGGACCACACAGGCTTTGGGTAAAACACAGATCATAGGAAACAGGAGTTACTGCTTCTTAGAAGCCAGTGACCTGTGGCCCTGTTGTGAGAAGATCTGCTGTCTGGATTTGGGGATGAGAGCAAAATCCTCTAGACAGAAGTAAAGGAAATCAGTGAATAAAGGATGATGGAGTAGGTAAGAAACACTGAATAGTATGTACTCCACCATACTCATCCATAATCACGAAGTAGCCACAATGTTCAGACTGGCAGTCAGGAAACCACCAACCTGTTGGCCCCAGCTCATTAACACAGAGGTAGACTGTTCAGTCTTCCCCCTGAAAAAGGCACTGCTCTCCCACAGCTTATTCAGTAAAGATGCCTCTGCAAATGTGAATAATTCAGGCAAAACAGTTGACTCTCAGAAACCTTAAGAAGCAGGAATGATTGGGGAAGTGAGAATTTTTATTCTCACAAGGTCACTCTTTCTAAACTCTGCTAAAGCCTGTCTAGGCAGGCTGACCTGTAGAATGGAATAGTCTCCAAGGATAGATTTATTAGAAGAACGGGCCCTTGGTTTGTTGCTAAGAAAGTAAAAAATTTTCTGGAGCTGTAGCCAAAATGTCACCTAAAATACCCCTGACTAGGTCTTAGAGCCTACTAGCTAGAAAACAGGTGCTGAGGAATGGAGGAGAGACAGTGGGACTCCATGTCATCAGGCATAGAATATTCTGCTCTGGGTCCTTCCCTATACAGAAGAGAATTAGGTCCCTGGCTGTGTGGCTCAGTTGGTTGGATTATTGTTCAATACACCAAAGGGTTTCCAGTCAGGGCATATGCCTGTGTTGTGGGTTCGATCCCCAGTTGGAGTGCATATAGGAGGCAGTAGACTGATATTTCTCACATCAATTTCTCCTTTTCTCTGTCAATGGAAACATGTCCTCAGGTGAGAATTTTTTAAAAAAGAGAGAATTACATTGGTTTAGGGGTATACCAGAGTACTTCCAGCTTGCTAATGGCATCAGGTGTCTGCCCTTTGTAGTTATTACCTAGAGGCCCCATTACCTAGAGGCCCTATTACTTACAACTCATATAAGTAAGACAAAAGCACAGGAAAAAAATCATCTCCTCTGCACCCAAATAATGGCTACCCTTCTCAGAAGCTATGTCTGGCATGAAGCAGACATGAAATACGTACCTATTAAATGAACAAACCTGAATGAATGATTATACAATATAGTTGCTTTATACATGCAATTAGTTTACACTGATTCAAAGGTATCTGTACCAAGTGAGATTCTATTGCCTAACAATCTTTAGTCTTCATATGTGGCCTCAGAACAGTCAGCTTCATCTGGTTCTCGAGAAACAGTGACCTGTTCCAAAGACAGAGGACAGTCCAGACATGGAAACCATAGAAAGCAGTGTTATGTCTATGTAGTACTTTAGGGACAATGTAAAATATTTGCAAGGTAATTTTTACTTTTACTATACACAATTTTTAAGTGTTGCCTTTCTTTATCCCAAACATACAGTAGATCTCAAAGGAAGGGTGAGTAGAGCAAGAACAGAGTCTACAAGAAATGATTAACTAGTGAAAGCAATAAAAGCAGAACAAATCATGGGCAAACTCCTCGTTAGTCTAACAAGATCTGCTAACATGTCTGAGCAGGATGGAACAGCAAACAATAAAAATAATGACAACATTTGCTGTTGGCAAAGACTCTTCTAAGTTAAAAAAGTATTAGTGCTAGGGGTCTTGATAGCTGATTATAACTAATTTCTTCATGTAATCTCAGGGAGCAGGAAAAAGAAAACAGATTGTTTGTCTGTTCAAATTGAACATATTTAATGCTAGACCCAGCTTGGTGTCAGATACCTCTGTCACAGAGAGGGACAAACTTCAAATGGAAGAAAAACTCTGCTTTATGCCCAGATATCATGAACATGAAAAAGAAACTGAGGAAATCATTTCCTCACTCATTATGAGAGACTGTATTAGTTTCCCATGACTGCTGTGTCAAATTACCACACACTGAGTGTCTTTAGACAATGCAAATTTAGCATCTTATCGTTGGAAGTCTGAAACAGGTTTCACTGGGTTAAAATGACGGTGTGGCAGAGCTGAGTTCCTTTCTGGAGGCCCCTTTTGTAGCTTCTGGAGCGTGCCGACCTCCCATAGCTCACGGCTCCCTTCCTCTGTCTTCCAGGGAGCAGCAGTCATGCAAGTCCTCTCCACGCGACATCACTCTGCCCTCATCTTCCGCCTCCCTCTTCCATTTCTAGGACCCCTGTGATTTTATCGGGTCTACTGAGATAACCTCTCTCTTCCGAGGTCAACTTTTTAGCAACCTCAATTCCATCTGCAACCTTACTTCCCCATTGTCACATAGAGAACTTTATTCACTGTGTCCAGGGATTAGGACATGGGAATTTGGGGGGATGGGGGATATTCTGTATTCTGCCTACTAAAGGCATCATTGTTTCAAATGTGTTTCTTCTTCTTTTCTAACCTGTCCAGTTCCATCTACCAGGAGGACAAATAGGACCCTCTCATTTGTATAAACTGTGTATATATAAGGTGTGAGAATCAAACCTTTCTAACCAGGCCAAGCTGAATATATGCACACTTGGCCAAAAAGGGGGAAAAAAGTCAGAAAACGAAAATAAACAAAACATTGATGTGGGTGGAGGGGGGGACAGAATTCAGGGTCCCCAAGTATCTGGATTTAAGGGAGTGTTCTCACTAATGGCCCTTCCCTCAACCCAAGTTCTCAAACATTTATTTTGTTTTATCTCAAATATTTGAAGAATGATTTCTAATGAGTTTCATTGCTATTAGCAGTCTTGACATTTATGATAAATTAAAACCCCATTAGCAGACTGCCTTGTAAGGACTGTGTTTCAGGATGACAGGCTGGCTTCGTCTGACTTCCTCAGTGAGCACGGCTCTCAGACTCACAGTTCTAGTGACAGAGCACCACCAGCACCTATTTCTGTAGCACATAAAAACCTGCCCACACAGGCAGTACATCTGGTACAGAAATGAAATTAAATACAACAATATTGAGGCATCAACCACTCGGATCCATTTCATTGTTTCCCATCTAGAGAGGCCCTAATTGAAGGTGGCATTCCAAGGTTAAATCCTGGTTCTGACAGCATCTTGTGGCAGACACCTGTCAAAATGTAATAAGACACCTGTGAAAGGGAAACAGGCGCCAAAGCCACATCCTATTTCCCTGCATGTTGATTCCTAACTTGGAGGATTCATGTCCTCTGTATCAAGGAGGGTAGTGAGCTCGGTGCCCTGAGCTGCACCACCATTTGCAGGTGAGGAAGAGGAAGAAGAGAAAGATGACACCTCAGAAGGAAACACCACAGTGTTTTAAGTTTAGCAAATGATTATGAGCATAAAAGGACAGCTCTGAATGAGTTTAAATTTCAGGATTCAGCCCTAGAGCCTTGATCTCAGGTAGAAACAGAAAATTATTTTTTTAATATCTGTTTTGGACAATTAAGGGTCAGTGGTTTTCATGCAGATGAGTACTTTGAATGTCCACAACACCAAACTGGCTTCCTTAGCTTAACTGAGCAATTATGAAGGAGGAAGTAAAAAGCTAAGATAACGCCTTTTTATCCCCTCAAAAAGATCTGAAGCAAGGTCAACTTGAAAGCAGTGCACACATCCCATTTAAACCTCAAATAGGAGAAACAGGTGGTGTGTTTAAGGCTTTGCAAAAAGTCTTGAAGTATTTCCCAAACATTTGTAGGTTTCACCAAGCCTTTCTCTATTTGTTCTAAATGCGTTTTCTATTGTTTTCCAATTGCTTTCCTCATTTCCCTCCCAGGTGCATTTCAAAGGAAATTGGAGAGCTTAAAATGTGGCTAAATATAACACTGCACTAACCAAACAGTGAATAAAACCTCAAGAAATTATTTTATATGCATAAACCTCCTCTTCAGATTAGGAAATTGCAATATTACAAATAAGTCTTGCTCAGAAGAAAGACAATTTGTTTACAAGAAGGCCAAGCACAGAGAGGGATAGCTCAGGCTGCAAGGACTAAATTCACTTCTCAGCTATTTCAATGCAGATGTTTTTTCTAGATAATCAGCCACGTACACACATGTTGAAGAATCAGATAAATCAAATTTGTCACAGGTTGAGGAGGGCAAAACCATGGCCTGTGAGCTCTGCCAATGGCCTTTCAAGCTAGCCTAATCTGATGCAATCACCTTGTTTTAAAAATGGGAAATTGAATCCCATAAAAAGTCACTGACTTTGTTTTGAATATCACCGAGTTATCACCAGTCGGATTAAATCCCAGGGCCCATTTCCCACCCTGGGCTCTCCATCCCTCCACACCAGCCCCTGGCAGCCAGCTTTAGGGAGACAGGCATCAGTCATGGAAAGACCACATCAATACCTGGTTCACATCAGGTTCACACTGACACCTGGAAGAGCTCATCTGTGTTCTTCCTTCCTCACAGACATTCCAGTGGCAGGTTTCTGTCTCGTGTTTTGTGTGTTTCCCTCTCTTTTACCTACTTCAAATTGAAGCAATACATGACTCACAGAAATAACTTGCTGTCTAGCAAGAGAGCACGATGTTTCACAGCATGTTTGCTGAGCAAATGGATAGGCCCCAGAGGATGGAGGAGGCCAGGGACACAAGGGGCTATGCTGCCCCTGGCCCATTGTGTCTGCCCTTCTCACTTCCACTTATTGTGTACCCAAAGCCAGGACTTCAGCAGATGCAGAGTCACAGGCTGCTGCTGGAGCATATCCCACACTTGATTTTATCTTTGCTCTTTCAGGACTTCCTACAAGAAAGGTTCTCCCTTCCCTTCCTCACCTGGATAATTTATTCATCCACAAACTAAGGACTTTTGGCATTTGAGATAATTCACAAATGGAATATGGGATGGCCTGAGAGGAGAGTCCTTATCCAAAGGTGTCCAAGGAGAAAGGTAAGAAAACAATGTTAAGACTATAGTAGATAATGGTTAAGCTAAAACAATAAAAATAATGACAGCTATTCTCTCAACCACCTTGGGGGGTAAGTACAATAATCCTCATTTTATTAGTGAGGCCCAGGAAGGTGAAGGGACAGTCATGCCTCTGGCATTCAGACCAAAGCAGTAGGACTTAAGAGCCAGCTGTTAGTCCATACCCCTTATGTCTCTAATGGTCCTTCCAACACTATGATCCTGGCATTTGATAATGTCACTGTACCTCTTTGGAGCCCTCTCTGAATGCCTCAGTAGGGTGCAACCCCTCCCTACTCTGCACACTCTTGGCTCTTATTTGGTAATTATTTCATCGGTCTCACCTGATGTATTTGTATACTTATCTCACCAACTGGAGTGTACGCTCCTAGGAAGCAGGAACTCAGGCTGATCTATCTGCAGGGCAATCACTCTCCCTGAGACACAAAGCAAATGCCAAGGTTTATTTTCTAGAATGGACACCTCCCACAATGCTTCACACACCACAACACTCTATTAATGGTTATTAGTGTTTGTTGAAGATCACTGCTCAAACAATTGTTAAGAGTCAAGGTTTCTAACAGTAACAGCCCAGATCTCCATTTTCTGTTGAGGACACCAGTCTGACCTTGAAAATCCAGCCAATCAGACACTCTGTTCTCACCAGGCTCAGGGCAGTACTGAAAAACCTTCTCCAGCCAAGAAGTGCTTTTATAAAACACTTTGTGATTGTTTGAAATGATTAAATTCTTCATTGGTGCCAAGGTGCAAACAAAATCATTTGCTTTTGGCATTTGGACAAGACCACAATTATGTTGTTTATAAGAACTGGGTTTTTTTGTTTGTTTGTTTTTTGCTCTTTGTAATCCTGCTTTTTCCACCTGCTGCATATTCAGGGAAGCCTCACTGCCTTACCACACTGACCTTGAATGGTTCCAGTACCATCATTTCAGGGAGTCCCTGCTCCTCTCTTGCATCAAAAACATCAAATCACTGTTACTGTGCTGTCTGGGGTCAAGGGTAACTAGAGAGACAAAGGTTAGCTGGACTCTGGAGTGAGTTCTTCCCACTCTTACTCATGGCAAAGCCATGACTTCTTTTCTTATTCCTAAAACTAAAAGGTAAAGTCATGTGAGTATAACAACATCAGCTATGCCAATCACACAGAATTAAAACAAAGGCTGGTATGTCTGTGTTTCACCTAACCATTGTTCCACCGATTAATAGAGGAGTTACACATAAGACAATTCATGGCTAAGTTCTTGATTGTACAGGCCATGAATATACACTAGTTCACATTTCTGTTGGTACTATTTCCAAAATACAGTCTGAAACTCTTATGTTCATGTCCAATTCCATCACCCCTGTCCAGACCACTGTCACCTCTTCCCTGAGATATAACACCGTGCTAATTTGCCTCCCAGTCTCCCGCTTTGCCCCACTCATCCATTCTTCACAAAGCAGCCGGAGTGGCCTTATCATGCAAACCTCATTCAGGCCATTCCCACCTTCTAAGAGAATCCAAGCTAGAGATGCAGGCCCCCTATGATGTGACGTGACACCTGTTCAGAGAGCTGTGACTCCTCAGGCCACTCCTAGAATCCAGGCTCTCTGGCCTCCCTGCACATCTGGGCATTCACTCTTTACAGACTGGGAGCTGTCTTCAGTCACCTGCCCATGGCTGGCTCCGATCATCCTTTAGAATCTTGGCGAAGTATCACCTCCTCAGAACATCCTCTCTGACTAGTCTTTCTATAAGTACTTCTACCTTCCCTCACTCTACTCCTGCTCTTTCCTATCACATTATAATTTTGTTCCTTCCTGGCATTTCTTCACAATGTGAAATTATATATTGATTTATTTTCAGTTTTCCTTACTGAAATGTAAGTTCCATAAGGACATAGATATTGTTAGTGTGGTTTAACATTGCATTGCTTATTGTTCCAGGATACATCACCTATACTCCAACAATAACTGTAGAATGAATAAACAAAGGAACCCAAGTTTCAACATATGTTACAGGGTCTTCCATTATCTTGGTCCCTGCCACTCCTTTCAACCTCATCAGCCAGTAGTCTCCCCCATAGGATACGGCAAGTATACACGGCACACACAGCACACTACACCACCTGTTGCATGAACAAGTCACTCTTTTCGTCTCTATGATTTCACATCAGCTGTTGCCCTTGGTAGGCCATCTTTCACCCCTACCCCACTCAAATTCTACTCTGCTCAAGGCTCAGTTTAACTGGCCCTTCATGTAGGATTTCAAATGAATATTGAATATTTGACGGTCCCAAGGCAAAGTTAAATGTAGCAATAATTTGTTAAGATACCTGCCTTCCTGTGGGTGAGCCCCAGGAGTGTAGGTACTAAGGCTAAATCATCTTTATCTTGAGCACAATCCCTGGCACACAGTAGGTGCTCAAAAATGTTAGAATAAATGTTAGAAACATGAATGAGTTCAATTTAACTAACATTTATTGAGCATCCTCCACATTCCATCACTAGGCTCAGTGAAGGGTAATGCTAAGCGTTTCCAATGTTGGGAGCAACAAAGCCCCCTTAAATAACTCTACTGCATGGGAGGTCATTCAGTGCAAAAGCCCATGCTGTGGGTGTGTCAGAGAGTCAGTCCAGGTGAGAAGGGAGCAAAAGAAAGGCGACACTGAGTGAATGAGCCAGAACTTTCTACTTTCACTTCTACACTATGGAGACATTTAGTCTAAAATGATCCCGATTTCTAACTTGCATTTCTAGGAGAGCTTTAATCCCAAACTCTTTACAAAACACAAACTAAGAGTCTCCAAATCCAAAGTTTCTGGAATGTTCATTAAGCTATTGTGGAAAGGTAATGCTAAATAAATAAGAACTTTAAAAAAAAGAAACCCTTTATCTTTATGTGCAGTTAAGCATCTTTTAACAATAAAGTTTACCTAAGTCAAAAATTTTCCTTCTGTAGACCTTTCTTTTCTGTTTCTAGGTTCATAAAGACCATTGTCACCAAAATCTTCACAGAATTCAGAGGGGATAAACTAAAAAGTACATGCAGGATAATTTCTTAAATAAAGAGAAATAACACACACACCACATAGCAAAGTACACGAGTCCTGTGTTTGATACAATCACAGTTATACTTAAGGGTACATACAACTGTTCATACACACTGTGCATTTGAGAAAGCACTCAGAGGGAGAACTGTCAAAAGTCATCACACACTCCCCAAACTTTTTCTTTACAAGCATATGTAACAGTTGATATTGTTCACCCTTGCAGCATGAAAATTATGAAGCTTATGATCCGATTGCTCCTTCTTTAAAGAAAAGAAATAGCACTCAGCATGCCTCCCACCTTGATCCAGCATGCTCCTTTTACACATTCTCCTTTCCTGGGAGCTCTCCCCAAATTGTGTTCCTCTAGCGATAGACGTATTTGTACTTGATAAATACATTATACATATTTGCCTCCTCCCAGTAAATAATTTTCCTCTGTGCTTTACTTGAATATTACATTATAACCAATTTTAATGATCTCTTGCATGTGCATAATACTGTCATTTCTGAAAAGCAGGCTGTTTCCTGAATTAGGAGGCATATCTGGTTCCCTTCCTTGCAGATAACCTTGAGGCAGAGAGAAAGCAAATCCTATGCATGATGGGATTTATCTATTATCTGATATGTGCTCACCTTCCTGTTTCAAATTTACATCCCCTGATCCCTAAATGGCATTTTCTTTTTTTGCCAAAAACCAGAAAGGTAGTCAATTTCCCAACCTTGCCACAGCACAGAAATCAGAATTCACTTTGAAAAAAAAAAAAAAAAAAGTGCCACCAACCAGTATGTTACAGACTAGACACAAAGGTAACTTTTCATTTAGTTTTCCTCATCAAGTGGTTTTGTAGCCTTGAGAAAGTCACTTCATCAACTCATCGTCAACCAACCGGTGTTCATTCAATGCCAACTCTGTGCTAAAACCTACTAGACATAAAGAAATCTACTTGGTATTCAATGTCCTCATTCAGTGCCTTGGTTGTAACTCTGTTTGCATCACCTTAATCATTCCAAATGATTTTATATTACTGGTATATAAAGACCGACTCGAACATACATGTAAAAGTCTTCAAGGGAGAATAAGTTAAACTATAATTTTTACAACAACCAATTGGCTTGTAGAAAAGAGAAAGACATAGGAGGGAAGGAGAAGGAGAGGGAGTGGGGATGGAAAGGGGAAGACAGAGAGAGAAAGGAAGTGAGAGATCTTTATTTTTGATATCTGTATCAATGAGTAGAATATAGTCCATAATGACACTAAAAGAACAATCCATAAAAAATTAAGGATGAGAACTTCAGTGTTCATAACTGAATATGACTTCAGTATTTATAAAAATAACACTGAAATAAAGCACAATTCAATTAATGACCCTTGAGAATGTGAAATCAGAAAGAGAATCTGAGACCTTTGCAGACTTCCCTTGAAGCCTGATCATATTTTATCTTTTTACTCATAATGAAACCAGAGAAACCATCAACTTCACCAAAACTGAGTTCAAATTTAGCCACTTAAGTCACCAAGAATTTCATTAAATTTAGTTGTCAGAGGAACAGAACGCCCTCTTAAGAAAGGAAGGTGATATTTCTTTCAAACTCCACCAGCTTTATTTAGTCAGCTAAATCCAAGAACAAAGAGGGATGTTAAATTCCTCTTTTCAAGTTCTTACCGTTTTAATGTGTTTTAAAATAAAATTGAAATCCAACAATAAAAAAGCTCAATTAAATGTTATCTGTGTACTTCAACATCTGGCTGGATGACTGCTCCCCATATATCGCACTTGTACAGTAAAGCATCACACTTTTTAATTAAGACCACTTATTCTGACCTGGCCATATAGCTCAGTTGTTTGGAGCATCATCCTGATACACCAAGGTTGTGTGTTCGATCCCTGGTCAGGGCATGTACAAAATCAACCAATGGATACATAAATAAGTGGAACAACAAAGCAATCTCTCTCTCTCTCTCTCTCTCTCTCTCTCTCTCTCTCTCCTTCTCTCTAAAATCAATAAATAAAATTAAAAAAATAAAACACTTACTCTGTTTCTCCTGTACCTACCAAAGATGAGATATTGTTTGGGTACAAAACTCTTCAGGAAAAGGCTTAAAAATGTTCTTTCAAGTGCAGGACAAATGTTGGTCCAGAACATAGGCTGCCTATCCTATGTTAAAACTGATCTCAACTTTACTGTAGAGAGGTTAAGATTTTGTTGCTACTGTTCTGTACTTGGAAATACATGTACACAGGTCCACACGCAAGTGCATGCATGCACACAATCTCTCCATAATCTTAAATACAGGGGTGTAGCTTTTTTGCTCTATACTGATATGAAACAAAATACTTAGTAAATCACAAACAGTGAAATACTATTTCTTGGGATTGAGATATTTGTGGCTTCTCTAGTTTGCTGGAAGTTATATTTAAAATGTAGAGGACCAGCCCTCATCTGACCTTTTATACCTGCTTAAAGGATCAGAGTGAAATACAGAAGAATGAGACACCAAACCTTACTACTCAGCTAATGATACCTATAAAGAAATATCTCTTAATTAGCTTTACCCTGAGCTAACTTCCTCTGATCTGCTATGTATAATTAAATGTTAGCAAGACAGAAATGTGAGATACAGCTTTTGCACCCAAATTTTCAACTCTGAATTTATAAGAAGACAAATGTGGATTTTTTTAGTTGAAAGTCCATTTTGAAATATTTTATAGTTACCCTAGAAACTTTCAACATTATGTTGAAAAATAAAGGGATAGTAAAATTAATAGTAAGGGATGAATTTTTGAAGAAAATGATTCTAATTCAAACTAACAAAGTCTCAGATGCCCAGCCAAAGGCTACTCAAAAGAGACAAGAACCCTCAAACCTGTCTATTCGCTCAAAGGCACACAGGATACCTGCCGCACAGGTCTCCCACTCCCAGGAGTGAACGTGAAAGGCACCGTGTAGAAGGAAGGCAGGAAACACCCAGCTCTTGGGCACTGACGACAGTATCCAGCCCCGAACATGCAGTGCCTCCTTGTAGCTAAATTAAATTAAATTACATTACATTTTACCATTTTTAATTTGGTACCCTTTGGGAATGCGCAACTTGTTCTTTAATAAGGAAATGAAACAGTTTTAGAATATAGGTCTTTCCTATATTTATGTCTAAATATAACTAAAAAAGCTGGGTGGTATTTCACAGTGGGTTTGTGATAGGTGAATAAATTTTTTAAACTGATATCTTACATGCATTTGAAAATAAACTTGGACAATATTTACGAATGTAGGAAAATGCTTATTTGGTTAAACAAATTTTGACCTTTAAAAGCCTTAATATTTTTTTTTAACTCAAAGGATTCTGTCGTGGTTGTTGAATCAATTTACAAAACCAGAGAATATAATATCAATAGAACTTCACAGTAAACTATCTTGTTATAGATAGGTTTTCTGAAAGAAAAAAATTCAATTACACAATTCACACTCTTATCAGAATAACCTACTAAGAAGGAAATTAAAATAGTATATATATGCAGATAGTTTTCAATATAATCTTTTATAAATACCAGAAAGGTTTTCCTCTGTGTTGGCATTCTAAGTTTGTTTTGAAAGGCAGTGTCTATTTGACTAGACACAACAATTTCGATCATTTAACTAAAACACACACACATGCACACATACACTATTCTGGGGAAATTTTGAAAGGGTATTTAGAGTGGCCACAGGTTTCATCTTCACATATACACTAGTTTGACTATGTTGGCAGATTGTTCAATTTAACCTTAATTCAGTTTTATGGATTTGGAGGCTGGCTTTGCCTTATTTTGACCACATGTAATGTGCCAGGAAAATTAGTTTAAAAACTAATCCAGTGAGTCCACTTTGGGGTTGTTTCTGTAGTACAACATTATGTTTTATTTGAGTTGTTTGAGGAAGTTCCTCTGAATTCACTAGACCAGTAATTTTGAACCTTTTTCATCTCATGGCACACAAAAACTAATTACTAAAATTCTTTGGCACACGAAAAAATCTATCATATTTTTTGCTGATCTGACAAAAAACAAGTATAATTTTGATTCATTCACACTGGACAACTATTGTTATCATTTTTCATTTGTCAATCTAAGGGAAAAGAGCTCAGTACCCCTGACTAAATAGGTGTTGCATGTTTTAAAAACTCTTGTGTGGCACACTGGTTGAAAACCACTGGACTAGACAGACCAGAGGTTTAGACAGTTTAAGAATCTGTACTTATGGGAGCAACTATTCGAGAGCTACTCAGAACTAGTGCAGCGTTATGTCAAGCACTGGTTAGGTCAAAACTCAGTTAAATTATGTAGCTCCCTCCAGGGAACCATTGTCATTCCTGTGTATCTGGTTTGTGATTTTCGGCCTGTCCAGTAGACACTGCTGCCCCACTGGGTCTATTTTGCTAGCATCCCTGCTGTGCTGATCTTCAGATGGGTGTGAAGCACCCTTTCCCACTACCAGCCAGATCCTTTGGTGTCCCCATCAGGACCGGCAGCATGGAGGTCTCTGGGCCCAACTGATCTCGATAAACTTTGTTGTCATTCTCCTTTCTTGGCGCTCAAACCTCTTGGTTCCTTCTATTTCCAAAGCTTCATCTCTCAGTTGCTCATTGATTTGTGTTCTCTCATTGTCAACCTAGTAATTCTCCCTTTCATTCAAGAAAACCAGAGCTGGCCTGCATCACACCAACCAAAAGCTTCTGAACTCAAAGACCCTCACGCACTGTTAATTCTACTGTAGATGCAGTAACACAGGTAGAGGAGAAAGAGAGAGAGAGAGACTGAAATGACAAAACAGAAATGCTGTTTCAGCCAGGAACTTTCTTCTCTGCCACCTCATATATTAAAACGGGCCTGATTTTCTAAGTTCAGCAGAAGAGCCTGGGAAGAAATATTAGCTCTTCTGTTAATGTCATTCACATAAGGAATTTGTCAGCAGAATGTGCATTTCATCTTTTTATGTCATCTCACGCATCTCAGAGGGTATTAAGCGCCATAAAACACAATTTCAAAAGTGAAATAATTTCCCATTTTGACTCTATAAGTGAGTCTTAGGGAATGCAAAAAAAAAAAAAATCCATCTCTGGCTTTTTCCTAAAGAGCAAACAAATAGCATAAATAGAGATATTTCTTGGGCCAAGTAACTGAAAGGATTACAACCCTTAGGGTTCCTGTCCCCAAACCCTTGCGGTCTCAGCAGGCCTGGCAAAACAGAGCAAAGAAAGGGATGGATATGTATTATGAAAAAAATAGAAGCATGTGGTTAACGGTTTTCTTAAAAGCTGCAGAAATGGCTTATGTGTAAATAAATGTCCCATATCACAGAGATTTAGGGAGGAAAAATGTGAAAGTGGGACTCCAGGGACCCAGAGGCCTGTCGTCAGCTGGCCTGCTTGTGTTTGCGCAAAGCTGGCCTTTCTGTGGTGAAGCTCTTCTTCACAGGCTGGTTCCTGCTCCCGCCCCTCCCACTGGGCTGCTAACCACAGCCACGGCCAGAAGCAAACCAGTGACACATAGGCTGTGCTCCCTCTCCTGCTTCTTTAAATAAGGCTATAATTGTCCAAAGTGGTACTTTAAGCAGACTGTTACCATAGCTGCTTTCTGAAAAACTCCTAGGAATGTTAGAGGACTTTTCTTTTAGAGGCTTTCTTTGATCATATAGTTAATGATTCACAAACTCAAATACAACAAAATTGTTCCAATGTTATCTCTATATAAGAAACAAAACCCGTTTCACAAGAACGACTTTCGTGACCTTTCTGTTCTTAGTGCTCTGTCTTGTGATTTGAGGGGGTTGGGCTACTTATAGAACGATGATACAAGTCTGTGGTCAGCAGATGTGGAAAATGCTGTGTTAAATGTCAGACCGTTTCTGAGCACGTAGTATGAAAACGTGCTGTGTGCCTGACCCTCCAGGTGGGGAAGAGAGACAGAGCCACAAGCTCCCAACTCATTTCACTATCTTTTTCCCAAGAGCATAGAGATGTACCAAATAATCACTACAGTCCCTTCTAGCATTCCATTACTTTGTTATTTTTCCATCAGGACAAAAGGACTCAAAAGAATGCTTGAGGGATGTAAGAGGCTTCTCTTCTCAAGAGAATCCAAGATCACTAGACAGATGCTGTAATTAGTGTTTTAGTGATACAAAGAAATCGGGTTTCAGAGCCAGGCTGGCTTGAGTTCAAATCCTATTTCTGCCTTTTTTTAGTTGTGTGTTCTTGAATAAATCACTTAATCTCTCTGATCCTCAGTTTCCTCATCTGTAAAATACATATACTAAAACTACTTCATTAAGAATGTTTGAAATGAATTATCTAAGATAGCTAGCACCATGTGTTGCATATAACATAGGTATTTTACTCCAGTTATTCATTTTTTTTTAAATTTCAATAATTGTTGAGGTTGAGACCTGGCCACAATCACCTGGTTAAGGAAGGGAGCTTGGCATAAAAATCACTCAAAATTTCTTTCCAGTTTAGGGCTTTATGATTGTCTTTAAGATTTGCTGAAATTTTCATGTTTAAATTTATTTAACCAAAAGCTTCTGTTCTATATATATCACAACATACCCTCCAGAGTTCCTGCTGAGCTTTTCTGTACTCCACCTGCCCCTTAGGACAGTCACCAAAGCCTAGGAGAGTCCTCCAGAACGCATCTCTGGAAATGCGAGTAGGAAGTGACCAGCACATCCACGAAGTCAGAGACAAGCTCTGCTACATGTCAATTATACTAAAGAGCTGCCTGCTATGCCAAAAGAAAAAAAAAGTGTAAATTGTTCCCCTACCACAGAATGCTACTGAATATTGATTTTTCCAGTCTTTGGAATAGTCTGTGTTCAGAATTTAGATCAGTTTTTGGAGAAGTCACTTACAAATGCATGTAAATTAATGTTAAAGACCTAGCTTAAATTTAGAATAGGTAGACGCAAGGAGAGTACTTAAAGTTAAAAATGGCCTTCTGATAAAATGACAATGCTCTTTAACTGAGGGTGCAGGTAAAGAGCAGTAATAAAAGCTGGTGGTGAAATCCCTCCAAAAATGTGGATGTGCAATAGCTGCCACTGAGCCTCTGGAGAGGTGATGCCAATCCAAGCAGATGAGTTTTCTTCCAGCAAAGAGATTAACTGTTTCTTTTGGGTTATATTTTTTTAACGGGCATTTGGGAAATAATTTTCATTTATATTACGTTTTGCACAAATAAAACATATTTGAAGTTTTGTAAGTATCTTCTGATTACTTTTAAATTCAATGCTTTTATCTAAAAAGGAAAGAATACTGATTTACAAAAAGGAAGAAAACCTGTCAAACTACACACAAAAGAAATGAGTAAGTGGTCCCTCTCTCTGCTCTGCCACACCCTAGGTCTTGACCTACCACAGCTTTGTACCTACAGACCCCACCTTTTTGCTCAGGCTTCGATTTGTATGGCCAAAAACCTCCCAGGCATCTCCACCTGGACATCTAAGAGACATCTCAAATTAAATACCACCCAACTCTGCACCTGAAACACCATTCCCCAACATCGTTCCAGGTTTGCTCCTTCTTACCTCTGAAAAGTACTTTCAGTTGCAAGAATCAGAAAGTCCCAACTACAACTGGCCTCAACAATAAGGTAAATTATTGTCTCACATAACACAATATGTGGATCAATTAAGTCATGTAGTGAGTTCTTTTCTTTGCTCTACAGAGGCATCGGTATACCAGTTGGGTTCAAGTACAAGAATCAGAACCCACTGTCGATATTCTAAGCAGGCAGAATTTTCGGTGGGACAAGTTTAAAAATCATCAGGAGGGCTGAAGGAACAGGCTATAGACTGGATGTCCAGCAAGAATTCCTGGAACAGTATCCCACTAACCACAGGGGAGTTACAAGGAGCCACTCCCTCTGAGGCCTCTTCAGAGCCATAATGAAATTAAGAGACTGCCACCAATGCAGCTGACTCCAGGGGACATGCGGAAAAGTGAAGAAGGCATGTTCATAGCTATGTTCAGAGCTCAGGAAGTCGGAAAGAGAAAGCTGGAGAATGGACACAGAATGACAACTGTAGGGAATCCCAACATTTCCACAGCCACACTTTTCAGCAAAAGCAGCTAAAAGATAGCTTCCTCCTCACTCTCACCTGCCACTATCACATAAGCGTATCTAACTCTTCTGTACTTGGAACCGGGCTAAAGGAGAACCTGCAAAATGTTGCTTTTGGCTTCCTAACCACTGTAACTTGAATGAGGATAAATGAAAATGGTGAATTCATCTAGAGCACAGAGAAAAGTCAGCTTGCTGGGCTGAGTCCCCATGTAGGAACAGGATGGACATCAGCAGCAGTCAAGGCTGACTGTAAAGTCCAGCTGCAGAGAGAAAGCCATTTCTTCCCTGGCCATGGTATATAAGGCCCTCCCTTTAGTCTTACTGGGTCAACTTAGACCTATCTGCCGACGCGTGGTGCCATATCAGTGACAAGGTAATGCAAGGGGCTCATTGGCTTAGATGGGACACTGGTGCAGTGTCCTCTCTAGGATCTCTGCTTACATATCATCTAATGAAAGAGACCTTTCCTGACCACCTTGTCTAAAGTTGCTTCTTCTCCTGTCCTTTGAATATTGTGCCCTCTTACCTTGATGATAAATCATTATCACTTATCACACTCTGAAATTATCTTGCCCATTTAATTCTTTTCCTGTATATTATGTCTTTTCCTTACCAGGATGTAAGCTCCCTGAATGTAAAGATTTTGTCTGTCATTTTCACTTCTGTATCCCCATTACCTATCACAACATGAGATACATACTAGGCACCCAATAAATCATTGAGTGTATAAATGAATAGGTTATCACTCATATACTATATAAATATTATCATTACAGCCCTCCTTATATTCTTCCTAGTGAGGCCAGTTTTGCAATTAAGTTAAAACAAGATGAAAAAGACAGAACTGTTCATGTGTGTATGTGTGTGTGTCCTCTATAATTAACTGGCTTAGTCTTTTGGAATTCAGAGTATTATCTTCCTACATGCCAGTCATTGTTTCTTACTATTAGCCTTATACAAACCAGAGTCCTTGGCCCTAATAATACATGAGGATTAAGAATATACTTCTACAGTCCTGGCCAGATAGCTCAGTTAGTCAGAGCATTATCCCAGTACACCAAAGTTGTGGGTTCCATCCCCAGTCAGGGCACATACAAGAATCAACCAATAAAGGCATAATTAAGTAGAACAACAAAATCAATGTTTCTCTCTTTCTCTTCCTTCCCCCCTCCTCTCTAAAATCAATAAATAAAAATTTAAAAAGAAAGAATATGCTATTACAGCTGCTATGGAAAATAGTATGATGGTTTTTCCCAAAATTAAAAATAGTATTAGCATATGATCCAGCAATTCAATTCCATTTCTGGATATATACCCAAAAGAATTGAAAGTGATACTTGTGCATACATTTTATAACAGTATTATTCACAATAGCCAAAGGTAGAAGTAACCCAAGCATTCATTGACAGGTGAATAGATATAGTCTATAATTCAGACTTTATGGACTATAATTTTAGGGCAGAAATTCTGACACATGCTACATGAGCCTTGAGGACACAACACTAAGTAAAACAAGCCAATAGCAAAAGACTGCATGATTCCATATATACAAAGTACCTGGTCTAGTTCAGCTCAGAAAGAGAAAGTAGAAAAAAGAATTTTCTATTAGAATTTTCTATTAGAATCTACTAGAAAGTAGAAAGGCAGTTGCTGGGGTGGGGGAGAGGCAGGAGGTAGGGAGTAGGGTGAGGGAAGAGGAATTGTTTAATGGATACAGAGATTCAGTTTTGCAGGATAAAAAAGTTTTACAGTTATTGCATGACAATGTGAATGTACTAAACTCTACTGAACTGGACACTTAAAAGTAGTTAAGATGGTAAATTTTATGTTCTATGTATTTTACCACAATAAAAAAATTAAAAGGTAAATAAAAAATACATGATGAGCCAACACATTTTATGTAAATTACTCATTTCATCTCTATAATTATACAAGGTAAGCACTATAAATATCCCTATTGTTAAAATTTCAACACAGAAAGGTCAATTAGCTTGATCAAGTTTACTTAGTAAGTCTGGGGCAGGGCTGGGACCTGAATCTGAAATATCCACTCTGTAGATCATGCTCTAAAATAGTACACAGACTTACAAATAAACACCAGTATCATGTTCTCAAATGTACTATCACCCTCCTATTTAGCTGACAAACTTTTTCCTATTATATCTATAGGTAAGTGATTGCACACACTTAATAATATATCAATGTCGATAATAAATTAAATGAAAACAAGAAATCTTGTATCTTTGGTCTAAATTTACTTCAAAAAACTTCTTCAAAATAAATAATGAAAAGAAACTCTAGCAGTTCGGGTAGTTCCGAGGCACACTGATGTAAGGATGTTTAGGCCAAGAGACAGAAGGGAGAGGCCAGAAAGAGATCACAGTGTATATAACTGTCACCCTCTGAGCAAGGTAGCCATGCAAATCCCAGGGCAGAAAAGACCATGCAGCAAGTGATGGTGCAAACACACCAGTTACCCATTCACCAGAAATAAGTTACATCTTTTTCTCCTCTCAAATACTACAATAAATCACACATTTGCTAATGAGATTAGAACAGAAAATGGAGTCATAACATAATTAGAAGAAAATACGACTAGGTATTTGGGTGGGTGTATAAAGACATTAAAATAAAACAGAAAAATTTTAAAAAGTACATATCAGTACAGAAAATTCAAACCATCTTTTGGTTCCCAAAGACCATTATAAACAAAAGTGAAAAAGCAATGTAAGGAAAATGGGTTTGAAAAATGTACTGCAGACTAATGGCTAATGCCTTTAGGTGAAGAGCTATTATAAATCAACAAGATGCAAACACTTAATTAGAAAACTAGATTAAAACCATGGATAACTCACAAAATAAGAAATATAAATGGATAGTTACAATATGAAAAATATCCAACTTCTTTAGATTCAATCAATCAAAATTTTAAACAATGAAATGACACTTTTATTAGGAAAAAAAGCAAAAAAAAATTTTCAGTAAAAATATTGAGATCCAGAGAAGCTATAAGGAACACAGCCTATGAATATATACTACAGTAAGGGAAAAATGGAATATATATCAAAATATTCATAGCCTTTGAGAAATTTATGCACTTTTAATTATCAGAGATCCAGACAAAAGTAGTTGTAAGACATTTGTTACTGTTGTATGTATAATTACAACAAAACTATTAAAACAAAATAAGAGAACAGTTCCAGTTTGATATGCAATAGCTAATATTTAAAAAATACCCAGAATCAGGTTTCAAAGAATACTTAATAATGTGAAACTGTGTTGACATGGTTAAGTGTAAAAATACAAACCACAAAATGTGCAAATGTATGTGTGTCTGTATGCGTGTGTATGTAAAGTTTACAAATATAAAAAGGATCTATAGTATATACATAAATATGCATATTTGCATTTAGTTATAAGTAGAACAAAGCACTAGTAGAAAATTTACCTGAATAGTACAAATGGTTATATATGAAAAGTAGAATTAATGCTGACTTTTTCTTTTCAATATTTTTCAAATATTCTTTAATAAATTGAAACTCTAATTAGAAAACATTCAATGATATTATAAATACTCTCTAGGTATATTAAATCTTTCAACATATAATATAAACCATTGTACTGTGCTAAGGGACTGTGGTAGAAAAAATATCAGCAGTAGAGACAAAAATAATTTCTGACATTAAAGAAATACTGGTAAAAGAGACACATATTAGTAAAAAATAAGTCTGTATGAAAGTAAAGTAGAAATAGAAGCATGATGACATGTGCACTGATACTGTATGTGAGAGCCGGGAAGGCTCCTCGGAGAAGGTGGCACAAAAACTGCCTGGAAAGATGGCTGGAGCCCTACCTGGTGTAAGAGTGGGAGGAGGTTTTCTCAACAGTGGGCATCAACGTTTACGCTGGAGCCCCGGGCTCCAATAAAAAGAACACAGTCCATGTTCCTGCCTCCCTTTCCTGGTTCCTCTGCCAGTTATGTAGTTCCATTCTTTCTCAGCCTTCCTCAGACACATTGCCAGAAAGGGGGGCAATCCACTTGTTAAAACCCATCAAGGGCTACTATTACTCAGGGAGGAGTCCTCTCATTCTTTCAGCATGGTGTGAATTAGGGCCCAGGAGTTAACTCTTCTCTGGCATCGGTAATTACATACTCAATTTACCCAGTCTTTGACAGTGAAATTAAAGGTGTTCTCCATCTTAAAGTAATTTTAATCTCAGGCAAGCAGGTGGCGAAGTTTAACCAAGAAGAGAGGGCAGAGCAACCAAAGTGATTCCATATGGCAGATGACTATTTTTCTATTTATTTGAAAATCTTTAGTTGTTATAGGTAATTTTGATATGCTACCTATTTTTCAGAAATCAAAAAGGTAACTTACTGCTAGCAATCTCCCTCCAGGAAAAAAGTTACAATAGAAAATGTTATGAAAAATTTGCACGAAATGTACAATAAATTTTAGAAAGGAAGATTTCAATACAAAAATTAATCTTTGTTTAATATGTCCTCTAGGGAGATCCACTATGTCCCAACCCCTAAATTAGAAAGTCAGCAAAAAGATTAACTGAATCCCAGATGTTAACTGCACAGGCTTAGTGGATTAGAACTAAAGATAATTAATTGCTTAATTTTAATATGCATAAGACTAACTGGATGATGATAAAATTTCCAGTAGTCAGTTTTGCGGTCCAGAAGGGAAAGATTATCTCTTTGCAGGCTTGGGATCCCTAGGGACCAAAGACATTTTAAATGTCTGTATTGAGGGAGTAACAGACTGGGTAAATAATAGAAGAGGTCCTTGAAGAGAGTATGGAAGTTCAACTTCAGATTGCATTCCGCTATTTGAAATTTAGAACATAATTTTGCGCAGCAAAAAAAGTTTTAATTTTCTTTTAATTTGCTTCAGCTTCAGTGATGAGTGTTCCTGTCCTATGACACCAACAGTAAACCCAGATGGATCCACAGTCCGTTAGCTCTTATCTGGGAGAAAAACAAAAAAAGTCACTGTTTATCACTTAGATAAACTTTTTTTTTTTTGTTGTTGTTGTTCTTGAGAATTCAGGAGCATGCTATGATTAATTGGGAAAATTGGGAATTATGTCTAAAGTGTGCCCTTTTTTAATTATTAAACTTGTAACAAAGAAAATGATGAAGAACCAAAAATTTGCCAATGCCGAGTGTCCAGATAAAAATACACTCAGAGAATTCACACAAGCAGATTCCATTAGCAAGTCAGCTGCAAAGGCAGAAGATGAAGGTTTAGAAGATGTCTCTGTAGAGATCACCAGTGAACAGAAGAAAAGGTCTCCTGCCCCCTCCACACAAATTTCAGGCTGTCCCAGCTGCAGGAAAGCCCACCAACGGTCATGCCATTCCTCAGACTCCTTAGAACTCAAGGAAGACTGCCCAGGCCCCTCGCACATCTGCTCTGCCTGAGCATCAGAATCACCTGCAGAGCTTATTGAAAAGACGGGACTCTGAGTTCTATTCCCCCAAATCCTGATTCAAGAGGTGGATGTGAGACCCAGGATATTATTCTTTATATCTTTGAACAAACTTCACAGGGAATGTGAATGTGCAGATAGGTTTGATCTTCTCTTTTTATTTTTTTACTTTTATTTTTTAATTGTTTTAATTATTTTATTGTTGTTCAAGTACAGTTGTCTGCACTTACCCCCACTATCCCCACCCCACCCCAGCCATCCCCACCTCTCTCCCGATTCCACCCCTTCTTGGTTTTATCCATGTGTCCTTTATAGTTGTTCCTGAAAACCTTCCCCCCTCACCCCCATAAATTTAACTTTCCAACATTCAAACACACGTAGTATTTGGGTGATCATTCATTTCAATTTGAATGACAGAATTTGCTAAAAGGTAAATGACTGTGAATTTCTGATAACATCAAGGGCTTCCTATGGTGCTTTTTTCCTTAATGCACTTCAGTCTTTTGGACTTCCCTCCGCCCCCAGAGGCAACAAAGGTGACATGACTTTCCCAAGGTCACAGAGCTTTAGTAGACAAAAAGAGGTGAGAACTGAATTCTAATACTAAAAATTATGCACCTGCTATAATTATTTAATTGTCTAACAAGCTAGGAGTTAATAAATATTAATAACTGAAGTATCATTGCCATATTTCCTAAACTTTAAGATACCTATTTTCACATTTTTAACGTAAGTAGAGGTGCATCTTACAATTGATTTATGTGTTAATATAGCGGCATTCCCCTTTTCCCAAAATATTATAAAGTCAATGACGTTTTTATAATGAACAGCATCACAGAACAAGGAAGTATGGGTATACGTGTTCATATCATGTATGTGTATAATTTCTCTGAAGCAGGGCTTCTGTTGATTAGTTCTATCTTTGTATGGCTTGTCAATATCTCCTTTAAGGAAATCAAGACTCACCCGGAAATGAACTTGGGTGAATACTGCCTCATCCTGTCAGTACTAACCACTCATGGAGTACTGGTGACTCCATTTTTACCTTTTCAGTCTTTTCTCTCCTTCCCAATTTTACTGCTTCAGCTATTCCCTCTACTGCAGCGCTAACCAAACAACCAGCGTGGCTACATATACCCTCAGGAAACACATCTGATTCTGTTACTTCCTCCTTAAAACCACCAGTGACTCCCCATTGATTTCAGAATGAAGACCAAATCTCCCCAGTAGCATTCAGGATCCTCTGAAACATCACTGCCCTTACCTTTTAGTCTCACAGCTGACATCTGCCTTCCTCCTGGTTAATCAGTCCCAAGTTCTATTTCTAGAACTTACAGTCTTGCCACATTTCTTACTAGTTGAAACTTTCAAGGTCCAGGTCAAAGATCACATTGTCCACCAAATTTTTCTAGTCCTCTCGACAAAATCAATTTCTCCCACCTTAGTCAGCATCCTCATGTCAGGGAGGACCGCCAGCCCACGGAAGAACCCAACGCCACATATGTGCCCATATGTCTATCCAAACAGACAATAAGCTTCTTGACAACAGAAACTTTTGCTCCACAAAGCCTGGTATTGTGCACTGCATATAGCGGGTATTCAGTCAATACAAATCTTAACACAAGTCTTAACAAAGCCATAACTGATTCTGAAGCCAGGCAACCACAAATTAAAGATACTATAAATAAAACTTAATTGAACTGAAATTCTCAGTCCCATGATGGGCACCTACAGATTTTTTTCAGGTTCCACCAGGAATGGCATAATCTTAGCTAATATTATGCTGGCAGTGTACAATCTTTCCTCTCATTCTTGGCCAAACCCAGGGAAGCAATTTCCTATTTGTTTAAGAGTATGACAGCAGTAAGGACTGGATTGTAAAAATCTATTGTAGGGTTGAGAATGTAAGTCTAATTGTGGATTAAATGGAAGACATTCTATACAAACTTTTTATCAGAAGAGCCTATTACACATTACTTGATATCATCCTCAGCATTACGCCAAGCTTTGGTTACTATCTAATTTCAACACAAGCACTCATTCTCCCTTCTGTAGGATCCAGAAAGGGAGGTGGAACTTGCTCAGTTGTCTCAGCTTATTGATTTTTGCCTAATTATTCTTCAACTAGGCAATTCTTATCATTCATTTACAGAGCAGTGAACAAGGTTTACAACATATCAGTCTTCACATAGCAGTTCCAAAATTGTGCTTTTAGATTTACATTACATTATATGTTTAATGATGCATTTTAAATGAAGTTTCTTTCTCTTTGACATAGCAATATTCAAAGGCTTTGTACCTAAAATCCTAGGAGATCTTAAAGGGTTTCCTTTTGTTACCCCTCCAGAAATCCTTAAAGGATATGAAAGAATCGTGAAATTTTGAGGGGTTGCATTAATTTCTTTTAACCATTGATCATGTCTTCATTGCCTTGAAGCACTTAAAAAATGAACAATTTAAGTTAGCCCTATATAGGTTCACTAGCCTTAGTGATGAAGTTTGTAAGAAGGCAAAGGCTATATGTTCAACATTATTATTAGTAGCAGTTTATATTATATGTTAACATTGCTAAATAAAATATAATAATGTGACGTATGTATGCTTACTAATATAACTATAGTATATAACAATGTATATTGTTATACATTTTTATAATTGTAAAAATAATAGGAGTTTCAGTCCTAGATCTTTACCACACCACTCTAAGCACTTTAAATGAATTTTTATTATAATATCCCCTCAGCGTTCCTGGGAAGGAGTTTATCTCCTTACAGATCAGGAAATGGAAACCAAGGTGATGTCAGGAAAACATTAAAATGCTAATGAAGCCCTAACTCAGCCTGCTATTTGCTCCTCTGCGTTAATCCATGGCCAGGCCATCAAGGGATTCATGAACTAGTATGTTCATCTTAGGGCTTCATTTCATCTGGGTTACTTCCACCCTGCTAAAAGAATGCACTACCCCATATCTCAGCCCTCCCATCAGAAGCCCTGCAATGAAACACAAGTGGCCCCATGAGTTATACCCCTTCTCTGTGTCTCTGCTCTTGGAACTCCACTGCATGGCTCTGATCTATGCAGTGTCTCACAAGAGAACTAGGAAAGTCCAGCGTTTAGTCAGCACAAAACATCATCCCCTCTTCCCAGTGCTCCTCAAAATTTGGTCCGATTTCAGTGTCTACCGTCAACAAAGAAATACTAATTTTAAAAAATATTTAGTTTTATGTTACTATTTACCCAAAGCATCATTTATCATGCCTGCTAAGTGCAAGTTGTTTTTTCTATGTATTATGAGAAATATAAAACAGAGTGCCTAGAGAACCTTAAGCTATGAGAGAAAAAGTGATAGAAATGCACAAAAATTTTTTGAGTTTTTCTCTTTTTAATGGCAGCTAAAGAGTAATTTAACACACATGGCTGATAAAAGAGATGGCACGCAGTACAAGATTGCCAATTGGATTGTACTGCTAACCATTCTAGAAAGAAACCTTCATTCCAAGAAGAAATAATTTTCTCCTTTCAGGGCTGGTACAAGTACAGTTAATATACTTAAAACACTAACATGCAGAAGGAACTCAGTGAATGGTTGTTGTTGTTGTTGTTGTTATTAGAATAATACTTTGTGTTAGTGCTTACCACTGACAAAAAAATTGCTTACAACCACCTCATCAGATCATATTTTATATGTGTCACCTGATGCAAAGCAGGAATTTGGGAGAATATGGAGCAAGTTTGTGTGGAATCCCTGCCTTCAAAGAGCTTCTGAGTTCATGAAATAAAGCTAGGAATCATAGAGACTGAGCAAGATGAGTTTTATCAAAAATGCAAGATGGATTCAAGAAAAATATAAATGTCTCCAGGATGCTGGAGTAGAAATCTAGGATAGGTAAAAACAGTCTAGTAACAAGGTCACGAGAAAGGCTTAAACATCTCAGAGAACTTTTTATAGGAAAATGGAGCCATGCCTAGAAACATTCTATTTAGGACACAAAGGAGAGTTAGGAACTCATAGTTAGAATTTGAGAGAAGGGACAACATGGTGGAACCTCTTTTGGAAAGAGGAACTTGGCAGAAGTTATAGGTTTGGAAGCTGTTGAGTTGAAGATCCACAGAAAAACCTTACAAAAAGATAGAAGCAACTCCTTACAATTTACAGCAATAGAAAGCACTTAGAAAGGAAGAATAAATGTTAGTTAAACTTTAAAGATTAAATTACAAATTCACTCAAGTGATTTAAACTTCTACTGCACAAGTAGCAATTTTAAGTCATAAGGGATCTGGAATGTTTCTAGAGTTTTAAAATTGACCATTTTACTCTAGCAAAAAAAGATCTTCGCTTTCAGGGTTGAGCACAGAGCAAATCCTCTGCCTTGTAATGGCCTGGTATAATTGCATAGTTTCATTGAAATAATTTTATTGCTAACTGACTAGTTTTCTATTAATTATCATTTCAGAATAAGAAAAACTATTACTTTTAAAACCTACATTAAATTGGGATTAAGCAACCATGCAAAAGGAAGGCAGCAAGAGAAAATATAAAAAGACACTATTAATATTAACAGTTATAGTTGGACACTTGTTCATTTAATAAATCTTTGCGGTATTAGTAAGATGGATGAGAAGTAGAACAAATGAGAAGAACATGAGATAAGCGATCATTTGTTATCATTACTGAAATATAAAGTATGATTCAGTGTTTCATAATGGATGCTAAACTTGATTTAACATATGGTTGGTTCATTTGCTGAAAACTATCCTTAAAGACACAAACTTGTTCTAAGTCAAAGCCATTGTCTTAATAACAGGCTTTGAATTATCTTTCCATAAGAGCTGAATAAACTCAGTAAACACAAGCACAGGGAGAAAATGTTCAAAAGCAATTGCTTTACAAAAAATAAATGCACCATATACCGAGACTCACTAAACATATTATAGGAAATGCTGTTGCCTAGATTGAAAAAGTAAAGAATTAACATATTTTAACACCAGTACAGATAGTTTGCTGAAACAGATGTTTAAATGATCAGTAGATAGACATTGTTGTTGTAACTGCTCCAGCAGCTACCGAAGAAATTCTCCTGTGTCAACTTTATCTCTATAATCATGATAGAAAGTCAGTACCCACTTTAAATTTAGTGGATTAAGCAGCTCATTGCAAGTGCTGTTAAAATAATTTATAATCTATCATTATACTTTAGGAGTGATCCTACTTGGAATGAGAGACACTTGGAAATATTTGTTACATGAGTATACTCCTACCAGACACTCAATTTTATCTGAATTCTCAGTTCTATCAAGAGAGATGCATTAAAAAAAAAATTAAGCAATGTAGCTACTTTCTAGAGACACAAGATCAGTTTGAAGACTAGAGATCTTTAGCTTCCCTGTATTAATCCTACAGCTGAGGTTTTATTTCCTGAGCTAGTGGGCATCTGCTCTAAAATCCAGTCCATTAATAAAATATCTACCTCAAAAACCAAAACTGAATCTTCTGTTTTTACTGATGACTACGCCTTTCCACATCTTTGGCTACCTAATCTTATAATCCAAACTATACCCATCTGAAATAAGAGATTGCTATGCAGTTCCATTACCCTGCCTTTGAAAACAATCTAGATACAGGGACCAGGGTTTTACTTAGTTCTATGCATTACATCAATAACTGTTATGTTGAATCTTTTCAATCATAGTGCCATCTAATTCAGGGGTCCCCAACCTCCAGGCTTCAGACTGTTGATACTGGTCTGGGCATGTTAGGAACTGGGCTGCACAGCAGGAGGTGAGCTCAAATGTAATGCACTTAAATCATCCCAATACCATCCCTACCTCCCCTCTGTGGAAAAACTGTCTTCCATGAAACCTGTCCCTGTTGACAGAAAGGTTAGGAACTGCTGATCTAATTTACATTTAGCTATCAGAAGCACAGCTACAAAAGAGCACTTCAGGAAAACAAGCTTTATACGTCCAGTCTTAGGCTATACTCTTTTTTAAAAAAATTTTATTTATTTTTGAGAGAGCGGGGGAGGAAGGAAGAAAAAAATCCACATGTGAGAGAAACATCTACTGATTGCCTCTTGTATACCTCCACCTGGGAACCTGGCCCACAATCCAGGCAAGTGCCCTGACAGGGAAACCGAAACTGGCAATGTTTCAGTTCACAGACCAGTGCTCAATCCACTGAGCCACACTAGCCAGGACTTGGGTTATACTGTTTAGGGAACATTACTCTTACTTGGTGTTGAATTTATTTATTGACAACATGGATACTCATGTTTGACAGTAACTAGTTTTATGCTAATAAAATAGTCACTCTGATTCTCCTGGCTTCATTTCCCTCATTTGCAAAATAAGGAGTTTAATCTACATCACTGACTCACAAAAGCAGAGTCCACTACAAAGCCAGCTATCCCCTGAGGACATCGCTTGGAGTCCAACCCAATAGATTAGGCCTGGTGGGGACCCCCAAATTCTACATTTTATTAAATTTCCAGATGATCTGCATGGGCACCCCTATGGGGAAATGTGTTAGATATAGCTAAAACAGTCCAAAATATTATGGTCTGAGTTCATTTAACCATTAGGTCCAAAAAAAGGGAAGCATGCCAAGTCAGATCAATAATCCGTTCTAGGGAGATATCTACTTGCCCCTCCAAGAAGCCAAACTCAAAAGGCCATGTAACCAGGATGGCAGCCAGGGTTTGGAATTCCCACTCCACTCTATATGATTTGGGGCATGGCTGTTAACCTCTCAAAACTTAGGGCTCTTTCTCTATAAAATGAGGATAATACATCCTAACGTAGAGAGAGATTTTATATATATATATATATATATATATATATATATATATATATATATATTTAGCTTGCAAAATCTCTGTCTATAGTAGGATATATATATATATATACATATATATATATATATACACACATATATTGCTTTCAAAAAGAAAGTGTTATGGATACATGGGAGGGCTATAGTTGGACTTTATTCATCACCCCATCCTTTATAGCCATGAACATGTAAGTGCTAAGAAAACAGTGGTTTGACGGAATAGCATCTGATCCAACTACTATGAAACAACACTCATTCAATACATTTTATTGAGTGCCTAATGTGTGAGGCAATGTGTGAGGCATAGTGGGGTTGCCCCATTAGATGCATTCCCCCACTTCCTGCTCTGCCATTTGCCCTGGGAGGATGACTGGCATGGACCACACTGATGGGTCCCCTTGCCTTCTGGCTTTCTCTGAAGTCTGGTCAGTAAAGATTCTAGCAGGAGATCAGACTGAAGAAATGGAGGTCAAGCCCTCATTCACAGTGATGCATGGTTCCTCCCAAGGCAGCCTGCTCTTCCCAGTACTCTCTCTGACTATGTAGCAGAATTGCTCCCCTCATCCCTTTGAGCTCCAGCGCTGCTCCCCCAGGTTCCTGCACGAGGCTGTGGTTCCTATACACACCAGCCTCTTCTGTGAAGAGCACCTTTGTGAAGAAGCCCTCTTGAGCTCACCCTCATTTGAGCGTGTCCTCTGCTCCAGTAGGAGTCTGATGCAAGCACTGTGTTAGGAATTGGGGAACAACGTAGTGGAAAGGTCATCATCTATTGCCCTTGGGAAGTTCTCATAGTGACCACCATCATAACACAAATCTTAATAAACAGCTACCATTTGCTGGACACATATCATGTGTCAATCTCCAGAGAAATTATACCCCTGAGGCTGGTGCAATTATAATACCTATTTTGCAAATGAAAAATCTGAAGCTTAGAAATACAAAGCTCACATAAGTATTTAGCAACAGAACTTGGGTTCAAGCCAGGGACAACCCAATCCAGAGCACACCCTCTTAAACACTGAGGTGTTACTAATTTACCTCAACACTGTCCCTGCCAAATGTACCTTCAGTGTAAGTGGTAAGAAATTCCCCACCCTTTTTCCCATGCCAGCTCTGGCCACACTCAGAAAGCCCAGTTTGTGCATTAGAGAGAATTGAAATCTATCCTCTTACTACTTCCACACATTCATTTGCTTCTGAACTCCCTCCTGTGTGAGCTCACACAGGAGACACAGAGACACTTGCTCTTTCATAAGTAGCAGCCTTTGTTCAAACCAGCAAATCTGCCGTTTGGTGCATAGCTCAAGATGAATGCGAGCAAGCAATGGAGGGGAGCACTAGACACCCTTGTCCTGGGGGAGTACCTGGGGGTGTATCCTGGGACTTTGCAGGCCTGTATGATGAGGTCAGACACCTTCCTAAATTGCCTCTGACTGTGCAGTCTCCCACTTGCCTGAGCTATCCCTTCTGGATTTACAGGTGGCCATCCTCTCTGACCTGGAGGCCAGGACTCTGCTCATCTAATGTTTGTAAAATAGTCACCCCACCTCAGGCTGGGCTAACAGGCACACAGTTGCACTCACTTTATTAATTAGTACCAAGACCTCTTGAGAATTGATTTCCACTTTGCTCCTGGCCTGTGCATTTCTGTCTCAGATATCTAAACAGCAAATCATGTTATCTTATAATTAAGTGATAATCTTCATGACAGGGAAGATGACAGGACTATAAATGACTTATGTAAGTGATTAAAATAACTTCCTCTCACTTCCCACCCAGCTCTGGAAATGTTCTCTACTCTCATGTTCCTCAAAGCTATTCACAGATGTTCACAAAGCTATTAGTTATTAATAAACTTTCTATGACATGAACCCTTTCCTGTTCAACAAGAGCATGTATCCACTAAGTTACTCTCTAGAAACCACAAACTATGTTATCTTTATGCTTTAAAAAATGCCCCCTGTTAGCCTTAAGAAACTACATAAATTCAGAAAAACAACTGACTTTAATATTCAGATTATTAAATTTTGCAGTTATATATGACTTATGTGACTAATACATAAGTTCAAAGTAACTCAAGGGTCATTGTTGATATAATATTGAGCATTTAATATGCAATGTGAATAAAAGACTATAAGAAGATAAGTTTTACTTCAATGAGTGAACTGAATTTTTATTGAGCATTTACTTGGTACTGTGATATATGTGCTCAGGATATTACAGTAAATAAAATGCAATATCTGCCTTTTAGGAAGAGCAGGACCATGTGCCAGGAGGGCAAATAGAATTACTCTGCAACAAGTAGGTTGCCACAATAATTAAGGGTCAGGTGGATAGAGTGCTGGGATTGATTAGCAATGCCTGCCATTAGGGTCAGATATGGGAATGACTCAGTCCTTTTACACATGCTCAATGAATACTGCATGGACGAACAAATGGATGCAAGAACATAATCTTTCTGATAAACCATGACCTCTTTGGGGGCAAGCTTCATGGTCATTCTACTCTCATGTTCCTCAAAACTCCTAACACAGTTCTTTGTACATAGAAGACACTCATTTTGCCAGATGGATGGCTAAATAGATTGCATTATTTTCTGACAACATAATTCTGTTGCCATTTGGATATCTCGATGATTGTAAAACTTCCCAGTTACTCTATCCTTTCTGCCTCCCCTTTTTGCTTCTAAATACAGGCATATCTCATTTTATTGTGTTTCACTTTACTGAGCTTCACAGATGTTCTGTTTTCCTTCATTGAAAGCAAGACCCTCCACCAGTCAAAAGATTATGACTTGCTTTACCGCGATACTCACTTTATTATGATGATTTGGAACCAAACCTGCAATATCTCCAAGGTATGAATTTCTGTTTGTAGATCCTCAGCTTCCTATCTCCTTTGAATGAACTCAACAAAGGTGTTATACACATATATGTATGTGTGTATGTATGTACGTATGACCCTTTGCTACCCACATGTTGAAGTCTTTCCAAATCCAACTTGAAACTTTCCTAAACTATATGTCTCTGTTAACATTCCTGGACTCTTAATAAAACTGCATCTAATTATTTTTTTCCAATTGATGCAAAATGTATTAAAGTAGTGGGAGATACCCTAATTCTACTGTATAAATTTACTTTTATGAACAATCACATTATTTTCCTAATCATTCTAAACCCATGCCATTTTTATCATTCATGTTTCTTGATGTTTAGGGCACTTCAAATGTATGATCTAATTGTTTTCTACTATGTATATTCATCCTTGGTGCCTTTTTTTCTCAACCCAAGGTTTTCACAGTTTCTTTTGTTATCAAATGTAAAATAAGGAATTATAAGACCCTCTCAGATTAATATCTAGCCCATTCTTGAACTTTGAGTCTTAGAAACATTCAATGTATTATTATGTTTTTTACAGACTTCACTGGTTTTCATTTTTGCTTGATTCTTCTTCCTAATGATGTTGAGATTTCAAATGAAAAGACATACCTTTTCTTATCCAATCCACACTTTGTGTTTCTGCTTTTTTTTTGTTTCTCTGGGGTTCAGCATTTCTCTCTGGGATCCTCTGTTTCTCCATAGTTTGCTGTCTCACTCATATACACATATTCAATATCCAAACTCATAGCCTAAGTGTTTTTGTGGTATGCCATTCCTCTTTTACATTTATTAAAGTTTTTCCCCCTCTGGCATCAATTCTAAGAGAAAAGTAAAAAAGAAGCTTTGCAGAGCAATCACTGAAGGTTCCAAAAGAAAATTATCCAAGTCTGGGACTGCCCCTAACAAGCTGTATGAATCTGCCATATAATATCTGGCTGTGGTTTTCTCATCTGTAAAACTGGAGGGTAAAACAAAACTACATCTACAGTCCTTTCTAACCCTGAAATTATCATAATCATGGTTTTAAATTTATTGTGCTCCATCTGATGTGTGTCAAGCTAAACATCAGGTAGGATTATCACCTTTAATGCTCACAACAACTCTATGAAGTAGGCACAGTTTTTGTCCCCATTACGTCACTGAGGAAACCGGCTGAGAGAAGTAACTTAAGTGATTAAGAAATGGCACTGAGGCTGGAGCTCAGGCGTGGTAACTCCCAATTACATGTCCTGCATCACATTTTTATATCAATTGATCTCCCATATCTTATACAATTTAGATAATAAAAACATTCAGTGTGACTTTTGTAAATAATGAAATCATATACAAAATAATACCCACATTGTTGCAAAATTATTTCTTCTCCAAAAAGACTCAAAAAGACACCAATAAGCTCTAGCATGTTTTGCAAACTAGACTTAATGCATAAATATATATATTTCATATAGATACTTTTAATCAGATTCACACATATACATAAAATCTCACACTTAAGTATAATTATGAGCATTATTCCTCCACATTATGATACAGAGATCTGATCAGATCTTTGGGGAGGAGTAAGGAGAGGCTGTAGGAGGAGGTTGCCCAAGGCAATGGTAAATGGTCTAGGATAGGATTAGCTGAGGACCTGAATGCCTCTGGTGTGCATGGAATTATAGGTCAGAAGATTTAAAATATTAATTCAGCAATGGAACAGAGTGGCAGGTCTTCACCAAAGTCTCAAGTTTCCTGCCCTGGATAAAGAAAACCAGGAAAAGCCTCCAATTGCAGGAACCAGATTTTCTGCTCTGAAGCTAATCCAGATCATGCTGGGGGAGGGAGGAGAGGTGGTGCCAGCAACCAAGTACGTAATTATCTCTCATCCGAGTAGGGAGGTGGAGGAAGGGAAGGCAGAGACGCCTTTCGGGCACTCTTCCTCAAAGATGCCTGGATGATCATGCTGCAGTTGCCTGAGTTTCCCAGAAGACTGTATTTTGGATGGGAGAAGCCTAGGACTGGTCTGGCCTGGCAGAGGGTGTCAGGGTTATTCTTCCTTGGGTCTTCCAGAGGGGGACAGGCTCTGAGGCAGATGCCTGCCATTCATCCAAAATTGTGTAGATTTTGTATCTTATGTTGTTTTAGTTTGAAAATTAATACTATAGAAATAAGATAATTAACAACATCAGGAATGATAGGAGAGCTCAGGAGTTAAAGATTTAAGCCTTATTTGATAAATCTTAAGTGACTAATGCGAGTAGAAAGCTATTATTCCAAAATTGTGTAGCTTCTGAATAAAGACTGCTTTCCTTTATCACTAAATCTTTGCTTCTAGAATTTTGCCCAGAGGGTGGTGTTGAGCAGCAGGACCCACTTGCTGTTTGGTAACAACTACATTATGAACTTGTCAAGTGAACTGCCTATGCTTTGTTCCTTTACAAAATAAGGTTGCTCCAGTAAGGGCAGTTACAGCCTAGTCCCCAACCCCCAGCCCCACAAGCTGCACCTACTAATGTCTCCTTCTCTCTTGCACTGAGAAGTCTTCTTCCTTTCACCTTTCAATCTCATTCCAAAGTAATGCCCTCAGGTTCCCTACTGTCACCATTCTAGGTGAGAGCCTGGTGGTCTCTCCCCAGCCCTGAGACAGTATCCTTCAACCCTGCAGCCTCTGTTCTCTTCAGTCCATTCGCCACCCAGAAGCCCTGTTATCTTCTCTCAAAGCAAACTGCATAAATCCCCACTTATAACCAAGTAATGACTCCCCATTCCATCAGAAACAATATCCAAACACCTTTCCATTGTCTCAGATGTTAACCACCCAAATCTCCACATGCATAATGTGCTAACTGGTCTTTCTGCCATTCATCAAAAAAAATGACCTTTTATTCAAATCAGAACCTTTGCATATGATGGGTCTTTGACCTGGAATATCTCCCTACCTTCTACAGCTAGTCCTCATCTTTTATGACTGAAATGTCATCTCCTTCAGGAAGCTTTTGATGTCCTTATCAATGTGGGCCCTAGCCCCTGTCGTTCCCTCCCTTCATCCTTCATTTGTTTCCTTCATAATCTTTACAGTTGATAATGCTTTATTTATCTGTGTGTGTGTGTGTGTGTGTGTGTGTGTGTGTGTGAACTGTCTTCTCTGACTATAATATAAGCCGCAGGAGGATGAGAGAAGCAGGTTGGCCTTGCTCATATATAGATTCCCAGCATTTAATTCAGAGTCCAGTATGGGTGCGGTAGTCAATAATTATTTGTATGAATGAATATATGACCTCAGATCTTTTCACTTTAAGAGAAAGAAAAATAAAGCACTTGAAAAAGTTAAAAGGTTGCCCTGGCTGGTGTAGCTCAGTGGATTGAGTGTGGGCTGCGAACCAAGCATCGCAGGTTCGATTCCCAGTCAGGGCACATGCCTAGGTTGCAGGCCATGTCCCCCAGCAACCGCACACTGATGTTTCTCTCTCTCTCTCTCCCCCTCCCTTCCCTCTCTAAAAATAAATAAATAAAATCTTTAAAAAAAAGAAATGCAGGGCTCTTTAAAAAAAAGAAAGAAAAAGTTAAAAGGTTAGCAAAAGTTAATGGTTTGGGCAAATAATATTTAAGACACTTGATAGATGTTAAAAGAATAGAGACGTTAAAAGAATAGAGACAGCAAAAGAATGACATGTGTGATATATCATCCCTACTTAGAAGGTACTTTTAAAATTGTGTCTATGCCCACTAGTTAATAAATGAGTGAGAATGTTCTGTGTGACTTCCAAATTGAAAAGTATTTGTGAGACTCACTGGATAAGTGAAAGTCTCTGGGCACTTGTATGGGTCTTGCCTTCCTTTCTATTGGCTAATTTTCACACTGGCTTTTATGGATTTGCATTCAACAGTGAAGATAAATAAAATGAGACTTCTGGCACTGGCCAGGTAGCTCAGTAGGTTAGAGCTTTGTCCAATGCACCAAGGTTGTGGGTTCAATTCCTGGTCAGGGCACATATAAGAAACAACTAATGAATGCATAAATAAGTATAACAACAAATCAAAGTTTCTCTTTCTCTTCAATCAATCAATAAAAAAATAAAACAAAATGAAACTCTGGGGAATAATTAGGAATAACATAGTAAACAGAAAATTTTTTAAAAACCAAAATTTCCACTGATAAGCTCATCATCTAACACATTTCATTATATGTAAGTGATATATAGAACATCATACTGAAATTTGTTCCTGAGCTAGATTACTGAAAATAAATGACATTTTGAAATAGTAAATAAAGGAGGTAGAGTTTCTGGCCAAGATGGAGGCATAGGTAGATACATTTTGCCTCCTCACACAACCAAAAGAAAGACAACAACAAATTTAAAAACAAAAAACAACCAGAACTGCCAGAAAGTCAAACTCTGTGGAAGTCTGACAACTAAGAAGTTAAAGAAGAAACATTCACCCAGAACAGTAGAAAGGGCAGAGATGGGCAGCCAGGGCTGAGAGGATGCGCAGCAAGGCAGTGGCTGGAGGACCAGTTGAGGTGGTGCCTGGTGAACCTGTCAGTCCCACATTTGCATGTGGATAAATTGGGAGGAAACAACCAGGGAGCAAGACAGATGGCACAACCCAGGGTCCCAGTGTGGGGAAATAAACCCTCAAAATCTCTCACTGAAAAAACATGTGAGGGTTAAGGCAGTAGAAGAAACTCCCAGCCTCACAAAAGAGTTTGTTGGAGAGACTCACAGGGTCCTAGAATGTACACACAATCACTCACGTGGGAATCAGCACCAGAAGGGCCCAATTTGCTTGTGGGTAGCTGAGTAAGTGACTGAAAGCCTGCCTAGAGCTGAGCAAGTGGCACTGTTCCCTCTTGGACACCTCCCCCACATATAGCACCACAACACAGCTAGTGGGTTGCCCCACCCTGCCAAATACCTACGGCTCTTCCGCTTTCTATATAACAGGCACACCAAGACAAAAAAAAATATGGCCCAAATGAAAGAAAAGATTAAAGCTCCAGAGAAAATACAACTAAGTGATGAAGAGATAGCCAACCTATCAGAAGCACACTTCAAAACACTGGTAATCAGGATGGTCACAGAAATGGCTGAGTATGGTCACAAAATAGAGGAAAAAGTGAAGCCTAGGAAAAATGAAATAAAGGGAACCAACAGTGAAGGGAAGAAAACTGGGACTCAAGTCAATGGCTTGGATCAGAAGGAAGAAATAAACATTTAACCAGAACAGAATGAAGAAACAAGATTCAGAAAAATGAGGAGAGGCTAAGCAACCTCGAGGACAACCTTAAACATTTCAACATCCAAATCACAGGGGTGCCAGAAGAAGAGGAAGAATAAGAATAAGAAATTGAAAACTTATTTGTAAATATAATGAAGTATAACTTCCCCAATCTGGCAAAGGAAGTAGACTTCAGGAAATCCAGGAAGCTCAGAGAGTCCCAAAGAAGCTGGAACCAAGGAAGCACACACCAAGGCACATCATAATTACATTACCCAAGATGAAAGATAAGGAGAGAATCTTGAAAGCAGCAAGAGAAAAGGAAACAGTTACCTACACAGGAGTTCTCATAAGACTATCAGCTGATTTCTCAAGTAGGCAAGAAGAGGCTGAAAAGTATTCTAAGTCATGAAAGGCAAGGACCTACATCCAAGATTACTCTATCCAGCAAAGCTATCATTTACAGTGGAAGGGCGGATAAAGTGCTTCCCAGACAATGTCAAGTTAAAGGAGTTCATCATCACCAAGCCCTTATTATATGAAATACTAAAGGGACTTATCAAAGAAAAAAAAAAGAAGTTAAAAAATACAAACAGTAAAATGACAACTGTCAACAACTGAACCTAAAAAACAAAATAAAAACAAAACAAATTAAGGAAACAACTAGAACAGGAAGAGAATCACAGAAATGGAGATCACATGGAGGGTTATCAGTGGGAGAGGGGAGAGGGGAATAGGAGAAAAGGTATAGGGAATAAGAAGCATAAATGGTAGGTACAAAAGAGATAGGGGAGGTTAAGAATCATATGGGAAATGGAGAAGTCAAAGAACTTATATGTATGACCTATGGTCATGAACTAAGGAGGGGGTACAATGGTGGGAGGGGGGTACAGGGAGGAAGGGAATAAAGGGGAGAAAAATATGGGACAACTGTAATAGCATAATCAATAAAATATATTTTAAAAAATAGTAACTAAAGGTGTTAGTATACAAAAATCTACCTGTTAGAGAAATTTAAAAAAATAGAAGTGACTTTATACCTACTAAAACATAAAAGATTACTAAGAGACAGGGCTTAATGGGGATTGTTATATTGAATCTAATGGAAAACTGTAATCTTTATTGGTTCTGAACATATCAGAAGTTTTAACTGCAAGGCTACATAGTGAGGACATGAAGGCTAGTATACCTCAGACCCATGAACCTGAAAACCAGATGGGATTTGACAAAGGAACTGTAAAAGCCTTCATGTTTCTGCCTCCCACCAAAAAATCTTCCATTCTTTCATTGTTAATGAAATACTGGAAGAGAAGCAATAAAAGAAAAATTTCATTGTAATGCTTTGGTCTAGTTCCCTGCCAGAACATTTCCTGTCCAGGGCACGATCCAGGGCACGAGTCAAGGCAGGCCCCAGCCTTGTGGCTCTGCACTGGAGGCTGAGAATGACGGAGCAATGGCTCGGTGTCTTAAATCTCTACTGATTAATTGATGAATAAATAAAGGAAAGGGAATTACATGAAGTTGAAAAGCTCTTTCAGCTTATTTCTTTAGTTCCTCACTAGATCTAATAGTTTGCCTTGATGCCTGGAGGTCAGGGGTCAGAGCCACTGATGTGGTCTGCTATGTGGCAGCCATGCAGAAGAAAATCCAGTTTCCACACTGGGCAGAGTCCCCCACCCTTGTTAGCCACCACAGCTACTTCTGACATTTTTTTTTTTCATTTTAAAAGAGGAAGGATTTCAAATGACCTAAATCTAAAAATAGGGTAGTTTATGCTCATGATTATTTTAAATAGCATCTAAAAAAAACCCCTCACATTTCCATTTTTCTGATTTTCCCCCATCCCTTGAAAAAAATAGCAAATACTGTAGCTTGATTGTCATTCAATCTAAAATCAGACATTGTGCCAGCTGGAATCCTAGCTCTATTTATTACTGTGCACAGTTTTTACATTAACTATTTGGTACAGAATGATTTTTACCACCACTGAGACATGATACAACTGAAGGTCTTTTCATGTTGTGGCAGAAAAATTGATTCAAGTGTGACCAGTCTGGGAGAGGTGCTATCTAAAGACAGGTGTAGAGGTACTGCTCAGTAACTGATCCAACTGTATCTTTGGAAAAATCAAGATTAAAGATATGTAACTACCTAATGGATTTGTGCCAAGATAGAGAAAGGGAAATATCCATGACATTTGCATAACAGGTTCATAAATAAATTCACATCTTATGGTCTGTAGCACACTTAGTCACTTACTTTTAGAGATACCTGGAAAGGGCAATATAATTTAAAAAATCTTATTCTTCCCTTTAGAGAATTGTTCAAATTTGTTCCCTAGGAAAGTTCCAAATACAATGGTTCTCAGATCAGCTCATAATTTACACAAGTTTTTTTTAAAACAGTAGATAATCAGAGTTTTGCAGCGTGGACCATAGGCCTTGATGAAATTTCATAGGTTTGTACCTTCGCAGCTCACAGAATGAACACAATAGATAGCCAGCCCAAAGACTGAGTTCCCACACACGCTCACACACATATGAACATGCTATCAAGCCCAACCTAAATTTATATGTCTTCAAGGTTTCACTTCTGCAAGAGTGAGTTCCTGCTCAACTCCCTGCCAGTGAATCCTGGGACGGGGGAGACCCCTTCCATCCTCCAACCTCAAACCACAGGGTATTTATCAAGCACACACTCTGTAAAGATGAAGTGGAATGGAGTCTTTTAGACAGAAAAGAAGGGAGTGAAAGGGAAGGGAAGGTTGGGGATTGGCAGACAGGAAGGAAAGAGGGAGGCAAGCAGATAGCAAGGGACACAAGGAAAAGGGAAGCTATTCAGAAAGTTAATACCTAGCTGAGAATGGAAGAATCTGAATCAAGAAAAAGAGGGATGTTGTCAGAGGGCTTGTTAGAAAGAAAAAGGGGGAAGAAAAACAGTACCACAGGAGCCAGAAGGTAAAATATTTTCAGAAGAGACAGATTGCAGAGATGATGCCCACTGCTGAAGTCTGCTTGCCAGGAGCTTGTGCAAACAAATACAGTCAGCGCCTGTGGCTGTGCTGGTAAAGGTCACATGTTCAAAATGCCTCAAGAGGCCAGGTAAACTGCATCAGTGTAAGATCATAGGTGAGAAGATGCTTAAGCATCAAGCAGAGAATCTATTTAAGTGAAAAACTGTGGAGATCAAACAGCTAAACCCAGTTTATGTCCCCATTGATTAGTAAATCAATTCAAGTATTTCTGAAACACTTATAATGGGGTTTTAATCACAAACTTTTACCTGAATAGCAGCAACCTCTAGTCTTTCCAAGCTTCCTCCCCAATCACCAGAAGAGCACAAACATTTCAACACTTGGTAAGAGGAGAAATTTTATATGAATTAACTCAACCCTGATTTCTTTGTCCTAGAAAAGGAAAATCAGCCACTCCTCACCTTCCAGAGTTTCTTGTCTTGGGCAGAGGTCTCTGCAACAGGAGCCCCGGAAGATGTGACTCAGACACTAACACCCTGGTCAAAGCAACTGTTTGGACTTTTTTTTTTAACATACTGATTTTAGACAGAAAAGAAAGGAGAGAGAGAGAAAAAAAACTAAACATTGATTTGTTTTTACACTTATTTAAGCATGCATTGGTTGATTCTTGTATGTTTCCTGACTAGGGATCGAACCCACAACCTTGGCGTATTGGGATGACACTCCAACCAACTGAGCTAGGCCAGGGCTAAAGCATTTTTTTTTTTAAGTTAATATAATCTTACTCAGGTTGGAACACTTTAGAGTTTCTGAATAAAAGGATTTGGGACAAAAGGTGGTTGTCTTATACATTTTCTTAAAATTGGTACAGTGGTTCAAAATCTTAATCCATCCAAATTAGTTACCACCCCCACTCCAATAATTAATGCTGTCATTGAATTCTGTCTGCTTTTTTCACAAAATTCCTCAACATCTATAATAATATATTTATTTGACATGCTTACTGTCCATTTTGTGCACTAAACTATAAACTTCAGAAGATGAAGGACAGAGTCTTATCACTGAATCTCCAGTATCTGGCACACGGTCAGTGTGAGATATATATTTTCTTCATTGATTGTTTGCCTGGCAAACAGCAGGACCCCAACACATGTTATCTCTTGCTGCTGCATGTTTTGTTACATCAGCACACGTCCATAATGCAAGGCAGAAGGAAAGAGATGGAGACAACTGGAGAGCTCTATGTGATGGTTATTTCTAGAGCTACCATGTCTTAATTTCCTGGCTGCTAGAGGTATACTAGTATCTATACCAGCAGATCCAAGGACTCTATATTCTTTATCAAGCCATAATCAATAAAATATAAATCTCTCTGGTATTATGCAAACCCATTCTGGTTTCAGTTTCCAGAACCATTCCCCTACTAATTCTCTGCCTCACATATCCTTCTGTGAGTTTGGCACTGAGCATGCTTCCCTTTCCAACCCAAATCTGCCCATAGATTTCATTAGAGCTGAGCCATTGTCCTATTTCTGTCCTAACAGAGGGTTTGGTTTCAGAGCATCCTCACACATCCCAACTGCCAAACAAGTGCAGGAATATGTTCTTGTGTAACTCACACAGGACCTTGAACATAACTCGTTCCCAGGCTCGTAATATGTAGTTGTGTAGACTGCACAGTGCTGGCCCATGAGATGAGTTGGGGGCTGATATCCAGTGGTTCTCCTCTCAACAGGCCACGCTCCTTGGGGTGCAGCTGTGTCTCCCCAGAAGGGATGTCCTTTTCTAATCTGTACAAAGATGCTCTATGGGCTAGTAACAGTCTTGATACTAGGAAAAGGAAAGGGCAAAACTCAATAGGGTGTGGCAAATGAAACCTAGTCATTCAAAAAGATGTATCATATCCCCTCTGGTTTAATATTTCATTTGTTCTAACTAGAAAAAAATTACTTGGAACTTTAAAAAAATACAGTATCATTTTGGCATTAGCATGAATACCTCCAGGGAGCAGCATTATTCAAGCAATTTTCTATTTTAAAATACACAGGTAGTGAGAACTAACAAATTCTTACATTTCCACTAAATGCACAGAAACAACCAAGTTAACTAAGAAAGCACTAGAGCAGATTTTCCCAAATGGCACTCTGCCTTCCCAGGGCAGAATGGTTTCCTTTTAAGGAATCCCCACCTGATGGCAGAGTCACCTTGTATAGGTAATTAATAACATGTTAAAAACGGAACTCACTTCTCATTTTCTTTCACAATGTAAAGAGAAGGTGATGGGGGGTGGCGGAAGTCCCCTTAGAATACAAAATGAATTTTTACAAGGCTTCTAAAAGCCCATCTCAGGGAGATAAGCACATTTCCATGTTTAAATAAGACTTTAAAAATAGTAAATAATTAAAGTGTGAGTTAAACTGAGAAAACATGTTACATCTGTGATTTCCACTCCAGAAGGGATACCATTAGGTAGCTAGTTGTCAATCACTTTTGTCTTTGCAAAATTATGAGATGAGGGGAAGTCATTATTTAAATGGAGCTCAATCAGGGCACTGATACTGATGGAGATACAGCCAGCAATGAATTGTAGGAGTGACTCATTTTCCAGGTAGGGATCTAAATTTTATTCTTTGTCAGATATGATCTCCTTGTATGTAGCCAGCAATTCCTGAAACTCCTTCAGGAAATCTGAGGGCTTTGGATCTGTATTTAAAGGGAGGAAGCTGGGAACTATAGTCACATAGTTACTATCATGTTAGACAAATCAATTTTGAGTCATCTTCACCTAAGACAGGACAAGGAATAGCTACCAAAGAAGGGGGTTATAAGATAAAGTGATGGAATTAATGCATGCATAAATAAATAATATCTGCACATGAGAGATCCTGACTAAATATCAATGAATATAAAAGCAATCACTTCACATTTGTGATTTCTGTGGCTCACTGACCTAGTCAAACATTATCTTGACCATCACCACCTCTACCTCATTATGAGTTACACCTGTGTAGGGCTTTCCACTTGTGTAGCTGGATGCTCCTGACAACTCTTTGAGGCAGCAATGATTATACAAAGCTCAGACTGAAACTCAATTCACACTGTTAGTAGCTTAGATCAAAGATCTTTCATTGTGCCCTGGCTGGTGTGACTCAGTCGATTGAGTGCCTGACTGCAAACCAAAGGGCCGCTGGTTCAATTCCCAGTCAGGTCACATGCCTGGGTTGCAGGCCAGGTCCCCAGTAGGGGGGGGGGAACATGAGAGGCGACTACATATTGATGCTTCTCTCCCCCCCCTTTCTCCCTCTCTTCCCCTCTCTCTAAAAATAAATAAATAAAAATTAAAAAAATCTTTCATTATAAAACTCAGTTCTTTGCTTAACTACTCCACATTAGTATAGCGGTTTTTGCTCTATGGAAATTCCACTCTTAATTTAATGGAAAAGAATTCAAAAGTTGCACCTAATCCAATCCAGTGTTCTGCACCATGTTAAGCATTTGTTCATAACATATGAACCACAGGAGTAAGTGACTAGAGCCCAAAGAAAGTCTGACATTATCTGTTCACGGCTGAGAAAGGGAGCAGGGGAAGTATGGAATCCAAGTTACAAAAACTAATAATAAATAAAATTTAAAAAGACATCATCTCTCCTCTAAGATGAGGGGAAAACGATTTTCTTGAGTTCAATGATGTTTCTTGTAGACAGAAATTTTCTCATCTGATGGACAAACTAGAAGTTCAAACCAATTAACAACACTTTGCCCAAAGGCATCATTCATTAAGTAACTTCCAAATGCTTTGAAATGGCCTAAAGTCCCCCTGTCTGTTTATTGCATCCTCAAGAAAACTTTAAGAGATAGGCTCTGCAATCTCTGAGTTTAGGATAAAGACTAAGTCTGGGAGGTGAATATATCAGCCGGAGTTGAGCTGCTCAAAACGGAGACAAAAGAGTGCATCATAATCACTGGAAGGGCTGGAGATGTGGCCTCTAGAAAGACATCCAGAATGACTCCTGCGGAGCAAAGCTACTTCTGTCACCACGAGGAAGGCAGGGAATCAGGAAGCCATCAACAGAAACATTGCTGTTGAACATATATCAGTGGAATCAGGAACAGTGTTCAGAAAGCTGTAGTCATGGACACCTCTGGATTTATAACAATGTCACTTCAGCAAATAAACAGAGTTCCAAGCTTTGCTTTTCGATGTTCCTAAAGTTAGGGATGAAAATCCAATGTTTCCTCCAATGTTCTAGTGGAAACTTCAGAGAATAAAAAAGATGGTTTCTTCATACAAAAATATACTCCTAACTGGCTAAAAGGGATTATACTGGAACCACAGCTCTAAAGGAGTCTGGGGAAGGTAATGTTTGGCTTTCCTGCTGTTCCACAGAGTAAAGCACATGAGGAGGAGGTCAGAAAGACTCCTCAGAGCCCAATTACTCTATCTATTTTAGTAGGTGTACCATTCAACTGGTGGCTCAGAATTTTAAAATGTGAGAACCAAAAAATAGGCAAGGTAAAGCAAATAGGTAAATTTGTGGTGACATGACAGGCAGTGGGCTAATTGGAGAATTGAAAAGTGTTCAGTACAGCTAAAGTGAAGGGTATTTTTGGAAACAAGGGAAGGAATGAAGGAATGAAGGCATTAAAAGGGCCAGATGATCAAGAGTCTATCACACAGCTAAGAGGCATTCTCAGTCTGTGGGAGATACCCTTCTTGAACTTCCAAGAAGTCTTCAACAATCCTCAATTACTGCATTTATCAAACAGAATTATAATGATTCATTTTCTTGTTCTCTGTACTACTCCCCTCAAGAATTAGGATGAGAGGTCAAGGGCATGGAGGGGCTATTTTATTTTTGTATTTCCAGAACACAGCATGATCCTTGGCATGTAGTAAAAGCTCAGTATTGTGTTGTATGGAACTACATCCTAACCTAAGTTCTTCCCAAATGAATATTTTTGTTAATGAATATTGATTAACTTATGATCAATCATCCACTTAAAAAATGTTCCCCCTACACTAAGTACCTTTCATTATAAAAATTGGTTAATTGCACATTACAGGTTAATAACACAATAAGGATATATCCCTAAGGTTTATGTTTGTGCATTTACATATAGCAGTAGACAACTTTTTTTTGTTAACTGAGCTAGCTTACTGCATTCTGGTAAAAATATCATCTCAGTTTTCCAGTAGGAAAGTCCAGCTCCTTGCATCATGGGAAGGGATTCAGAGGAGGTGCTCGACCTCAGCTCTGGGGTTTCAGGTGGGGAAAGCATCTGATAGGCCAATGAGAGTTCTCTGTGGGACTCTTGCTATGAGCCAGTGGGAAAAAGATTTTTTTCCCCTGAGGTGACTGCTACTGGTACAATGACTGCCTCAGGTTGTCAAGGGACACTACAAGGAACAAGGTATCCAGCCAAGAAAGAAGCCAATATATCAGAATCAGAGCCCAATGGGAAGATAAAGAGTCTTAACAACATCATTTTGTGTACCTGGACTGAGGGCACCACCACTGGCCAAAAAATTCATTTTTGGAAGGTTAAGATTTCATGCATGGTTGCTCTCTTGTACCATGAAAAGGAACTCAACTTTTTTCATTTACTATAGACATAATGCCAGTTGAAGAAATGGTAATCACAAAAAGCAGTGGGAAAATGGAACTCAGTTTGGGGGACATGGGTCTGTCAGTTGATCTCTTATGGAGCCCTTTCTAGAGGAGACTCAGTCATCCCTTGACCCTTCTTAAGATAATTAAAGAAATACAAGCCCTTTCATTGTTTATTTCCACAGGTAATTAATTAAGAGAAAATGATCCTTTAGCTTCAGAGACCTTCCAGTTATGGAACTTAAAAATTATTTGCAGAAAAAGTGATTACTTCAAGTTTTCCCAAAGATGTTAGTTGCACAGTATTAATGATATTGAGAAGCAATGATACCCATTAAACAAATCACTGAAGACCTTCCAAATAATTCACCCAAGTGTGACACTGAAAGATCAAAGCAACAAAACCTCATCAAAAAGAATACATAAATACAAGAGGATCAGCCAATAGAACACATGAAGAGACTCTCTCATCAAAAATGGCCTTTGCTTGTCATTCAAACTCATATAAAATTCCTAAAATCTGTCAGTGTGGTATTTTCTAAGTGATATGTCAACAAACATATTCACTGAGAATACTTATTCTGCCTAGAGCCAATGTTTTTATAAAAACATTCTAAAGAGTCAACTGTTAAATCAATGAAACGCATGTTTTGAGCAGGTGTTTGGAATTGTGCTGATTTACTCATATTTTCCAGTTTAATTTCCACATTTACCACAGAACTTCTGCAAGAAAACATAAAGTGGACCTGGAAGTATTATGCTTAAAATAAATATGAGGACAGTTGTGCTAAACACATCTTTACCAGAAAAGGGGTTCATAAATAATTTTCATTTGCCTAAACCCTAAAAGTTTTCTGTTTAACCTGTAGTGATTGGAATGTAGTGTCCCATAATTTAAATGGTACTGTGTAAGCTATTAGCAGCTGACATTTAATTGGGTATGTTTATGAGAGACACAAGAGAAAACAGAAGATGAACAAGGAATGAAAGCTGAATCAAGGACTCATGGAAAAAAAAAGAAAAGTACCACCCATTGCTTTCATCCTCTCCTCAGTATATCGGTGGGGAACAGCATAACCCAGGGGTCAGCAGTGTGAGATGCAGAGCAAGCCTCCACCAGCTCAGTCCATAGCTCTAGCCTTTACCCTGCACAGGTTCTACAAAGTGCATCTGCTTCACATTTGAGGGATGATGCCAGTAGCTACCTCATAAGGTTGCTGTGAGATGAGAATTTGAGATTACTAAAAACATTGTACACAGGGCCTTAGAGAAAGCAAGTGTTCAATGAATGCTAGCTATTACTCTATTATTTGTAACCTTGCCTACTGGGTAGAGGGTAAAGAGTGGTATGGAATTGTTTCAAACTTATTTATATATTTTTATTTCTTATTGCACTAGAAATGATGCAAAACATTTTTTTGAAACATATAAGAAACAACAAAACAGGCCAACTTAAGAATTCAGGTTAAACAAGTAAAACAGATTATAGGCAAAAATAGAGTCAGGAACAAGACAAGAATAAGACTTATAGAGATATGACTGCTATAATTAACTATAAATTTGTCTTAAGCTTTCTGGAATCCAGCTTGTGAGACAGTACAATATATTACATATCTGTCTCTGGTTTCAGGAACAGAGCTCCTAAAACACCTATAATATCCCAGGTAATAAGAGCACTAGGAACATCTATTATTTGATCTCTGATACTGGTTCCCAACAAAGGGCTCCTGAAACCCTTGTAAATACCCATGTGCACTTTTGGTTGGCTCTCTGATGAGGGCTTGTCATGGGAAAGACCAAATCATGATTAGAAGTTTGGAATTTTCAGCTCCACCCCAGCCCAGTATTTTGAGAAGGGACTAGGGCTAAGGATGAAGTTAATGTTGAAGATTCCATAAAATCCCCATAGTACAGAGTCCAGAAAACCTCCAGGTCTGTGAACATATTCATGTACTTGGAGGGTAATGGATCCCAACTCCGCAGGGACAGAAGTTCCTGCACTCAGGACTCTCCCAGACCTCACCCTATGCATCTCATGTGGTTGTTCATCCATATCTTTTATCATAACTTTTAATAAATTGGTAAATAAAGTAAAATTCCCTGGCTTTTGTGAGCCATTCTAGCAAATTAATCAAATCCAAAGTGGGAGGAGATCAGAGGAACCTCTGATTTGTAGCCAAGTCAGACAGAAGTAGTGGGTAACCTGGCTATCCACTAGTGATTGGCTTCTGAAGTGGGTGGGAGCAATCTCCTAAAACTGAGCACTCAACTTACGAGATCGGAAGCTATCCTCGTGTAAATCATGTCACAACTGAGTTAAATTGTAGGACACCTATCTGGTGTCCTGCAGAAATGCTTGGTGGGGGAAAACTCACACACATTTGCTGACCAGAAGCATCAGAATTCAGTGTTGTGAGAATGGTAGTAGCATCTGTAAAGGAGATACATAGGAAGGAATGCTGGGTTTTTCTAATATACAACACAAGAAAGACAACTGAAGTCTGCAGCACAATTTTTAGTAATTGTGAGATTAAAATACACTAAATACCCAGGAAGAGTACAGTGATTTTGTGAGACAGCGAACATACAGAACTAAAGGCATCTCTAGGGGAATGGATAATTATTAGCCTTGGTAACAGCACTCTTGGCCTCAATTCTTTACCTCTTCCTGCATCCACCTTGTGCGATGGCCTCTGAGTCCACACAGATTCTCCAACCCCTTAACTTTGAACTTAGATTTTCTTTGGCTTTTACAAGTGGGTGCAAATCATAGTGTGTTCTAAGTTCCAGTCCTTGGCCTGAAAAGGTCTCAAGTATTTCAAGTATTGATCTACTGTACCCCTACCACAGCATGAGAAGCAAATGACATGGCCAGTGTGTTTGCTAGTCTAAGGAGGATGAAATACAGGAAGCAGAATCAGATCCTGCATTGTGGAGAAGAACCACCCAGCTAAGCCCTCCCTAGATCAGCTAGACCCAAGATGACTCACAGAAACATAAAAAATAATAAATGATAATATCAAACTATACTACAAGGCCATAGTAATAAAACCAGACTGGTACTGGCATAAAAACAGACATATAGATCAATGGAACAGAATAGAGAGCCCAGAAGTAAACCCACACATTTATAGTCATTTAATATTTGACAGAGGAAGCAAGCACATACAATGGGCTAAAGATAGTTCATTAAATCGATGGTGTTGGGAAAATTGGACAGATACAAGCAGAAAAATGAACGTAGACCACCTTCTTATGCCACACACAAGAATAAGTTCAAAATGGATCAAAGACTTAAAAGTGAGACCCAAAACCATAAAAATCCTAGAAAAAAACAAAAGCAGCAAAATCTTAGATATTGCTCATAGAAATACTTTATTAGATATATCTCCCCCAGGTGAGGGAAACAAAAGAAAAAATAAACAAATGGGACTTCATCAAACTGAAAAGTTTTTGCACAGCAAAGGAAATCATCAACAAAATAAAAGGACAACCTACAGAATGGGAGAACATATTTGCTGATACATCTGATAAGGGATTAAAATCTAAAATTTATAAAGTACTTACAAAAGTCAACACCAAAAAAACAAACAACCCAGTTAAAAAATGGGCAAAGGACATGAATAGACATTTCTCCAAAGAACATATACAGATGTCCAACAGACCTATGAAAATATGCTTGACATCACTAATCATCAAAGAAATGCAAATAAAAACCACAATGGGATACCATCTCACACTCGTCAGAATGGCTATCATCAGTAAATTGTCAAACAACAAGTACTGGCAAGGATGTGGAGAAAGGGGAACCCTTTTGCACTGTTGGTGGGAATGTAGACTGGTGTAGTCACTATGGAAGGCAGTATGGAGATACCCCCCAAAATAAAAAATGTGTGTGCATTTTGACCCAGCAATCCCACTTCTGGGAATATATCTGAAAGAACCCAAAACACTAATTTAAAAGAATATAAGCACCCCTATGTTCATTCCAGCATTATTTACAATTGTCAGAATATGGAAGTAGCCCAAGTGTCCATCAATAGATAAGTGGATAAAAATACTATGGGGCATTTACACAATGGTATTCTACTTGGCGGTAAAAAAGAAGAAAATTTTACCCTTTGCAACAATATGGATGGATGTGGAGAACATTATGCTAAGTGAAATAAGTCAATTAGAGAAAGACACATACCATATGATTTCACTCATATGTGGAATCTAATGAACAAATTGAACTAACAAACAAAACAGCGACAGACTCATATTTGGAGAGCAGATGACAGCTAGTGTGGAGGCGGGGAAGATTACAGGGTAGAGGGATTGAGCAAAAAAGAAAAAGGATTCATGGATATGGACAACAGGGTGGTGATTGTGGGGGGTAAGGGAGTATAAGGGAACTAATCGATAATGAAGAAAATATAATAAAGATTATATATTTTTAAAAATTAAAAATAAATTAATTAAAAATAAAATAACAAATAATTGTCATTTACACCTCTGAGTTTTGGGGGTGATTTGTTAAATAGCAATGGCAAGCTAATAAGCAAACAAGCAAATACAGTTATCTTTAAGCTGTATATATACTATAAACCAAAAAACATGTATTCTAACTGACTTATCATGGCCCAGATAAAAGCAGCATAAAAATGTAAGTATATATTCGCATAACTTCAATTTATAAACTCACTAAACTTGCAATTATGATATTGACACCAATAATAATATAAGTAAAATTAAATTTCTGTCTGTTGCTCACCATACTAAACAAAAGTGCCCTGAGAGGCAGTCATCAAAATTGCAGGATAAGCTTGAGGTAATCAGTCTCCGGATTCATAAGCAAAATTCACTGAAGGGCGGGATGTGAAAGGGGGCAGGTTATTTATATGTTAGAGAGATAGATCAACATTTTTCAAAGCAGCATGGAGCATGATAATTGCCCCCGTGCCTGGCCCTCAGCGGAGATGCCATATGTATGAAGATGCAATGGACAAAGAAGGCAAGCCTTTAAATGTGTACCTTACTTAAAAGTCACCCAAGGGCAGTGCTCAAATGGCTGTGTTGATCTGAGATTAGGAGGCTTTTCTCATGGGCAACTTTATCCACAACAGTACAGAAGAAGGAGGGATTTACTTATTTAACCATGGTTAATGAATCTCATGAGCAAGGGTAGTAACTGTAAGAATAATAGCTTACCCCTATTTATCTATTTGGATGCACTAAGCACTAGGCATGAATTATTTCATTCAATTCATGTAACATTCATGATAACCCAGAGAGGTGAGATTTTTATTCCCTTCTCCCACCCACTTTGCCCCTTGCTTTCACACTTTGTACAGACAGGGCGTCTGAAGCTTGGAGAGGTAAGTGACTTGCCTGTGGTCACATATGCACTCCTTATTTAATGGGAGATAGAAGCCAAATTACAATAGATATACTTGATTACTATTTGCTTTAGATAAGTCTCAAACATTTTCTGGGTTCATTGAAGTTTTCATTTAAAAAAAATACAAAGATTCACTCATTTCAACTGATCTGTGAAATTATTTTGCCAACTAGAAAACACTTTGTAAATGAAAAGGAGTGATACACTGTGAACATGTCCCAGCTGAGTTAGAGAGAAAACATCAATTCCAATAATAGTATTTTAGAATCTCCCACTGGTCTAGGTATATTCAAAAGACTTTAGCCTAATCCCTCAATATACTCTTCAACTAACTTTGACCCATCTGAAATTTTATTCCTATGTTCTCACTGTCAGATACAACCTACAATGTTTTTCTCCTTTGAATTATTTTCTACTGAAAAAAAAAATACACAACTTATTCAGTGTTATAGGAATTTGAATTTTTAAACATGCAAGGTCTTTTGTCTAATTTCTCTTAATTTTGTTTCCCCCTCTTCCCACCTAAAACAGATGGCAGATTTTGCACCCATCTTACATGGAAATTATGTGCAAGTGTCACCACTTGGGTTGGCATATTATCTAACAATGTTCAAACAATGGAATGTGAGGCACATGATAAGAACCAGCCATAAATCATTAGAAATTAGAGTGAACACTGGATATAAGCATTTCTAATGAAGCACTTTGCTTCAAATTTAGCTCAGATGACTAAAAACAGACCCATGGGACTGTTGAAAGGCACTAAATCTCAGCAAAATCATGCAGTTCTATGAGATAGGCACTCTGGTCCAGAATATTCATCAATTTTTAGCAACTAAAGCAATCTTGGAATTCATACATGCAAAGTGATAAAATAGATAGGCCTGCTTGACATAGTGGCTTGATTCCATGATTAGCCCTGGGACAGTGAGCAACTTCTTAACCACACTCACCTGGTCAATTTTATCTATTTCGGAAAGAAATCACCCCCAGTACTGTATTAAAACTCCACATTGCCCAGATTTTTTTCTTTGAAGGCTCTGAATCTTCCATTGCAACCACTGATTAACAAAGCAAATTTTGTTGTTCCTTTTCTTTGTCACTTAAAGCCTCCCCAAGAACTGTGAATAATCTGTCAGGTTGTTGCAATAAGCTATCAAAAAGTTATATTACTTCCTTCAGATAGTTTTGTAATACCCAACAGCAACACAAAGTCTTTAATCAAAAAGCTGTATTGGCTCCCTTATTTTATCTTCTACATAACATAAAACAAAGATGTTTATCATAGTGCCAAAGTAAATAATTTAGCAATGCCATACCTTGGCTGGCTACATGTTACATGGGATAGCGAACCCATTCAAACTAAGTGATGTAAAATGCAGTGTGTGTGTGTGGTGGGGGCGGGTATAGGGGTTGATTAGCTCACATGACAAGGGGTCAAGTGATTTTACTTAGGGTGGGTCCAGGCAGTGGTGCCTGGAAAATGTTTAACTATGCATTCATTTGTTTGTTTGTTTGTTTGTTTATTTAAATTGAGGAAGGTGGTTTTTGGCATTGGCCAATTTTAAGCTACCCACATGTTATCAAACAATATATCACATAATTCCTGAAAATTTAACAAAACACTCTCAGGCATTGGTATGAGCTAACTCCAGCATTCCACTAGGGCCAGATACTCAAATGATACTATAACTACTCTAGTCTACCCCTCTCCTTTCTGCTTCACTCCATCTAATTTCATTTTTCATTCATTTTTAATTGATTTTTAGAGATAAAGGAAGGGAGACAGGGAGAAACATCTATATGTGTTGGTCCACTTACTCATGCATTCATTGGTTATTTTTTGCATGTGCTGACTGAAGACCAAATCCTCAGTCTTGGTATATGGAGACGATGCTCTCACCAGCTGAGCTATGCAGCCAAGGCCTCCACCTGATTTCATTCCAAGACAGGTTCATTCTATATGGTGGCAATAATGAGTTCTATGCAGGAGAATATGCTCAGAAGAGCTCCAACTAGTTTAGCTCCTAATTGGCCTTCTTAGAATCAAACACTATGGAAAGGGAATGAGTTTTTGAGCTTAAGAGAATGGGGGCAGCTACCTTCAAATCACTTGGATTCTGAATCATCCAAGCCCTGACCAGTGTGGCTCAGTGGATTGCGTGTTGGTTTGTAAACCAAAGGGTCGCCAGTTTGATTCCTAGTCAGGGCTTATGCCTAGGTTGCTAGGCCAGGTCCCCAGTGCAGGGTGCACAAGAGGCAACCACACATTGATGTTTCTCTCCCTCTCTTTCTCCTCCCCTTCCTCTCTCTCTAAAAATAAATAAATCTTTTAAGAAAAGAACCATCTGAAATGAGAAACGTGAGTTCTCCTCAGTAACTCTCTTCAGATGAACATCATCATGTAGAGTTACTATAACTCTAAGATTAAATCTATACCAAAATCCACAGCTGTACAAGAGCTAGAATTTCCTACTACATGTCTACTTCCCATAAAAATCTGGGGCAAAAAGCTTAAAATCCAAGAAAGTAAAATGCGTTTTGAAGAAAAATATGCTCTTGCAACATAAAGAAGCTGTCTTCAGTTGTGGACAGATACAAAATGTAAAGATATATAATTGCTGCATAAATTTATTAATAGAAGTGCTAATGCTATAAATTGTACATCTCTGTTTTGACACAATCTTTTATTTTCCTTTCAATGAGGAAGAAAAAATAAAGGGGCGGAACTGGTAATATTGCTTACAACTAAATTGGATTTTCCACCAGAGAAAGCTATTTAGAAAAAGCTATTTGAAAAAGGAAAATAGTACTCACAGAGGGTATTAATGAGCCCAGCCAGGAGGAAAAAGCCTTCAACAATACAAAGAAAGGTTTGTAAAACCTCTTTCAGACCTGGAAGCCAAAGGGATGCTTTGAGCTCTCTATCCTTCAGAAAAGGTCCTACCTGCCAGCTGAGTCTGGGAGACAGGTGAAATTCAGAATCAGAACTCTTTACTTAGACCACAAGTCTTTCCTATGATTCAGGAGACAAGACCTCAGCAGCTCTGGGTTTAGAAGGAAACTGTTCCACCCTGCCCTCAAACTGTGAGGCATTGAAGAAACAAGATGTAGAGTACGCTGTGTGTTTGTGCACTGGCCTTGACTGCTGTGAATGGCATAATGATGAGGTAAAAGTCAAATCAGAGACAAGGAAGGATCAAGTGAACTCTGCGGTTTTATTCTGGAGAGAGAGCTCTTTTACTGCTTGTCCACAGAGGTTGTTTTCTTTTAAAGATTTTTTTAAATCCTCACCTGAGGATGTGTTTATTGATTTGAGAGAGAGAGGAAGTGGGGGATGGGGAGTGAGAGACGGACAGAAAGAGACAGAGACAGAGAAACATCAGTGTGAGAGGGAAACATCAGTCCGTTGCCTCTGATAAGTGCAGGGACCAGGGATGAAACCTGCAACTTTTCGGTATACAAGACATTGCTCCAACCAACCAAGCCACCCAAACAGGGCACGGAGGTATTTTTTTAGTCTTATTTATACATATTTATTAACAAAAGAACGAGAAACTAGCAGGGAAACAACAAAGAAAATGAGCTTTTTATTTTTTTCTCCAGAACAAAGAAGTTGAGTCAGGCCACCGTTCCACAGATCCTCTGCACCACTAACCAAGTCAGCTGCAAGATGTGCCTGTTAGAGCTTCATGGGCCCCAAGAGGGGTGAAGTGGTTGGTAAATGACATTCAGAGTGCTCTTCATCAGTTAAACAAATCCAGGTCCATTTATGCATTTTTTTCCAGGTCTGTCACTCAGGTGCCCAAGTGTTTAGCCAGGCCACCATGAGGACAGTGGGAAACCAAGGTTATGATTAAATTAGCTGCCACTAGGTGTTTTCACTGCTGAAGGGGCTTCCTTGTAGTGGTTTAACACTAACACTATCCTTTCCACATGGTGTATCAGCTTAATAGAGCAAAGCAAATGGACACTTGTTGCTTGCTATGACTAAGAGGAGGTACCTAAAATATTAACATTTCCCTGCTTGTGATGTTCATAAGAAAATTAATTTTTACTTTCAATTCCAATGGTGAAGCAGAAAGAATGCTAGCTCAATTTGCTATTATATTATCACTATATTAATAATCCCTATGGTCCCATGCTTTGCATGCCATATGGATATATAAATGATCATATACAATAAGTAATATTTTTAAAAGAATAACAGTAGTTTTCTACAGGGCAGGGATGGGGCAGTTGTTTGAAGGTAAGAAAAAATAAGCTCTAGCATTACCTAGTGAAAAAATAAATACGGCATGGAGGATACAGGAAGGATCTGAGAAGTATCTCACCATTATCTTTTTAAACTACACTTTACTTTTCTTGTAAAATTTCACCTTTAGACAGTTTGCTAATATGGTATGTCGTTTTAGCAGCATCTTTTACTTACAAACACAACACTAGGTGGAAATGTGTTGAGGGAAACTTACCAGACTGCTTACATGGCAAGGGAACCAGACATGGCATCTGCACTGACAGACAGGCCTTTAAAGTTCAAGACCAATGGTCTGTCAGGATCCCCAGTAAAGACAGATAACTGAGATCAAAGGCAGCCTATTACAGAATGAAGATTTTATGATTCCTTTAGCTCCTATCCCTTATTCAGAAGAGAAAATACATTAAAGTATATTTTTATTTATTCTTGAGCATAGACTGTTTTAATAAAGGTAAAGCTTCTCACTTAAAAATAAGTTTAGCCTTAACAAAGTATGTATAAACATGACCCTGATTTTCACTGTTACTTTTTTTCTGGTATGTTCATTAGCTGCTGCTTTTTGACCTTCAACATGTAACTGTGATACTTAGAGCAAGCTCTCTTCCGCCACCAAGAAAGAGGTTCCCTCCATTCCGATAATATTTCTATTTGTTGACAGGCAGGTAAAATAATTCCCTTTGGACAGTAAAACCCTCCTCAAAACCAGCTCCTTCAAACCACTCACCTAATAGGACCTTAAAAGTATTAAACCACTACTGTGAGTATTTTAATACAATTAAGTTGTTGTTTCTTTGTCTTCTTCAGAATTTCTTTTATTCATTTTCTGGTGTCTATGCAATAGGATTTAGAAAGAATAGTTATAAAAACAGCCATCATCAACTTCAGCTTCCAAGAGGGAATTCTTTATGTGGACCATAACAGACCACTGGAAATACAGTATTGGATATACTTTTCTACATGCTTTTTTTAGGATTAACACTGATGGGCTCTTTTGAAAACAAAAATTTGTTTCTTCTATTGAGCTGTCTTGAACAATCCTATCTCAGAGATTCACTTCCTCTGTCCCTTATAAAGAATATGTGGTATTTTAATCAAAATATATCTGCCACTCATGCCAGGAGTCCAGAGCTCCATGGTATCTGGATGGTGGCTCCAAGAGGGCAGGTAGCCTGAAGATGCTCTGGTGCTGTCAAAGGGCAGTGAACATCTGTTGCTCCCGACAATCTTTTCTGCCTTCCTTGAGCAACAACTATGGCATCAACTGGGGACTCAATTCTATTCTTAATTCCTTGTGTAGGGCTTCATCCTTAGGGATGGGGAATGTGTCTAAAGCCAAGTCAATAGGCATGTCACTGTTCACTGGCCACAGGATTTATTAAGAGGTAGACCCATGACCTATTTTCCAATTCAAGTCACTCTAAAAAAATCCACAGGAACTATTATTTAAAAGGTACATTCTTTTCTGTTGGAGCTTCTGCAGCCATAATGCCACCAATGGTTAGGCTGAACAATGTTTGAAGGTCCTTAAGCATTGAATGGGACTTCAGGAATACAGCCCTGGAATCTCTGGGGAGAAAATATATTGGAATCAACCCCTGTTGCCCTTCTCCTAGCTAGAATGTGACAATGTTTTAATCCTTTAGGATAGACCCAAGAAAGCTACACCTCAGCACTCCATCTGACTTTGGTCATTCTCTGGTGCAAGGGTAATGCTTAACTTATTAATAATAAAAAATAGCACAATGAATATTTACTACACAATGGATTAAAGATTTTCAACATGGCATAACAGGCTTAATATGGCAGTATCGTGTTTTGTCACATATATAGTTAGATGGATTTGTACCAGTATCTTTTCGCTCTTTTTGTGGGAAAATAATGTATCCAAAGAACTTCGATGAAACAAGATGTAAATGAGAGTTATTCCAGCTTTGCAATCCTGTCCGTTGCCTCTCCATTTAGTCAGATTTAAGAATAGTACAGTCCCACCTAACTAAAACTTAGGGTCTAAAGTCAGCACACAGATTATATAATCATGTGATATGACTTTATCATATTAGTTCACAGTCCTGGATTATATAATATGGCCCAGTATCTTCAGAATGTATCAAATTCTGATCATCTCCCCAGGATCATCAAATCTGTGCCACAATCATTTGTTTTCAGAATTATTACCTAAGGCTCTTTGCCAGTTTCTCTCCTTCCAAACTTATTCCCATATAACCTGGTTTCCACAGATCAACAGAAAATTCTGTTTTAAAAAAATCATAATACAGATCATGTATCATAGAAACATACACTTGAAACCTATATAGTCTTATTAAACAATGTCACCCCCATACATTTAATTAAAAATTTAAGCACTGGCCAGGATGCTCAGTTGGTTAGAGCCTCATCCTGATACACCAAGGTTGCAGGTTTGATCTCTGGTCAAGGCACATATAAGAAGTAACCAATGAATGTATAAATGAGCAGAACAACACGCCAATGTTTCTCTCCCTCTCTCTATCACTCCCTCCTTGCCTCTTTCTCTCTCAAACCAATAAATAAAAAATATTAGAAGAAACAACAGCATGACTGCATCACTTTTGTGGCATGACCTATAAGTAGTGTGTCTAAGCCAACGGGATCTTTGGTCTTCCCCCATGGCAGGGGGTTATGGCTCTGAAAGACTTTTTGGCAGTCGCTGTGCTGTTCCTGAATCTTAGCAACTCACCTCATCTTTAGAAAATAGAACTTGGATGTTGTATGCAATGGGCTCTGCCTATCAGAAAAGAAGCAAGCATCCAAATATCCAACAGTGGTTGACATAACATCTCAAAAGACGTTTTAAGAAGCACAAAATTAAACATATGCATGACAACTTCTGGAGCTAAGGGGTGACTTCAGAGGGAGTTCCAAAGAACAAAGAAGGGATAGAAGACATTGGACCTTGAAAGAAAGAAGGGAATCAAGGGGCATTTTCTGCAAAAATAAAAAATCGGGGATATAAAACATTATAGACCACAGCTACACCATGGGCTCTGGGGATAGACATGGCCCTCAGATTGAATAAGTTGGGGCTGGGACAAGCCTCTTACCAGTGAAAAAGCCATGTCTAATGGATTCAAAGTAGCTCTTAAAACCGAGCCAAATCTATTATAATTGTATTTCTTTTAAACATTGCAAAACATAATTACCTATAGCATACTTATTTCCAATGATGACATTTCATTTTAAAATAAAACTAAGAAAACACAAGTACCCACAAATCAGATCATAACAGTATTTACCACTCTCCCCTGCCTCTTTTCCTCTTGATCTTTCCATGGCTCCCCCCTTTGCTTCATCCATTTGGTCAAATGTCATCTTCAAAAAGTCTTCCCTGAATACCTATCAAAACTAGCATTCTTTCCCCACACTCACTCCTTTCTTGTTTATTTACTTATGAAACATACATATCACTACCTGCAACTAAATTATTTCCTTGTCACCTTGCTAACTGTCCTTTCCACTGAAATGTAATCTCTATGGGCACAAGGATTTTTGTTTGTCTTATTTGCTGCTAAATCGGAGCATAGAGAATGTAGCCTGGCATATACAAATTATAAGTCCAGTGAATAAATGAATGAATGAATTCTGCTATAACATGATCCAAAGGGAAATAATGCTGAAATCCTATAAACACTAATAACATGGTTAAAGAAGAAACTATTTTTGTTTTTTCTTGGTGAACATCTGGTCATCAGTGAAAGGCAAGTATATTTGCATATTTAAAAGTTTGTCTATAAGGTGATTTTATTTTGAGGCTATGAAATAGGAAAAAGCATCTTTTATTTGCTAGGAAGCATTCACACACATGAGTGCAAATACACACACCCAAATGACAATGGATTTTGATGTCCTAAATAATTTGACTACATTTTTACCTGAAAACATTCTTCAGGATATTAGTAATGCTATACACCTCAACCAGAGAAAAAGAACTTACTGAGCTTTTTCCAGGAGTGAGAACAGGTCACAGACATTTCTAGAGAGTCAAAAGATCAGAACGTGTACATATAAAATATGTGTGTGGAGTTTTCTGCCCATAGGCAGTTTTCACATAATACAAAAATAGAATATAAACTAACATGCTCCCAATCAAGAGTAGAACCAAGAAGTTTCAAGGAAATGCTCTGAACCTAAATGTAATACAGTAAAAGATTTGAAAAGCTACAAAAGGCAGTTCTCTTAAAAATATGCTGGGACTCCCCACCAAAATGATCTTTTAAACAGTGATTTACCTATAATCTGTACTGGATGGGGCTTTCCAAACCCACCCAGCAGAGTGTGAAGATGCCCATTAATTTTTACCCACATCTAAATCAGGCAGTATGATTTTAAAAATCATTTCCAAATGGCTAGGTTAAAACACTGTATGTCACTGCTTTAATTTGGATGTCTCTAAGTTGCTTAAAGTACAACCTCAGTATTCACTCATTCTCACTTTCAAGTAAAAAAAAAAAAAAGGAAATTCTTGGATATCTGTCATAGTGAAGAAATAAGAGCCACTACTGCTTAGTTAACCAAGAGTCAACTGGTGGCCTCTGTGAAGTTATCTCTTACTCCTCCTGTTTATTTTCCTGCTGAGCCAACAAATGAATAATAGCAGTTTATTGAATTTGCCTTATGATTTACCAAGCACATTTATTTATCTTCCTCAATTATCTTCACAAAATTTCTTTATGGTGTACAAGAAAAATGTTTCTATTTTCTAGATAAGATTCAGAAAACTGACTTTCCCTTGGTCTCTCAATTATTAAGTGATAAAGCCCAGACTGGGGCCTGTGTTTCCCTATGGCCTATTGAAAACTCTTTTCACCGCACCATATCCTTCAAGATATGCCAAGTGAGAGAATACAATACATCAGTTTTTGTTTTTTTTTAAGGGAGGATTGAATGTGGGAGGGAGGAGTGTGAGCAGAGCAGGGGACAGCAATAGGGGAAAAACGGGGGCAAATGGAACAACAATAAAAATTTTTTTTTTAAAAAGAAGGCCCAGTTGGCCCATTTCCCCCAGTGCTAATCCTCTACCTCTGTACTCTCATGGACTCTAAACTCCAACTAAAATTACTTTTTTGTAATATCAATGGTATAGTTAGATACTCAGATGAGCCTGTCTGTTTGGTTTCTAAATGAACTTTAATAAAAGTAGCAATTATTACATTGAAATTCTATTTCAAGGTTTATCATGAATGTTCATTTCTACAAATTCTTTTTTTTTTTTTGCCAGGACTCAGGTGTTTATTCTTTTTTCAAAATGTATTTTATTGATTATGCTATTACAGTTGTCCCATTTCTTCCCCTTCACTCCCCTCCACCCTGCATGCCCCCTCCCACCCACATTCCCCCCCTTTAGTTCATGTCCACGTGTCATACATGTAAGTTCTTAGGCTTCTATATTTCCTACCTTCTATACTATTCTTACCCTCCCCCTGTCTATTTTTACCTACCATCTATGCTACTTATTCTCTGTACCTTTTCCCTCTCTCTCCCCCTCCTATTCCCCTATTGATAATCCTCTATGTGATCTCCATTTCTGTGGTTCTGTTCCTGTTCTAGTTGTTTGCTTAGTTTGCTTTTGTTTTTGTTTTAGGTGTGGTTGTTCCTAATTGTGAGTTTGCTGTCTTCTCAAAAGAGACCTTACAGGCCAGAAGGGGCTGGAAAGAAGTATTCCAAGTCATGAAAAGCAAGGACCTACATCCAAGATTGCTCTATCCAGCAAAGCTTTCAGTTAGAATGGAAGGGCAGATAAAGTGCTTCTCAGATAAGGTTAAGTTAAAGGAGTTCATCATCACCAATCCCTTATTATATAAAATGTTAAAGGGATTCATTTCTACAAATTCTTAATTAAAAGTGTTAGAAAACACAGTTCTCACTCGATTGTCATGGGACACAATAACACAAGACTCTGTTCCTGGGTTTTTCCAGTTTCAAGGATGGCAATTCAGATTAAGTTCAACAGTATCCTAAGGCCAAGTTTCTGGAATAGAAACACTGAGGACATGGTATGATTTCAGAGTAAATTTTAGATATGGTATTTTTCATTCTGTCTTAGACCCAGGCATTCAACTCTGCACAGGAAGATTATCAGAGCTTTCAATGGGACCTCACTCTCCCCAGGTGCTTCCAGCCCAAGGCAGGATGCAGTCATCCATTCTAAAACTTCTTATGGCCCCATCTACATTATAACAGGTGCTGGGGATACACTGAGCATTTCTGTTCTCTAGAGATTCCATACAAGTGAGAAAGACAGACAAAAGATAAGTCCACACAGTTATGATTGATCGTAAGTGCTAAAAAGGAAATAACCAGGAGTACTAATGGAGCCTAATGAAGGCACCTTCTTTGGTTAGAGTGGCCAGGCAAGGGCTCTGTGGAGAAGAGAGTTGGTGACAGATCTGTCATCAATGAGCATTGCTTCCTTGACTCACACTTGCCTCACTCCATATTTTTCCATTTAGTAGTTGGCTGGTGACAGGTCGAAACCAAGCAGTCCATGGTAGGGATGGTCCTGGCTTATGAAAAAGTTCTACTTTAGAAATCAGTTATGAAGGGTTATTCTAGTTAAAAATATAATCAACATATTCAAACCAGAAACTACAATTGGTACAAAAATGACCTCTTCATATTCCATCAAGGAATAATTTTTCTAAAATGACAAGAGGTATATTGCCAATAAATCCAAAATTCTGTTTCCAATTAATACAAACTTACAATATTCCAAGCTGTTATTAGATTTCAATTAATAACCAGTGATGCCTCATTAATGCAAATATGTGCCTACTGGTGCTCAAACTTCGTTAGTGAAATGGGTCCAATGACATGACTGTTTCATATAATAATGGAACTATGATTAAAGGGTTCAATTAATCATTTTCTGCTACTAAATGATCTCTGTGACAGTTTACTTATAGAAACATATGCTTTTTGCAAAAAGCCAATGTATATTCAAACTATTCAATGACAAAAAAAAGAGAATAGAAACATCATACTGAAATATCTCTAACAGTGGCAGAAAATCTCAAAAGCAAGTCAGGTTCTTTTCAAGACCAAAAAAGGCCACAAAGTTTATACTGTTCCCTGTTTCATGTAATATAAAGCTAAAGCTGCAAATCTCAGGCCTACAGCTGAATGACAGTGCTTTTTAGTTCTCCTGTCTGTGTACTTTCCATTCCTTAAACCCTCAGTTGTTCCACGTGCAGGCTCGAGGCAGCTACAAACCTGTGCCAAACAGCAGAAGCAGAACACCACCCCCACCACTCCCACCTCCACCCCAGTTCCATGCAGTGAAGTAGGCAGGAAACCAAACTGCCTAGAACAGTCCCCATCACCACTTCCTGCCCAGCAGCCCTTCCCAGTTCTGACAACAACACTTTGTTTTTCCTTTCCACAACTGCCCATCTTACATTTGTGTGGTGCCAGTCAGGCAGTCAAATACAACTCTTCCCTCAAGCTGGCAGAGTGGGGAGGGTGAAGAGTCAGGCAGGGCCATTGAAATGCCCAGATACTAAGCACAGTGACTGATCCAGGTGTGGCCTCCAGAATCCAGCAGTCTCTTGGGTCTTTCCTACCATTCCTTTCCATGCTTTAGCTTTAGGTTGTTGTGAATTTTGTAGAATCCCAAAAATGAAAGGTAAGAAATTGAATAGTGCCTCCTTTCCCATTCCAACAACCAGCCAGGTAAATTCCATCCCACTCTTATTCTCCCTGTCAGCCCCTGTCTCTTATTGCCAAGAGACATAGAGTGCACAAAAGCCATTCATTTGTTCCTGTTAGGTAAAATCTATTGAGATTTCTTCTTAATTGTTGCTTAGTAATCACCACAAGATTAGAATTATTTTGTAGCTTAAAAAGTAACACTATAAAAGTTTATTTAGACTTTTAAAGTTAAGAAACTCTCTTAAAATGGAGTTGTTTCAAAACCCAGTTGTTACAGTAGCCTGACATCAGACACACAATCATAAAAATTAAAAACAAAACAAAAGCTTTAGAGATTCTATTACAAGAGTGCAAGTCTATTCCTCTTCAATATTGTGTACAATAATGTACACATTGTGACTCTATCCCCTTGGCAACAAAGTAATATTGAGTCTTAATTAATATGCATTAATGTGCTAGAAAAACTATACTTCCTTCATATATAGTTTTATATTAGATGTTATAAGACATAAAAAATGTATACGGTACTTATGTATACACATAGAGTCACACATTGTGACTCTATCCCCTTGGCAACAAAGTAATATTGAGTCTTAGTTAATATGCATTAATGTGCTAGAAAAACTATACTTCCTTCATATATAGTTTTATATTAGATGTTATAAGACATAAAAAATGTATACGGTACTTATGATTAAAATGTATCTCTGTATTTAGCTCTCTCGTATTAAGAAATAAATATGAATTTATAAAGTGTGCAGGGTGCAAAAACGGTTTCAGTGCATATGCCAACAATGGTCAGTGGGTTGCTGGAACACTGGGTTGCCTGGGCATGTGGTAGAAAACAGAGCAGTGAATGATTAGTTATGCCTGCCATGGGTGCAAAATCAGAAGTGGTAGAAGGCACACCAAGCATCTTTTTAATTCTTTGCAGCATGGAAAAGTCCAGTTTTTCTGCCAGTAGCTGCTTGACCTTTAAGAGATCCCAATTATTTGAGTCTCGGTCTGCTCATCTTTAAAATGAGGACTTTTCTAGGATGACCTCTAAGGTCCCTTCTACTTTGAACATTCTACCATATTCTGAGGAAAGGGTATAACAGACCTTGTGATCAGCAGCCAGAGCACCCAGCGTGTGGCGAATTCAGTACAGTCAGTGAAGTGAGCCTGCATGTGAAAGCTCTGAAGAAAGGGAAGGTGAAGGAGGCAAACCTTCATGGAGCTATTCTACAGTAAATACGGCCTGGAGAATAATTCTAGAAAGCAAAATATTACCCATGAATAAATGGCCCATCATCTTCTCCCCTATATGTTTTAAAAAAATTCTTCATAGAATTATATTGCAAAAGGAAATAGATGTCCATGATTTAAAGAAGTTGGTCATTTTCTTACCTTTCAGACATGTCTTCGCCTCACAGATGAGAATGTGCCACAGACCCTGAAAGCCAGTCACTATCTCCCAAAGCAGGAAGTGCAGAGGTCAGGCAGGCTCTGTGACTGCCAATGTCACTGGTGACCCAGATCCTTTGAGCTCACTGAGGTATAGCCCCTGCGGAAGTTTGGTCCTAAGGCCAGTTCCCTACCTGGTGCTTAGATGACTGCCAGGAACAGGTGGTGCTCTGTGCTTCATTACTCAGTTCCTGGAAAAGACAAGCTTTTCTTTCTTAGAAGCACAAGCAAGCTTCTCCTAGCAGCTCTGAGGCCCAAATGGGTTCTGGGGAGCTCATCTTCGAAGCACTACCTGGCAAAGTTGACTGAATTACTTTGATTGGGGAGGGAAGCAGGGAAGGAGGGAAAGAAAGAGCCCCAAATATTTGGATACTGGTCTGACAGTCACGCTAGGCCTCAGTGTCGACTCGGTCCCTGCACTCACAGCTAGCCTCATTGTTCTCCCGATAGACATGAAAAATCTCACAGAACACCAGCAACTCAGGAAAAGTCACTAAAACCACTTGATAATTTTGTCTAAGCACTAACAAATCAAGGTTACTACACAACCCACAAAGTAAAAAACATCCCCCTCATTTGGCTAACATGAGTTACCACTGCTTCTTCACGAAGCAGCCTCAGCCTCACTCTGGTCTGCCTTTCCCATGATGAAGACTTATTGAGGCACCCAACTATAGAATTTCCCCCACTTTGTGAAAGCACCCTATTCAGAATGAACCTCACTCCCATGAATCCTCTCCAAATCACCCAACCCAAGATCACATCCTCTCTAACACACTCTTACTCAGAAGCCCATGGCTCTCCATGGTGTATTTTCTTACTTTTGCAATGAATAATAAACCTAGTTGTTCATCTCCAGGTGGGTTCCTAGTTCTCTAGCTAGAGGGCATCAATATTGGTTTTAGACCAATACTTGTTTGGCACCCTTTGTTTGTTTCATTATTGCCTTCCAAAGAAGTCTTCTTAAACATTTTTTTCCTAACTGTTTCCAACCCATGACCTTTTGATACCACAGATATACTGAATATCTATGTATGCCCATCTGTGCTATCTACATACAAAGGGTAAGTCCCCACAACACACACACACACACACACACTCACTAACCAGTTTTTCTTTTTTTTAAGATTTTTTTTATTATTTATTTTCAGAGAGAGGGGAAGGAAGGAAGAAAGATAGGAAAAGAAACATCAATGTGTGGTTGCCTTTCATGCACCCTGCACTGGGGACCTGGCCCAGGCAACCCAGGTATGTGCCCTGACTGGGAATCAAACCGGCGACCCTTCAGTTCCCAGGTCAGTGCTCAATCCATTGAGCCACACCAGCCAGGGCTAACCAGTTTTCATATGACTTAGAATAAATTATGTGGGGTTAGAATGGATTCTGGAGAGTCTACCGCACTCTGTTAAAAAGCACACACCTTACCAATATACCTTTGTACTATAGTAATAATAATAATAAACATTCTTAGTACTTTCTATGCACCAGACTCTATTCTCACACATCTATTAATTTTTATGTAGATTAACTCATTTTATCCATCCAAAAACCTCTGTGATTGGAACTAGAATTATCCCCATTTTAAAGTTGAGGAATCTGAAACCCCACGTCACAAGGTTCATAAACAGCAGAGACACTACCACATGATTGGGCCTTTGACCCTGGGGTACACACTGTAAACCTTGAGGATAATAGTGCCCCCTATCCCGCAGTAGTTCCACAAATACTTGCTAAATTCACAAACACATCAGCAAATATACATCATGATTTTCGTGACACTACTTCCATTTATGACAAGCAGTAAAAAATTATGAACTTGGCCCTGGATGGGTGGCTCAGTTGGTCAGAATGTCATCCTGTACACCAAAACGTTGTGGGTTCTATCCCCAATTAGGCCACATACATACTTAGGTATGGAGATTAAAGATTGGAGATTGAAGTTGCATGTTCAATGTCCAATCAAGGCACATACAGGAGGCAACCAATCAATGTCTCTATCTCATTCTTTCTCTCTGTCTCCCCCTTCCTCTCTCTCTAAAATCAATAAACATATCCTCAGGTGAGGATTTTTTTTTTAATTATAAACTTGGGGGTAAGAACTAAAGATAAGTAGTCTCAGAAAAGCATTCTGGTGGAAATCTTTCAGGGAAAGTTTATACATTGTGTTATATGACTATCGGATGTTTCAGAAAATGAATCCCTTTTTCTCTGTGTGTCTGTTTGCTTAACTGGGATATGTCTTGGTTAAGAAAGGGAGGGTTGGAAGGATATTTTTCTCTCAAAATTAGTAATTAAAACGTGATGAAGACAGCATGCAACAGCCAGAGACGGCAAAGCGCTGCTCCCCAGAGGCCTGCCCTGGCGTCTGGGCTCTCATAGAGCCACAGTGCTCCACCTTGCCCGCTGGTAAGCCTTACTGTTCACCTTTACAACTCTATTTCGTGTCCAGCGTTGCCAGCAAATCCAAGATTCAAAATAGTGTGCCCTTTTCTCAGGTGAAGGGATACACTTCTAGGATTTCTGCTTAAGTCAGAGCCTTTAGTTAAACTGATTTTATACAATCAGACAGAGGAGGAAAATGGATTTCGTGATGAGCATCTGCTGTTTTGTTAAAAATGTGGTTAAAGACATTAACAAAAGTGACATTACCAGCTGTTCTAATGTCAAGCAGCTTGGCTAAAAACTGTTTTTTATCAAATGACAACATATGACACCCAAAACAATTCCAAACCAGTAATACATTGTTGCCTGTAAAACAGAGCTGAATGAGAGTGAGAGAGAGCGTGGGAGCAAGAGAGGAAGCAAGCGCTACAGAGAAGAGTTAATTAAAATACAAATTCAAATTTTTCCAGCAACAACAGACGGAAGGATACTGATAATTTCCACAAAACATTTTACCTCTATTTCAAAGCAAAAGAGGACCATTATCCACTCCCTATTCTGACACAAAAAATCATGTTTTTCATTTGTAAGATGCTTGTAATGGCAAAAAGATACGACAGTGTGTGTCTGGCCAGGTCAAATTTGACTTGGCTTCTGCCTTTGAGCCACATACCTCCTGAGAAAGGTGACAATCAGGAGAGAAAAACTATCTAGTGTAGATATGTTCAGCTCTTCTATTTTTATCTGCCCATCATTTTTAATTATCAGGCCATTAAAAGGTGGCAGATCAGTAGCATTGCCAACTGTGTTGTCCTTATGGCTGAAAAGCCCATGGCAGCGGATACAAAAAACACTCTCCTTACATTCGTCAGAGGTTATAAAAGCAAAACTGCCTGCCACAGTCATGGTGACCCCTGAATAAATGTTTGATTTCCATGACTATGACCAGGGGAGGGCCTGAGTTGTGCCCAGTGCTTAGGAATCTGTGGGCATTTCCTATGCACCATTATTAATAATGCAGTTCTCAAATGCAAAGTCCACTGACAAGGCCTGAGCTGAGTCCTGCTTCCATAAGAGTTGACTTGGCTTAGTCACTAGGAAAGATGACTCTTCCAAGGGCATCGTTCCTGCTGGAAGGAAAACAAAGGAACATGCTTTGAGGAGAGAATGTTTGCCAGGAACAGAAGGTACAGTGCACGTGGAGAGAGTTTTAAGACAGGTAACTCAGGAGGGACCTCCATTTGGGGGAAAACATGCCAGAACAAACAGAAGAGGCAGAAATGAGCAAGCAGCTGTGTGCTACTATTTCTACTAAATGAAAAGAAGACATGACTTAAAGTCACACTCAACATATGGAGACACACGAAGAGGGGGCACCTGGGAAAAATCAATGTACAGCAGACTTGATGGAGCTTGCTTTCATGTGGATCTCACGATGCTTGTGTAGGGCAGATAGATTCGCCCCTTAGATCAATACAAGTGGATGGCACATCTCTGCTGAGAATGGAGCAAAGGCCGTGCTGATGATAACAGCAAGGAGAATGTAAGCCAAGTGGTGGAAAGAACTTCCAACAGCAAAGCAGTGACACAACACAGATCACCAACAGAAATGCATTTGGGACAATGTTGGAGAAGGATGGAGAGGCCTGGGAAATGTCAAGGCCACCTCTGTGAAGAGACCAGGGAACAGCAGAATGATATCTCCAAGGTCATTCTAACCCTATTACTATAGGAAAGAAAAGTTTCCTTGAGGGCAGTGGGCTTTAGGTTTTCAACAAAGGAAAAACTGTTGTATTTTTAAAAATTTTGTTATCTTTTAGTAGCTTCAAAGGTAGACCTTATAATTTTTCTTTTGAAATGAATCTTTACTTTTTCTACAATCACCTAAGTCCTCTATAACTGAAGGGATACAATTTGGACCAAACACCAGAAGCAGTGGTTAGTTAGGAATTTTCACATTTGCTTGTTTATTCCTGAATTCATTTACTCACTCATTTATTCAGCAAATTAGAGCTTGCCATTCAAACTCAGTTTCCCTAAATATTTAGAAAATCAAATGACCATGAGACTTATAAGAGTGGTCATTTCAGTTTTCTCCCCTAGTGGTCTCCCCTAGTGCTCTGTATTTGTCAGATACCCTACTATATGCTTCCCTATATGCTACCCTATTTCATGCTAACACTAACTTTATAGATGGGAAAATATCTAAAAAATTAATACTAGAAGTTAGTATTGGAACCCAGGACTGACTCCAGAGCCAACACTGAGTCTGCACACTGTATTACTCTCAATAAACTCCTAAAAACACAGCTCACGAGTGAACTTGTTCACAACTCTCAACTAGGATGCCCCTTGCATATTAGGAGACCAAATCATAACTGGAAGTTTCAACCTAGGAAAATATCTCAACTCTAAGACCCAACAGACTCTTTCCTGTGAGGAAAGAACTCAGGCTCACAACAACTTGTTCTTATAGCAGGATCCAGAACTGTTTGAAAACTACAACAGAGAGTTCTAGTTTCTTACATAGTCTTTGTTTTGGATACAATCGCCATACCCTGAGCCAGGACAGAAGACAAGAGAGCAAAGTTCTGCAGAAGACATTGTATACATGTTACCTTTTACTCTCCATACTGCTCTGTCAGATGGGTGTCATTATTTCCAGGTAGAAACAAAGGACTGGACTGCTCAAGCAATGTGTCAAAACTCGTCAGGACATAAGAAACAGAGCTGGAATTTGGGCTCCAAAACTGTGCTCTTTTCTGTAATAACACATGCTGCACTGTCCCTCCGAAGGTCTGTAGGCACTTGCCTGTACTGCTGAACTCACCTTAGATCTCATCTCATGTGAGATGCCTTCAGACCCTCTAGGCTTCCAAGGCCCCAGGGAGTCCACAACCTCTACCCCACATGCACATTTTGATTCACTCTCTTCATGTCCACCTCCAGCCACAATGTCCTCGTCAGTTCCTCCAAGACCCTGAAGTCCTCCCTCTGTATGTGTGTTCTCTTGTCTAGAAAGCTCTTCCCTACCCATCTCTACCACCATACAGACTCCTGTCCATCCTTCAGAACTTCCTCAGAGGAGCCTCCTTGTCATCCCAGGTGAGGCCCATCTCCAGTGCTCTAAAGCAGAGTTTCTTAGGCTAGGCACTATTGCTATTTTGGGTCAGGTGATTCTTTGGTGTGAGGTGACCCTGTGCATTGTGGGAAGTTAGCAACATTAACTAGATTGCAGAAGCACCCACATCTCAGTTATGACATGCAAGAAATACTCCAGACATTGCCAAATGACCCTGGAGGGCACAGTCATTCCCAGATGAGAATCACTGACTTATAGCTTTTTGGGGCCACTTTCCTCACCTAACAGCATTGGCCGCACTGCGACAATGTGCATTTGTTTATGTGATAATTGGACCATTTCTCCAATTGACAGTGAGTCCCATGAAGGCAGAGATGGTACCCACCACCCAGCATAGTGCCTGGCTCAAAGCAGGATTCTAAGAAAAACAAACACTTTTTGAAATTATACCTACAAAGGGCTTGGTCAGATATCACATACTTAAGTCAGCAGTTAATGAAAGATTATTGAAGCACTTTCGAACACCCACATGACATGCCACCACAGTTAGGCTCTGGGGGGATTAAAAACCGAGCAGGATGGACATTCGCCAAGCAACCAGAACATCAGAAAAACTTCCAATGAAGGAGAAAGTGAAAAGTTATTAACACCCAACAGCACACAAGATTTACAGAATGATACCTCACTCAAGTGTCCGCCGGGCTCTAATTAAAAAAGGAGACTGTTCCTTGGCAAGTGGTCCCATACCATGCAGCGTGGCTCTGCGGGATGTGGCTCATCCCCCCAACCTGCAAACATGTGCCAGGACTTGGCATCTTTGCCCAAGAGGCACCATCCCATGTTTCCTGATGGAAATTAGGAAATAATGTAAAGTCAACTGACAGGTTTATTAAGACAGAAGACATTGCAAAGGCTTTTTTGACATAATCTCTCGGGCAGTCAGGGGGAGATGATGACTTACAATCATTACTGAAGGTAACTGGTCAAAAATTTTTTAAAATTAGAGAAAAGAAGAGTATTCCTATAGACCTTCTAGTGAATTATTTGGCTTCCAGGTGTGTTCAACAATCTTAACTTACCCTGATGATGGGGCTTGCCAGCTCTGTGTTGGTACTGTCCTACCACTCTGTTCCACCCCTGGTCCAGGACAGTGGATTTAAAGCAACAAGACTAGCCTTGGCTGGGTAGCTCAGTTGGTGAGAGCATCACCCCTATACACCAAGGTTGCAGGTTTGATTCCTGGTCAGGGCACATATAGGAATCAACCAATGAATGCATAAATAAGTGGAACAAAAAATTGATGCCTTTGTCTCCCTCTTTCTCCCTTTGTTTCTCTCTATAATAAATAAATAAATTTTAAAAATGTAAGCAACAAGGGTACAATTGAAGACACAATTCTACCTTTGTTAAGCTTTCTTGGGACCTAATCATATTGTCATGTTGGTTCAACTCTTCATACTTCCATATCAGTCTGTCACTTTGGTGTGCCAAACTCCAGTTTCCCAGGACAGGTGATCCAGATAAAAACCACTAGCGTGAAATGCTCCGTGGGGCCACCAAACAAAAGCAAGTTTTATTCCAATTGAATTTAAGCTCTTAGGAAGTTTAGACCAGCCATCAGATCTGCAAATAATTTCACAAGTCGGGCAGACAACCTGAATGAATCAAGTGAGCCAGATGAGTGTGATGATGCTGTCAAAAACAGGATAGCAGACTCTGAGCTCAGTGTTACCAGAAAAGACCCCTGTGCTCGGGAAGATGGTGATGCTCAGGACTTGGGCTGAGGCCCACCTCATGCCAATTTGATGCTCCTTCAGTATTCAATGAATGAACTCCTGTTTGAGTATCACCCTGTTATTTTCAGGTCCTGGATCACACTCTCAGAGAGCTTTTTAGGTCTTTGCTGACTCACTGAGAGTGTTAAATCCCTAGTGCCTTCAACACAACTGCCATTTGGAAAGTGCTAAACTTACTCAAGTATTAAAAATGGAAACAAAAGATGAGTTGCAGCCACTGAGGCATGTAGGGGACACCATTAATGTCATTTCCAAAAATTCAGAGTTCATAGAGCTCATTGTCATAAGCAATTTTATTTCCAACTTGTTATAGGTAGGTGCTATTTAGGACTTAAGAGGCCATAATATTTTGCAAGAGGCTTGGTAGTCTGTCACTAAGAATATCAAATGAGATCATAATGATAGCAATTTTTGCTCAGATAAGGGCAGGAAGAACTACCCCTTCCTCTTCTCCTCTCCTTAAAGAAATTCACTTGTGTTCCTCACTTCGTACTCACAAAAACTGAAATATAAATGTAATATGCAGAGAAGCCATAAAATATACATTGTTGGTAGAAATCTCAAACAGTGCAGAAGGGTATAAAGTGAAAGATGCATGTCCCACTACTCAGAGATGTCCTTGGTGAACAGAGCTACTGCTTGCTGCCTCAGTATCTTGCGTATCTTTCTATGTCCATAAATATACATCTACTTTGTTCTAGTCTACTGCCTAGTAAAAACCCACTTTAAAAGCACAAAAGGTCAATTTATCTCAACACTTATCACAGAAGAACTTCTTCAATATTAAAATCCTTCGACAAGCCATCAGAATCGACAGAAGTGGCTGGCATTGGCAGGTTTCTGTTATAAGGATTCAATCTTCCATAACTTGGGCTCATTTAAAAAAAGTGATCTACGAATATCTGAGTAGAAGGAGAGAAGAATCCCACAGGAGTATAAGGAATAGAAAGTGTGTTTTTGAGGAAGAATTTAGGAGACAAGTTACAAAGCCGTAGGGCACAAACTACAGATCAATTATGCCTGGGTAAAGTTGACAACCTTACATAAATCACAAAAGAATTGGAAAGTACACTTGTTTTCAGCTGCTATTTCAAGCTTTGAGGCACACTTGTACTCAGTATAGACATGAGTTCAATATGTGTTAAGCGTGTACAACATATGAAGCACTGTGCTAAGCACCACCCATGACCTACCTCATTTAGTCCTCAGACTCACCCTTAGTATAAGGCACTTTTATTATTCCCAATGGAAGGAGGAGGAAATTAAGTCTCAAGGTTGCACAAAGACAGGTGAAACAACAAAGCTGAGCCCAAGCAACCAACCTCCAGAAACCTGGACTCCATGACTGTCACAGGACATCTTTAATGCCAGAGATTTACAGACAGAAAAAAACAAAAGGTCTAGTCTTCAAGTCCTGGGTTTTCCCCTAAAAGTCAAAATCAAAACAAATAAAACATATTTTTCTTTTCTCTTTGCCTAACTAACTTACCATTTTATCTAGGGCGGGGGAGGGGGCACTTAAGGCAATACCCTGTCAATTTAAATCATCAGCAGAGAGTTTCCAAAGGGCTGATAAGCAGAGAAGAAGAGCGGCAAGGAAGGACCTATAAAAACTATCTGTACCTTTGTGCCGAGATTAGGGAGGTTGACTTTGTCAGTGTGGCTCAGAGTCCAAACACTGTTAAGGCTGTTTTGAGACCGCTAGCTCTTCCTCAAATACAACAAATGCACCCCATGCTTAGCAGGAGTTAGCTCCTCCTGGGAAGCTCTCTCCTATTACTTACATGGGGAAGATTTCACATCAATCAGATCTCTTCTGAAATGTTACCATCTCCCACCCCATTTCAAAAAGAGCCCTGCCCCATCACTCTCTCATCCCATAACCTGCTTTGTGTTACCCTAACACTTATGGATATGTAGTAGCATATGCAATCAAGTGTTTTGTGACTGTCACTCTTACTATAAACCCTGCATGTACTCCCTGTATGTATCTCCAGTCCCTGAAACAGTATCAGTATAGGCTCAGTAAGTATGTGTTGAGTGAGACAATAAGCTGTGTATTATTTGAAACACATCTCTTTTGTTGTCCCAGTAGGCATTCTCAAATCTTTGTGTGTGTGTGTGTGTGTGTGTGTGTGTGTATGTATATATACATATATGCATACATGCATTTTGCAGTTTAGACTTTCATCACTAATAGATGAGACTTAGTAATAGCATATTGGTAATCTAAACAGTATAAATCATTTAACTGTAAGTACAGGACTTACCAGGTGCTTGGACACTGTAACTACTCTAAAGGACAGTGAGTAACAATTTTGCATTTTTTTCTGAGTGAATTATTGATAATTATGCAATATTTATGAATTTCATGGCAAATCCATTTTCTTTTGTTGTGTATTCCACCATGAAAATGGAGAACCACTCAGAGTCCTACTCTAGCTATTAACATTTATAGACATTTAAAACTGTTATCAAGTCTTCCTGAGATAATCAAGTCCCTGTGCTTAATGAGGAATTTCTTTCTCATTTTGGTAATCATGGCCACAAAGCCTTCAAAAATCCTTAGTCAGTACTCACTGGCATTCAGGTGGGGGCATGAACACTTGATGGAATGAGACAAAAGACTGACAGCTTTCATCCCTCCAGAGAGATATCTTCTACCCCTTCTCTCTGGCTGCTAGGCTGATGTAATCAGTCTAACACATGGAGCAGGTTTTATCCTTCATTTTCAAGTATGCTGTCTATTAACAGTTTTCATGGATACTCTGATGATGCAAGGCTCTTGTCAATGGGTCACTGCCAATACAAGCCATCAAGCTAATGACCTGTGCTTGCCAACTCCAAGATGAAGGACCAGTCTTGGGCATATCTCAAAGAAGAATCTCAAAGAAGACTCCTCCTTGCAAATGATCTTGGAGAAGCACGTGTCCACTGCCTTCCTGCCAGAGACTATCTCAGCTGGGAGGGCATCAAGGGAAGCAGGAAAATCTACTAAATCATATTGGTTTAGATTATTGACTTCTCTTTCAAGAAAGACAATATAAAAAGAGAGTCCTTTTGAAAAGTGAGATTGGGAACATTATCCTGTATTTCATCAATGTCAGTTTTTTCTTTTTTGTTTTACATTGGGCAATTGATAGTATATATTGTGTGACTTGTCAATAGCACCATATAGTAAAGCTAAAAGGTGGAAGGTTATTTCCGCAATGACTGATACTCTTTCTGGCACAGCAGTCAAGCCTCTGCAGATGGCTTCCTTTTCTCCTCTGGTGAATCCTGCTTACAGATCTTGGGTGAAAGAGCTGCAAACCCCATCAGGCATCAAACCTTAAGCACTGACTTGATATACCAGGATGTGAGATGTTATTCATTGCCCAGCTTCAAGCCCTTACAGTAGCACTTAAAACACAGTTGGAGGATTCTTTGAACACAGGGTAAAAGTGCATGGATGACCTACATTGTCACTGGCTTCTCTTCAGACAAAATAAGAAAAATCTGAAGTGTCAGCACACTTCCTCAGCTAATGGGGAAACTACCCAAGTGATGGGGGCAAGAATCATGGAAAAACATGCAGACATGCCCACCCACAGTGTCCCTACCCTTCCCATGTCTCAAACCTAAATCAAAAGACAAACAAAAGTTCTAGTGAAACAAAATGAATATGTAAAGAATCTCGGTAATCTTTTGGAATACTGTAATACCCTTGAAAACAGTGTGATTATTCTGGACCCCACAAATAGGGTGGGAATAAATAAGCATCACTTATAGGGCAGGATGAAGACGGAGTAGCTGCAAAAATGTGTTTGCTGTTCTAAAAATTTTACACACTGTGATCTTTGTTTCAATGGGTAAGGAGACAAAGTATTAAAAAAACCTTAAAAATTATTTGCTATGGCAATTATTCTTTCAATTTGCGAAACTATACCCAAAGACAGATAATCTTTGCAATTCCATTGAAAAATAGAAAAACATTAAGTCCCTTAAAAACATCACTATCCACATTCTTCCATCAAAGGTTAGGATGATCCTCAGTACATGTCAGGAAAGTAATGTCCCAAGTCAATAAAAGGTCAGTGCCAGTGGGGATTTTTACACACATCCTCAGGAGACAAAGGTAGGCTGGGGAAGAGAAACCAGCCTGCCTGGTGACATTCAATAGAAATCAAAGCTGTTAGAAGGATTTAAATACTCATGCCACCTAGATTTCTATTTAAGAACAATAAAAAGGGGAAGAAAGCAATTCCCAGGAGGTAGAATAAAGAAAAGCAATGTGAACAGGGATAACCTACAACACTAATCTGTAAATTTGCTTCAAATGGAAAAAAATGCAGTAAACATATGCCAGAAATTACAATGCTACATAGAATAAATGTCCACTGTTTCTGATTACCCAACCTATCTTGTTTTTCTTTAGGAGAATTTTTTTTTCTTACTTTCAGTTTATGTAATTTGAGAGGGAGTCTTCTAGGCACAAGTATGTGACCAAACTGAACATTCCATCCCCTGGCCTCATCTCACCTATGAGAGCTAATGTTTCTCTGTTGAAACTTGTGAGAGGGACAGATTTTTTGAAAGTTGTTTAATAAGATAGTTGGACATAGGCATGGTGATAGGTAGGCATGTAGACAGGTGACCATTTTTGCCATCATACAAGGAAAACCTTCCACATAATAAAGGTATCACAAAAGAAAACAAAGTTGAACAATGTCCAGAAATATCTGACAATATGTGAGTCCCTAAATGCAGCTACTCATGAAGCTAGGTGTCATTACTTGAGTAACTTCTCTAGTTTGCTTAAGTTAATGTGGTATGCATTTTTATCTCTGGCAATTTTTAGTGCATTTCATGTGACGCGTAAATTTGGAATGACCTTTACATGTTGCCTCAACAAAAGGACAATGTCTTTAACCCTAACACTTACACTAATTGATATGAGAAGATTTGGATAATTGTTCAATGAATAGATAATGTTTTAAGCTTTTATATATTTACTTTTAGGGAGAAAGGAAGGGAGGGAGGAAGAGAGGGAGAGAAACACTGAGAGAAACATTGATCAGTTGCCTCTTGTATGCGATCCGATGGGCAACCAAACCCTCAACCTAGGTATGTGCCCTGACAGGGAATTGAACTGGCAACCCTTGGCTTTGAGGGACAAAGCCCTGCCATTGAGCCACAATGGTCAGGGCCAATGAATAGGTATATATTTTTTTTAAAATGGATCTTTTTTGACTCAAGAATTATCTCCCAAACTCATAGCTTTAAAAATAAAAGATAAAACAGGTTTGTCCTTGTTGACAAAATCCCAGCAAGATCAAACACGAGACAAAAACTAACGTTCTCTGTATTTACCTGGCTTACAACAAATTATTACTTCCACGCAGTGCTTAGTTTTTGGCAGATGTTTATGAATAGATAATCTGCAGACCATAATTTAATGGGTAAACCTATTTAATTATCCAGTTTTCTCCTACAAACAGGAACACTAATGCCAAAATATTGAGTAACTCTCCTAAGAAGGTTGTATGCGGACCTGGGAGGGAAGATGGCGGCTTGAGAGGTGGAGTCTTAATCCCCCTCTCCGGTGCGCAGGGGAGAATTTGGCCGATCTGAGGAGAATCAGACTAGGAGACCACGGATATCGCAACATTTATGAAAATAGGGCATCAGAAGTTATCCAGATATTGAATGAACTGAC
>PVIA01001461.1:0-278074 GCA_004024845.1 Tonatia bakeri | reverse complement strand
AGTGTATGTGTTCGGGACCAGAAGTAAACAGTTTAATGCTTTAGAGAGTTGTTTACTTTATAAATACAGTTTTTACCATATTTTATTAGCATAAGGAGAGGATTTCTTTGAGAAGGCACCAATATCTGGCATATGCTCAGAACAGCCATTAGTGGAATATTAACTCCGTGAGATTCAGGGACCTCTGTGTTTGTAGTTCTCTCATATTCCAACACTGCATTTTCTTAATTTTACTCTTTTTTTATTTTGTCTGTTTTTTACAAGGTTTGCTGACTGCTTCAGTTTCTGCTATATTAATCAAATTAGTTTAATTTGTTTTTGATTACTAAACTTCAAACTTTTCTTTAATAAAACGGAATCTCTCCAAACAATTAATACTTCCCATTCAATAGCTTCACAAAGACATACACAATGTCTGTTTTAATTCAGTAAAAGGAAAACTATGACTTGTAACTAGAGCATCTCTCAACTCCTCCCCATAATTCTTTGAGCTATAACTTGCATACAAAGACTTAATTTAGAAAATAACAAAAAGTTTGATGATTTCAACAACGCTCTTCAGTTTTTCACCTATATTCAATCTTTCCTTCAACAAATTCAGAAAGACCATGAAAGAGCTGGATTTCACTGGCTTTATTTTCCTTTATCTGTACAATGGCTATTTCACAAAAGCATCTCCTTTCCTACTTTTAAACTTCCATTTTCCTTTTCAACCCCAATTTTTTCCTTCCCCATCTCCCTATGTATTTTCAACAAACATTTAACCTGTCAGTTTTGTGGGAGCAGTCAAGTTTTTTGCAAAGGAAACATTATAGTACTTTGCATTTTACAAAAGTCTCCTAAATTCTTGTTCAAATAGAGACTATAAAAATTAAAATTACAGTATATTATTTAAGAGTCTATCAACTGCAAAGTGTAAATAATTTTGGGTTTTCAATATGAGACCTCATTGAAAAGGACATTTTTCAGACAATTGGAACTAAATAGACATTGGAAAAATTTATATTAAAAAATTGTTCATTGTTGATGCTAACCGTGATAATACTTTTGGTTATATTGTTAAAAACTCCTTATCTATTATACACACATAATGAAATGTTTATGAATGAAATGATGTGTTTTCTGAGATCTGCTTTATGTAGTCAAATAAAAACTGTATTTTGCCGTGTACAATGCACACTTTTTGTTGCCCACATTTTTGAGGGAAAAATAAGGATGCGCACTATACATGAGCGATACCTGAAATACCTTGTATCTGTTCTTGGGTTTTGCAATTATTTGTTATATAAAATTTCTTGTACCATAATATGTTCAAAAATGCATGCTAAAATTCCTTTATAATAAAAAAAACAAGTGCCCAAATGTAAATAAATAAAATTGAATTAAAAATTAAATGAAAGATTTTTTTCCCTGACAGTTTGGGCCAAAAATGTGGATGCATATTATACACAGGAGCACATAGTAAATAGTCTTGTTATTTTAGAACTCTGGAGAAAGCCTCTATGTTAAATTTGGGCATTTGCCCATTATTTTACTTGCTAACTGTAATCTAGTTGATGGCTCTCCTCTTCCTCCTCCTTTTTCTTCTCCTCCTCTTCCTCTTCTGCCTCCTTCTTCTTTTTCCTTTGTTTTTAATGAGCTATGAAATTTAATAAACTATTGTAACTCTTGCTTAGAGTATATTTTATTTAAAGAATACTACATTGATTAACCCATTGTATACCAAAGTCCATTCACTCAAATATGGGTTTTCTCATTTCTGATATACTGGAAAAGTGTTTTTTAACTTATTTTTATTTAATGTATTTTTAAATCAACTAAGTGTCAAACTTAAATATTTTTAATGGAAATTTTAAATTGTATCATAAGTGAAAGACTGGCACTTTTCTAAATCCACTTAACAATTGATAAATGTCTATAAAATAAAATTATTTAAATGTACCATTAAAAATATTTTAAATACCATTGACAATAATTATAACACATTTGGAGAAGCTTTGAAATTGGAGACACGCAATAGCATGGTAATAAAAACAAAAAAACCTTACAATTTTCACATGAAGAAATAAATATGTAAACAATTAGTGATTATTTTAAAAGTTGATTAACTATGCTCAGTTTAATTAAATAAATACAAAATAATACACCAATATAATATCATATTTATCCATAAAATGGTAAAAATATTAAAGACTGCTAATTTCTTGTATTGACAAGGATGTGGGGAAACAAATACTTTTATAAACTTCTGGTGGAAATGTAAAATTACTACATTTTTTGGAGGCCAATTTAGTAGCTATATGTATTGACACTGAGCATCCTTATGACGTTATGACTCCGACAAAATTTAGTTGCAAATCCTGATATATATATATATATATATATATATATATATATATATATATACATGTACATATGTACATATATATTCCCCAGAGACCTAACCTTTCACCCCTGATAATCGGCACCCCTGAGGCAGCAGAAGACTGTGTAGACAGTTGCCCGGACCTGAGTAGGGGTCACAGGGTCTCCACCTATGGCAGGCTAAAGATAACATCTTGACCTAAGTTACACGTGGAGAGCCGGACCAATAATGGTGTTTGTCTGATCAAGACAGCAAAAATTTTATAGAACAAAATGGAGTCATTCAGGTCAACCAGGATGGCTGCCAGTCAGCCTTGACACTTCAGTTCAAGAGGGAAACTACCTAAGTCGTGCTAGACACATCTGGCAAAGAGACACACCTAAGATATCTGCACACGTGACGAGAACAGCCAAGTCTGCAGAGCGGACCACCCATAGCTAGGCTCCCGTGCAAATTCCCCACTTGCCGTTAAGGGAGCCAAGACACTTATCAAGAGACCCAGAAGGGTGGAGTACACCACTCTCCAGGGTCAAACTGAAGCAGGTTCCAGACCACTGCTGAGACAGCCGAGCTCCACACACCAGAGTGCTGCTCCAGGCTACTCTGTTCTCCGTTGGCATCCACTGCTGGAGGCTCTGTCCTGCTGGACTGAGGACTTTGTCTGCCCTACTGCCCACCTGGCTCCAGAGAGCTTTCCTTGCAAGATGCTGACGGCTCCCTTGCTCACCATACTATCTCCCAGACCCGCAGACTGAGACTCTGGGACTTGGGTTCGTAATCCCCCAAATCTCTCATGTGACGTTATTATTGTTTGTTTCTGAGTGATTAGTATTGTTATTAGGTTAGTGTAGATTTGGATTAAATCTGCATTAATAAATCTGAGTGAACCTGCATTAATAAAATCGGAGTGAATAGCACAGTCACCTTTGTTGGTTACCTGTTATTTCTCAGTGCTGGTGTCACCTGTAGGACTGGTGGTATTTCAGGTGGCTCTGTGCTCTGGGTTCTGCAGACCCGGGTCAGACATTGGAGCGAGGACCGAAGACTGGCTTATAGGAAAGACTGTATCACAAACATATGCTCCTGACATTACGTTTCAGTTCCTGAGCCCTAAGTTGAACAGACCCCATAGCTGCTTTCCCATGAAACCAGACAGACTGGGAAAGACCTCAGAGCTATTCTCAAGACCTACAAAAATGATTCATTACTCTTACCTCATCTTTGACCAATCAGCTCTCACCAGGACCCCCAACTCCCTAACACATTGTGTCTTGTGATTTTAGTCTATATAATCTTTAATCCATATGCCATCCTGCAGTCTGGGGTTCTGACAAGTAGCTTCTCGTTCTCCTGGGTGGTTCCATTCATAATAAAATAATCAGTCTTTATCCACTGCAATTCTTGGTGTCTACTCTTTGGCTCTGTAGCACTGGGTAGATGAACTCTTTCTGTTCCGTAACTATCAAAGTAATATATATTTACACAGATTCAGCATTTCTACTTTAAGACACAGTTAGAAAATAATTCTATAGTTTTCATTCTACAGGAAGGCAAATATGTTTTTTAAAGAAACATCTATTCCAATGCTGTCTATACTAGCAAAAGTGGAAGTAATGGAGATGTTTAGGGGAACAAATTAGAAAAATAAGGGTACATATGACCAATGAACTGTGCAGCTATTAAAAAGAATGATGTGACATGGAAAACTGTCCATAAATATATTTAATTATTAATTTATTTTTAAAGATAAAATATAATATAATTTCAATAATTTTGTTTAAAAGGCTACAAGAACTTCTCTCAGGAAAGGAATAGTGGTGGAAGAACATAGACACAAGTAAGAGAGATGTTATTTAATGTTTACAATTTCATACTATAAATTTTTTAAAAATGTACATATTAAATGTACATAAATATACATAAAATGTATATTTTATACATGTATATATTTCTTCTAACTCCAGAGATTCTCTGGGTGCTGAGATAAATGATGTGTTTAGCTTGTATGTTTTCTTCCTTATCTTTTTATGTTAAAAAAAATATTATTTTAATAAAAATTTTAAATGACAAATTACCAGCTTTTTTGAATGGAAACATAGGTTAATCCATATTGAATTGTGCGTTATATTGTATTCCAATTAGCTACTGTACATCAGGGGGCAAGGTTATTATTTACTTGAGAACAATTATTCCTGAGCTCAAAAGCTGCGGAGCCTACTCCAGGAATGCTTTTTTTCTAATTGCCAGTGTAGCCCCTTAAATTGAGATAGAAAGTGTTCTCTTCAGTATGAGAATGGTGACATAAAGAACCAAAATGACAGAAGAACTGAATTGAAAGAAGATTGAAGTGTATAGCAGAGAATATGGTAGGAGGGTTATTTGGGAATCAGAAGGATCTCGGTGATGGTGAAGATGGGCTTGATAGGACTTTGCTACAGAAGTGATCCCTCAAGGAGGCTGACTGCAGGAGTGAAACTAGCATGGTTACATGGCAGAAGAAAACTAGCACTGCATGGACTTGGGTTGTATTTCTAATGACGGCACTGAGGGCTTTTAGCAAGCATCTTCAATTTTCCTACCTTGGAAAGAGGGAAAGTGCTGCCTTCTCTTGGTTTTCATTTTAAAGTAGTATGTAAATACAAAAACCTCCTTCTTTCCAGTTATGCTCTGGGGACGTGGAGCTACTTGTAATTTTTAGCATATTAGATGTCCTCTCTTGATTTTCTTTGTGCACGATCTCTTTGCATAGAATTATTCTCCTAACTTCTTTTCTATCACCATGATTTACTTCACTAAAAAATTTCCTCCTCTCTGAAGCTTTCCCTTACTCCACCAGCAGATAGCTTTTTCTATGGCATTTTCTATAAGCCTACATCATAGCAATTAGTTGATTGTGCTCTAAACTTTTTTTTTGAATGTCTTTGTCCCCAAGTCTGCTTGAAAACACAGAGCTGGCCTTTCAATAAAACTGCCCAAATGTATGCATGTAAATAAGGGAAGAAATAATACAATGGGCAGATAAATTACATGCAATGAATTTATTGCTTTTCCTGGTCAGAGTACTGCAGCCATTCATTCACTCATTTGTTCAAAAATATATACTGAGGGCCTACTGTTCATCAGTCACTGGGCAAGATGCTGGGAATAGAGCAGTACACAAAGTAGAAAATGTGTTTCCCACTAGAGCATGTAATCTTTATAGGAAACTGAGGTATGAAACAAGTTGCTTCCCTCATAAGTGGAGTGCCATGAGGACAATTATAAAGGAGAGCCCTTGGATGTTAGAGGTGCGCCAATATCTAACCCAGTCTGACGGAGCTGGGGAGGGCTCCCTGAAGAAGTGATGTGTTACTGGAGAAAAGAAGAATGTTAGCAGTAAGAATTGGGAAAGAGAGAAGGTGCTCCAAGGCTAAAAGCAAGAGAAACATGGGGCTTTTATTGCAAGGAAGAGACTTAAGGGCATAACAACCAGAGGAAATGCAGATCCTGGTTTCAACAGGTGAGCTGTATTAGTGAATTTTAAGTAACTTACGGAAACTTAAATATGGATCAGTTATTAGATAAGGTTATTGCTAAGAAAAGGCAGAGAGAGTTAAAGGGAAAAGATGATTATAAGCAACACATGCAGAATGGTCTCCTAAAAAAGAAATATACATGTATATGTGTCATTGTGTGTATGTGTATAAATGCATAATACGTGGAAGGAATGCAGACATTCAACAAGGTTTAGGAGTAATGATGATCTACACAGAGAGAATATGGTGCCCTGCCATTTAAAGAAGACACATGTCTGGTTCTTTGTGCTCTCCCACTATCTACACAATGCGCACATACAGCTTTTGTAATAATAGAAGTCTAGTTTTAATTAAAAATGGGATATTAGAAAGTGATAGTTAATAAAGGTGCAAGTAAATAAAATTATCCAAATTTATAATTTTTTATTTTTGCTGCAATTACCTGGACATAGCTAAATTACAGTACCGGAATTTAGTAGGTCATTTTAATGTTTCCACCTAACAATCGTGTGTGTGTACACCTTGGACTTATTTTTTCTTTCTAAGCATGTTCAGCTACCACCATGTCAATGATTACTTCTTCACTATTTAATATTTGCTTTGTTGTTCACTGGTTGCAATACAAAATATATCTCTGCTATGCTTTATTTGAAGATGCTTTGTTAAATTATAATAAATTAGAAGGAAACATTCTCAAGGTAATTAAAGGAAAAAATACTAATATTCCTCCCAGAATACACAAAATGTTTTTATTGAGAAAAATGCAAAACTGTCACAGAAGTCAATTATCACTATAATCCTTTGAAATATTTCCTCTTACAAATAAAATTTTTAAGGAGAAAAAATTTTGTAACTTTAAAATTTAAAGAGCTACTTAATTCACTCTTACCCTCCTCCTCTCTAGAGGGATATCAAGAGACATATTGGAATATACAAAAGATAACAGATAATATGTCATAAAGTAAAACTGAAAATAAACTTTAAAAAACAAGGTTGAGGAAAAATACCAAGACAAAATAAGTTTTAAAATGCATAGAATAATACCCATGTAACTAGGACATCTCATCTACAAATAATTTTTTTCAGTGTGAATTACACAGTTAATAACACCCATGAAATAAACATGAATCAGTTGCTCTTAATTCTAAGATTAGATGAAAACTTCTAAGAACACTGGTAAAGAAATACCTTTTGAAATCATAAACACCATTCTCAACAACAATAATATATTTACTAGGTTTTCATCATCTCATTTCCAAATTATTTTTAGGTTTTTTTTTAGTTTAAATACTTCTTTGGGGTCTTAAAAATTCACAACTAAATTTCCATTTTCCAAAATAGTAATTTCCAATGTAGTCAAAAATTCATTAAGATGCTACAAGGAGATTAATGCTATTCATGTGAATTACAAGGAATCACAGAGTCTGAGATTAAATTTGATAACCTTTTAAAATAGTTTATCATTTAAAAATTCAAGATGATTACATTATGAATATGGATTAATCCCATTAGCAATCATTCACTGATTTCTTTAAATGTATACATAATTTCAATATTTTTCAAAAAAGCACATTTTATGAGAAAAATTATTTAAGTAAAGAGTTGTAAGGCTTCATTTCTTTCAATCAACAAATATTTGTTATTTTTTATCACATATCAGATATTTTGCTAGGGGGCTGAGGATCTAGTTGTGAGAGAACACTTGAGTTAGTGAATTCTAATATGATGCATTCATAAAATGTATTTAGATGTCCAATCTATAAATGAGTGAACTGCTTGCTTAGTTATTGCTGCCATAGTCTAATAATTTGGCAAAATATAAGCAAACAGGGAGTAATGACAATAATATACAGATCTCTTATATTGTTACTGAGGAAGAAAGTCACCACTAACTCCAGAATTAATTTAGCATTTGCTTTTGACATTTGGAGTGTGAAGGGGAAATTTCTTATCTTTAACTCCCACCAGTGGCTGGCACATAAAGCTATTTTCTTTTTTCTCTTGTAACAGAATGAGAGCAACAGTAGGCGCTGGTATACTAGCTTAAATTTAGAATCATCTTCTTCAAAGTTATCAAATAACTCATTCAGTTGAGAATACAAAAAGTGAAGCAAAAACCAGGGAAAGAGCTAAGAGCTCATCAATCCCTTCAAAGATGAGAATCTTTGGCCTCTTTTTAAGGTTGCTTTCTATTTGTAAAGGGTCATTTTATTTCAATATTACCATGTCACAATCCCTAACAGCAATAAAGAAATAACAAGCAACCATTTTTATATCCTAGCAACCTCATCTTGAAATACAGGGAAAGTGTGTGTGTGTGTGTGTGTGTGTGTGTGTGTGTGTGTGTGTGTTTGAGAGAGAGAGTAAGTGTAGAAAGAATGAGGAATAATATGACAATAATAGAAAAAAAGAAGTGACAAACTTTTTGATTAAGGTGCACAATTAATTTAGTTGAACATGAAGTTTAAGTAACTCTTTCTGGGTTTACTTAATATTTTATTCACCTGTACTCATCAATCAACTAGTTCAATAACACATAAACACAGACTGATATGCAGCACTCTACACCCTTGTGTCAACGGCATACATTTTGGCAGTCTCTGTCCGAGGGGCCACGTAGGATTTGGTCATGGAAACAGCTGCATTCGAATAGGCCTTCCTCATGGAATATGGATAGTTCCTTTCAGGTCCCACACCTGTTTGAAAGACGTAATTGTAGAGAATAAAAATAACTATGGCTGAGTAAACTTTGGGAAATAAAATAATGTCATTTTACATATTCTTCCCCAAAAGAAGCAAGAACATACATGTTGTAAGAAGTAATCATCTAAGAAGACCTCTAGATTACAGTGCAGATTTTTACCCTGAAAGTAATTTTTAGATTTAAAATTTAATCAAAAATTCTCTTTATTTTTTTTCCTAATAAGGAGAGAAATCCTTTCTGCTTTTAAGTAGTATTTTTTAGAAACCAAATTACATTTTAACAATAAATATTTTGCTTGCTTCTCAGTCTACTTCTCTGTTTAACTCTAGGTATAAATCTAACAGATTGGGTGAAATAAAACATGTGAGATTATGATACATTAAAGCAATCATTCTATGTTTGGATATCAGACACAGTTGTAACTTTTTTTTTGTTTATTTGTTTTCTGATAAATATGCCACTAACTGTGTAAACAGATTTGAGTATTAGAAATCAGTTGTCCTTGAACAACTGAAATTTTTCATGGCAATAGGTAGAGATTAAGTAAATAACATTAGTTTAGGCTGGGGAGATGTGTTTTTATTCAGTTGGGAAAAAATGGTACTGGAGGCCAGGAAGTATGCTCTTTTAATTTGTTCTTACCTTTGAGGAGGTACAAGCAGCATGTGAGGACAGCCCCAGACAAAAAGCAGCCCAGAGACCCAGCCATCCCAAGCCAACAGGACCAACCAAATTTATATTGGATGCCAAGAAATATATTGTGCAAAACCAGAGAAGAACGTTCCACATAAACATCGACAGCATACCACACAGAGCCAATAATTCCGGGGGCACCTGAAAGAAAGGAAAGATCCAAAAGTAAAATGCAGGTCTTTCCCAGATTTAAATCCTGCTGCTCAAAACAGATGGCATCATTTACAGGGAAGTTAATGATACTATGGATTCATGACCAACTCAAAGTTGGGTCACCTCTTTCATGTGCTTCTTTGGCCTTCTATCTTTTATTTCTTCCAAATTGTATCTCAGAAATACAAAAGTGAAATAGTGCAGTCTCATCTGTTTTTGTAAACCTAAAATGGTCACTATGGTTTTCTTTAATTTTTCTGTCTTTCCAATGCTATTTTAGTACTATAGAAAGACAAATATTAAAAACAAAAGAAAAATACAAAGAATAGGAAAAACACAAAATCCAATACAAGTAATGAAGAGTGTATGTTTTTTCTATATTAATACTTTCATTGAAAGTAGAGGTCTTCTTTAATAGCATTCTATTTCTCCCCTGTTCCATTACCCAGACCCACAGTTGAAGCTATAGCAGCTGCAGAACCAGCTCTCATATGGAAATTATGTTTTTAAACTTATTAATTTTAGTGTTTTGGGGTTAAAATCTGGTAGGTGAAGTAAAAATTGTCTTGGTTTTAAAATAAATCCTTATCTATTACCCCTACACATAAGAATAAACTAAGAAAATTTATTCATTTTTAATAAAATTTAATACCCATAAATTAGTCTATTTGATAATTAACTGGCTTGAAGTGATGCCATTGAGGTCTTCTTGTTTTAGGGAATAAATTGCATGTCAGGTCCTAGATGCAAGAAAAAAAAAGATGAGAAGTTGAGGAATCAAAGGCTATATGAAAAGGGTATTTCTGAACTGTGTAGTATCCAAAATAACTTTCACATTTTTTCCTAGGAAGTTTGTGATATCTGTTTAAGCCATATTTCATTATATTCTTCTCCCAATAGTTTAATGCAAGACATTTTTAAGAAGAACCAGATCATGATCCTATAACCTTTAGACAACAGGGTATAAATTATCTGCCTCTTCTATAATATGATAATACACAGGTTTAGAATGGAAATTCCTTTTTTGTACTTAAAAACAGAATATGTGAGGGGGGACCCAAAACAACCCAGAATTTATTTATAAGAAATTGTATATTTATTCTTACATGTTTAAACTTTAGTCACCTTCAAAGTACTCTTCATCTAATGCAATACATCCATTGAGACTTTTTTTTCTGCTGCTCAAAAGTTTTTTAATTCAACGGTTTTGATGTCTTTTAGTGCTTTTGATGTCTTTTATTTCACTTCTTCCACATTGGTAAAAGATTTCCCTTTGAGGACTGTTTTATCGGGGAAACAATAAAAAATATCACTTGGGGCAAGATCTGGTGAATAGGGAGGGTAGGGCATGTGGGTCCTCAGTTTTTGGTCAAAAACTGCTGAATACTCAGCTCTGTGGTGTGGGCAGGGTGCTCATAAATCACCCATCGTGAAATGGGCAAATGCAATGAAAGTCTTTAAAAGAAATTCACTGAAACCAGATGCAGCCTCTCACAACAATGTCAGCTGGCACACTGATGCAGATGGGTTCCCAGAACACTCACCTAGTGGAGGAAGCCTGTACTACAAAGGGCATGACCTCTAGAAGTTTATTCCAGGATTTTTGGGTCCCCCTAATATATATTAGCATGATAATATTGAATGATGGTTCCAAGGCTTGGGCCATGTCTGTCAATTTAATTTAGTCATTTTTTTCTTCAGACTTTCCTATAGGAATTTTCTTTATTGACTCAGTTTTTTTGAAATTTAGCTCATTTTTTGTTTTATTATAAATAAAGGGGTATCTAGTGATGTCTCAAAAATATTCTGTAACAAAATTGTAAAGCATTAAATGATGTTTAGATTTGTTAAAACACATTGCTATATACAAAAGCTTTATGTTATCACTAGACTGAATATGGAAATGCATGTCTTAAAGAGGAAGAATAACTAAATTCTTGTGAATTTTTAATACAACCTAAGGATCATCAGGGGCGTTGACTCAATGTTTGTGTGTGAAAAAATCAGGGAGACTCTGGTTTTTAAATTGTGATGGGTTAGGGTCTCTGCTTTGAGCTTGCTCTGCTCACATTGGACCGTCACAATAGCAATTCAGAGTAGATATTATTGCTGGGGCTTCAGGCTGTTTTGCATATTAGAATGTGGAAACAGGTTAAGTCACACATCTAAAGCCACACATCACACATGTATATCTCCAAGTATTTTTAGTTCCCCAGTCTCTATCTATTTATCACCTAGAGTGCCTGGTCAGGCTCTCTCTTACATTAGCTAACTTTTTGCTTTTACCATAAAACAAGATGGTTTTCTCTCTGGAAGGTGTTTGCTGTTGGCCTCTTCAATGGGATACTTACCCTAGCTCGTTAAGATTCAAAGAATTTCAAAGGCATCATGTTCTGATAGAGGAAGTGTAAGCTTTGAAGTTGGTTAAAAGACCCAACTAAAATATCAATTTTGCTGTTTCACTAATAAAACACCATGTGAACTGCTTCTTGACTTATGGTTTATTGGTCATGTTCGATTTAATAGTCTTCAGTACTCCAGTTATTTATCCCCTTCTTAAGTGAAGATAATAATATGATCTGTTTTATTGTGTCCTTTATGATCAAAGGGGTTGGCAGATGAGAAAAGTCTAAGTAGGACTCAGCACAACTTAGTTCATTGCTAAAAAGATTTGGTGGGGGTGGGTATAGGGAAGGAGGTTTAATTAAACTTGGCTCTTAATTGAGAATTTAACTTCAGGAATACTGACAATAAAAACTTTTTTAAATTAAAGTATTGTACAGTTTTTAGATACTTAAAAATATTTTGAGGACTTTGATAAATCTTGATCTGTCATATTAATAACAACAACAAAAAAGATACAATTATGTGATTCCAAAGCTAAAGAAAGTAGGGCTGGTGAATGTACTTTTTCTTCCTTCAATTTAGGAAAGCAAGTCACATAGGATCCTAAAATGAACTGCTTCAGAACATCGGCATTCTCCTTCACCTCAAGACCTCAGATGTGTGTCACTAGTTCAGACCCGTACCTGCTATCAGCAGTGTGGTTCCAGCAACACAGCAAATGCGGACTTTGATGTATGGCTCATCAGGGAGGAATTTTATGCAGTCAAGACCAAGGAGCAGGGTGATGAATCCAAACCCAGCTAGAATATCTGCAGTAATCATCAACGCCCTAGTTACCACCAACTTCACTGGAAGACCAGGACATATGGTTAGATGAAGGAGACATGTTAACTCACAGAAATACATAAAAAAGCAGACAAGCTCATACATTAATACAGACCACTGAAAGAGTTGTGTGTTTAAATTTACATGAATTTGGAAATGAGTACCCTTAGATTTTTATTAAAATGCAAAAATATCACGAGGCTATTGGTGTTATTATTTGTTTAAGCGCTGATTATTACTTAGTCTTGGTCTCTGAGCAAAATGCCTGGCATATAGTGGGAATTCAATCAATGTTTCTCTTTTGCTTCCTGTTTTGGAATGAGTTCCATTCACAAGTATGATAACTTATCACAATAGAAAGTAGAATATCTGATCTGTAGAAGTTAGTCCATAAATATTCAATAAATAAAAATCACTATATTTGTTTAAAGTTTTATTGTAAAAATTTTTTTTTTAATTTTCTGTGGGGGAGTAAGATATACTTTAAGATGTCTCTTGCCAATTTAGGCTGGTGGGAGAACTGTCCAAGGAGAAGGAGCTTCTGTGGTTAAGTAGCTTCCGGGAGACAGATCATGTTCTCTTTCATTCCTTCAAGTCATGACCCTTCTTGGCCAAGACTTTGTATTAGCCCTTTTACATTGCACTGTCAACTGAGAGTATTTTAAAGCTACAGCCTGTGAGAATAGGTGGTGGAAGGCCCAGGGAAGAGAAGATAAGATAAATAGAGGTAGAATAGTAGTGGTCACCTGCTGCAATGGAAGCATCTTCAACTGGGAAAGCCTCCTGAACTGAGTCACAGTTATGCTAAATTAACAATAGGAAAATTTTGTTACAAGTGGAGGGTTAATTACCTCAGCCAGAACTAAGGAGTAATAAAATTTATTCCTTTAATGGTACAGTAATTATGTTTTATATTCACAGTGATTGACATTTTCCTTGCATTGTAAATAATTTTTCCCCAGTGATGAGGTAACTTAGGTCCTATTTAGTAATGGGTTGCTTGCAAAAGTGTGACCATTTTTTCTTATTTGAAATAAAAAAATATTTATATGATCCATGTAAGAGAAAAATCAATGCATTAAACCTGCTTCTACCTTAATAATAGGTGATTATGCTATTGGGTTATTAATATATAGGCATATATTCATTTCTAGAATGAAATATTTAAGATCTCAAAATTTAGCATTATATAAAAAAATTGAGTTGAAATTTAAAATTTAGATCAAATCTCAGGCTGACTTTTCTAGAAATAGAGGAAGGGAAATAATATGTAACTCATTAGGTAACATCAGGTTTTAAATTTCAACAGATCCTTTGGGCATCAATGATAAATGCAGGTGGGACTCCTACTCAGCACCCCAAACCAAGGTGTCCAACCCTGTGGACTGCCTCCCTTGAAATATTTCTAAGTCTCTTTTTGGAACCTGTGACTACTCAGTGGCAGAAGCACCATATGGACGCAGTGTCCAGACATCATTGTGGGTCCTTGTTTTCCCTCCTTTGACCTTCAACCCACACAGAACATTATTCAGATGCTCTGTGGAACTTCAGGACTCTGGCTAATGATGTCATGCGAGGGTTCCATGGCTAGGACAATTCCAAGAAAGCAGCACTGCAAACAGGAGCCATAAAAAAGTATTTATCTGAGTCTGCATATTTTAGGTATACAGAGCAATGGAAAAGGTTATCTAAGGTTAACTGTGGTTGTGTAAAACATATCAAAGACTAAAAATAAAATCCTACCCTCTTATAAGTAACACCTTAACTTAGAGGATATAGTTATAATATTTCCTTAGAACATATTTTCATCTCAGTTGTCTTGAAGTATATGATAGAATTTTTAAAGAAAATTAATGCATCTTTTAGATATTATTTGCAACTAATAAGACTATATCAAAAGAAAAATGTGAGATAGTTAAGGAAAGATAAAAAAAGAATGTTAAAATATAAACAGTGATTGTTCTCTTGTGCATTATGCTTATGAGTGACTTTATTTTCTTCTTGCATAAGTGTTTAAAAGGTTGAAAGATTTCATCTTTTTTTTTGCCTCAGATATAACCATACCACCGTATTTCTGGAATAGCCTATCTCTGCATGAATTTCTATTGACAAAATCAAGTTTCTCTGTAGGTAGAACTAGGTTAGCACAAAAAGGAAAAAGAGAAAGAATTAAGAGGCCTTTTAAAAAATGAAATAAAGGTCTATGAACCTTATGAACTGTGTTAAAAATGTTCCAGACACTCAAATCCTAAATGGCAAGGGAGGATATTTTAGAGCACTGCTCTTTCTAGATTCTTTTCCTTGGATGAAGTAGCTTTCCGGGGAAAGTCACATTCCAAAGTTTACTTTTCATTTACCTTGAGAAAAGAAGTTGTCACATGTCAATTACTTTGAAAAAAACTAAAACTAATTTGCTTTCATCTATTTCTTTTCTTTTCTTTCTTTTTCTTTCTTTCTTTCTTTCTTTCTTTCTTTCTTTCTTTCTTTCTTTCTTTCTTTCTTTCTTTCTTTTCTTTCTGTTTCTCTCTTAGCAATTCTTCCATTGAAATACTGTAAACTTCCTATTTGAACAAAGTTAGAGCTAAAAGACATCTCTGAAATGCTTTTCATTTAACTTGTCAATTCTAATCATAAGATCACAGCGTCCTGAAGAATTTCTTTCAATTTTAAAAAGTGTTTACTATAAGCCTATTGTATATAAGGCACTATGAGAGGTTCTTTGGGGAAAAGCAGTAATGAATAAGATAATATTTTTTACTCTAAATAATTTACAAATACACAGGCAAAGATAAAATAGGCTAAAAAGTTTCAACTCCTATTTCAGAAATACACTAAATTTCTAATTAAAATATTTAAAACTGGGCAGAATCTTAATACAGCATTGTAGAAAACAAAACTACACAATGGAAACCTGGGATCAATTTTCTCTGATATCCCATCCCTATGAGTAGAATGTCTAAGGTGTACGTACATGGGTGTTCTGCAAATATAGAATCGTACTCGTCACAGGTGCGGATTCCATCAAAAGCATTTGTGACACACTCCCACCAGAGGCCTCGGCATTTTGTGCTCACCTAGATGTTGGAGAAGACACCGTGTGAAACAATTCATCAGACACGCTTCGATTCCCCTGATCAAAGAAAGAACTTGGCTGTTGTGAGTTTGATAGCAAAATCCTGTGGTTACAAGCAAGATCAGAATTTCATTTACAGCAAACACAATACATTTTAGAGTATTTTCCCCAAAGCATTGACAATTAAAGGCTGTCCCTACTGAGAAATGAATTCACTTCTTGAATGGGAGGAGGAAGGATAGGTTGTGGTTAAGATGGATAAAAATCAAAATTAAATATACGAAAATGCGTACAGCTGGCTCCATCATTCAGTCATAGTTTAACATGGACACGATTCATTTCACTTTCCTGTGCTGACGTTTACTCAAATCACCCCCCGAAATCAATATAACAGTAGATAATAACTGTTGACATCTTGAGTCTATTAGGAATGTATTTAATTTGTCTTCATCATGAACATTGGGCTCCATAAAGAAAAGTGTTATTATATATGAGGTTCATAAATTTAAAATAATTGCCACAGAAAGCTATATGTGAAAACACAAACAAGTGAAATATAAAGACCATGACTTCCTCCCTGCTCTACCAGCAGACTACAAATGCTTAAGCTGTGATATAGATGTAAACAAGCTGAGCATTAATTTCATACACTCTGACAGCTGCAAACCACTTTTACTTAGAAATGCTACCAGTTCCCTGAGCCTTCCCGCACTTTATCTCTAAATTGTATATCACAATAGATTTCTTAGAACTGTAAACATGCCAACAGAATACAGTTTCCAGTGTTCTTGACAGAGCTCATGCCTATGAGACCGAGCTAATATGATTGTTTCTTCTAACTCAATTATGGGTTCACATTACCTTGGAAATCTGAAAATAGGTAAGATTTAACAAGGATTAGCTTGAAAAATGAAAACTTAACTTTTTCCTTAAGGAAAGAATAAATAACAGAGCAGAGTCAGGGTTGGGAGGGAAATGCAGAGGCCTGGGGATTAAGTAGTGTGCAGAAGAAAGGAAGGATCATAAAACACTTTGATTTGCGAAAGAAAACCCTACCAGGTGATGTTTACGCTATGCTGTGACACCCTCTGCAGAGTTCTGCTTAGAAGCTGTGTTGGGTGCCAGATACACTCTACTGAATTCCACTGCTGGCTCCTCCATCAGGATTTTGAGTGTAGTGCTTATATTACCATTCTCTATGTAGAATACTTACAATTCATAATAATTAATATTTCTATATTGATTTTATACCCTGAGCTGTTACTGTTTAAGCATTATTATTATTTCATTTACTCCTTAAAAGACCCTGTGAGGTATTGTTATGATTTTCTACTTTAGAAGCAAGGAAAGTAAGGCACAGGAGAGTTAAGTGATTAGCTCCAAGAAAGCATTATTAATAAATGCAGAAGATAGGATTCAAACCCCACAGTTTCTGTGCATGTGGCTTTAAACACTGCAATACACTTGACACCCATTTTTTAAAAAAATTCTAAATCTATTATGGGTTAAACTACTTTAGAAATGAAAATTAAAGGATAGCTTTGGGTACAGCAGTAAGCCCTAAATTCATTCTCATCTTATGGTCCTTATTCTATAAAACCTCACTTTGGCTTGCTCTACCTAAGGTTAAATCTGAAAGCAATGTCCTGAAATTTATAGAGTACTACCACCTCGGGAAGCTGAGGAATCACAGAGACTAAAAGTTTAATGAGTAAAATTTAACATATCAGTTTCCGAGGAAGAATGCGTACATGTAAAGTTATATGTGAATAAATGTAAGCTGTAGTTGAAAACATACACATTCAACATAAACTGGCACTCTTATTAGCTGTGTGGTATCCTTAGGCAAGGCGTTACCTTTTGGGGGCCTCTATTTCCTGATCTGCATCAAAGAGATAATGCTAGAATGGTTATAAGAATCAGTAAATGATAATATTGACAAATCACTTAAACACCGTAATAACGTGAGTAGTGACTGTGTTCAGCTTTCTAACTAAGGCAGTGGAGTAAAGTAGATGTAATAAGATGATTGTTGGTCCCCAAACTGATTTGTGTCAGAGTCCTAATCCCCAGAACCTGTGAATGTGACCTTATTTGGAAAAAAAGATTTGCATACATAATTAAGTTAGGGATCTTAAAATAAAAAGATCCTCTTAGAGTACCAGGGTGGGCCGTAAAACTATGGCACTTTCTTACCAGAGACAGCTGAGACACTGACTGAAGAGGAAGCAATGTGACCAGGGAGGCAGGGATTTAAGTATTGTGGCCACAGGTCGGGGGACTCCTACAGCCACCGAAGCTGGAAGAAGTAAGGAACAGATTTTCCCCTAGGGCCTCTGGACAGTGCAGTGCTGCTAACAGCTAGATTTCAAACTTCCAGCCTCCAGAACTGTGAGATAATAAATTTCTCCTGTGTGAATTGTAGACACAAAGAGGGGGTGAGGGGGTTATAGTAAATCTAACAAGTCCAGTGACTGAAAGTAACCTCACAGGATGATCTGATCCCAAATTCTTAACTGGACAGGTCAAGGTGGGTAGCGACACTGCAGAGCACATCACTTCTTAAGTAAAAGGTTTGTCTTTGCCTTAAGCAAACCCTGTCCTTTGTTTTTGTAAAGGTGTAACCACCCTCAAGAGAGCACATAATCCTGCAATCTGACTTCCTTGCTCCCACCCATGTAATCTTCCTTATGTTCTCTTCTTAATTCCAAATGTACAAAGGAAACTGCAAACTGTCATTTTCTGGAGCATTTAAGATCTTGCTTCCCCGAATTTGTCATCAGTATGGCTCAAATAAACTCTTATAAAAACACTCGGAAGGTGTGGACACTCTAACATTGACATTAAGCAATCAAATCTGTGGTAATTTGTTATGATGGCCCTAGGAAACAAATACAGTGGAGATCATTTGTACTAAACTGTTATACTAGAGCAGTAATATACTATAACTATTATACACACTGTAACAGACCTTCTCATAGCCCACTGCTCATCAGTCTCAATTAACAGAAACACACTGGGTTCAGTTTATTCCAGTTAGAGCTAAATTATGTGGATTTGAAGTCTCTTCTCTATATTCAAAAGGAGACTGTCTACAGTTTCCAACTCAGCCAGTAAAACAAACCAACAAATCCACAATGGCTATTCTTGTTATACATGAGGTTATTAAGAAAGTCACGTGAGATATGTGTGTGAAAACGCTTATTTTATGTAAAGAGTATTTCTTTCTTGTCAAAATAACCCAGTAGTGGTATCATTTTCAAGGCTATTGATCATTTACCTGCAATGACCATATTTAGAAAAGCAATGAGCTCATTAGAAGAAACAAGGAATCCAATTTCATTAGGTATTAATGCTCAGGGGCACACTTAGATTGCTTGGTATTCACACTCAGTTAAGGTATGTGGGAATAGTGGCTGTAATTAACTAAACTTCTGTGTTAATATAGCACTTACTGGAGACACCCTTAGAGGTGCCTTTGTGCACAAAGACAAGGTTAAAAGATTTTGTGTTATTTGTCATACTTAAGAAAGTCTTCCTTGTTTACAATACAACCTTCACCCTATCTCTCTAATGTACAATGGATTATTAAAAAACTTTCTAAAAGGCAAGTCGATATAAGTTCTTAGAAGTTTTAAGACAAGGTTATTAAAAAGCCAATCAATACTTAGAATATATAGTTAATCTTTCTTAGAGGGCAAAAAATGCAAAATGTTAACAAATAATTTTTATCTCAAAGGGTTGCCCAAAATAGAGGATTCCAAATTTATTCTTTTAATGTGTGATTTATATATTAATAAATAATATATAGAACCATACTAGAGAAATTTGTGTTATTTTAATAGATAGTGATTGATCCTGAAGGAAAGAAGGTATTATCTCCTAAATAGGGAGAAGTTTAACCAAGGTACCACAATAAAAGCATAAGTCACAAACACAAGGCCAGTGGAAACCTCTTAATATTAGTCAGTTACCACTAGTGAAACAGAACTTTCACAGAACAGTTCAGATTTCTGACTTCCCTTGGAAACTTGGTCAGTCTGGCCACCTGGACACCCCAATGCAGTGTAGCAACGATTACCAGGAGCTGAGTAGCTACTCCCATTTAGGTGGGATTTGTGTTCACAGGTTCCTCATTGTTCCTACCCAGTCTGCCTTTCTCATGGATACTGGGTTCCTTGTTGCTATAGGCATCTGAAATTTCTCCTCACAGTATATAACAATGAAATTCCCTTGCTCTCAACTTGTCAAATTTCTACAATTTATTTATTTATTTACTTACTTACTTACTTACTCACTTAAAAGGTTTTATTTATTTATTTTTTGAGAGGGGGGAAGGAGGGAGAAAGAAAGGGAAACATCAATGTGTGGTTGCCTCTCAAGCGCCCCCTACTGGGGACCTGGCCCAAAACCCAGCAATGTGCCCTGACTGGGATTCAAACTGGCAACTCTGTGCTTCACAGGCTGATGCTCAATTCCCCAAATCACACCAGCCAGTGCTCTACATATTGTTTAAATCCCACTTCCAAGATATCTCTTCTTCCATGAGGTTCTCCCAGGCTTTCAACTGGAGTTAATCTCTTCCCAGATCCCACAATAACTGTTCATATTTCTCTAGCATTTATAATATTAAGACATCTTTTTATATGTGCATTTATGTACATCTGTCTCCTAAGTCTGTCTGCCATTATCTTTCAAATTATATCCATTGAATGTCTGTCATGTTTCCCAGCAAAGACTGAGATGGTTATGACATCTTGCCTGAAGGAGCTTAGAGACCCTCCTTCCTGGTACATAAGAAATGCTCAATAGATGTTTATTGAGGGGGAAATCTGTTGATCTATCTAATACACACACGTGACTCTCATTTGAACTTTGGCATAGATAAATTTACCGGTAACACTGTAAGCACTGATGCTTTATGTACTTCTGACTTAAGTGAATAGACTAGGACAGCTGAACCCAGGAGTCAAAGAACTGTTATTTAGACTAGAGATTTTATATTCATCTGGTGTCAGTCTGGATCCTATCTACTCAACTGGCTCTGGAAAGTCTTTATCACTGGTACTCAGCGTGAGCAGGATGCCACCCAGATAAGGCTGTAGGAAACCATAGTGAACATGACTCTTCCCAGCTGAGTTTAGAGTAGCATAAATTAGTTCCTTAATCCTGGGGTTTCTCATTCAGATCTCTTTACCAGTTGTTCATTAAGGTTTCTCTCTCCTAGTCTTTGCCCATTTCTCTTTCTTATCACTTTCAAAATACAAGCAGCAAGACACAGTTTTGCCTGCCTGGTCTTATTTATTATAGTTTTAGTGTGTTTGTCTTCCCTCCACATATTTTACATATAGAATTAGAGAAACTTAAAAATAATCAATTGGCATTTATTTCTCATCCAGTTACATAGGAGATTTATACACAGTAAGTTTAATAAATATTTATCTTTGCTTGATCATTATCAAACACAATTTTTTTGTCAATATACATTAGGTTATAAATGCATATGTACTTTGATTTGTGTGTAAATATAATATACATAGAAATAAGAATGCATAAAACCCAAAAATTCAACTGTCATGTAGACATATTTTTTTAAAACCATCTTGAGTGCACATGTTATTGGAAATGATCATTTTAATAGCAATTTACTAACTTTGTGCTAACATTTTATATTGAAGATTCAATTTACTTGTTTCTATGTTTACTTAAGTATACTTATCAATATGTAAAAGCTTTCTTAATTTTAATTTTTAATTAAATTAATTGAGATAACATTTGTTAATGGATTATATCAGTTTCAAGTGTACAATTCTGTAATACATAAGTTGTATATTGTATCAGCTGTATGTGGCATTGTGTATTTGCCACTCGAGTTTCAATAATACCAAATACCCTATTTTACTACTAAAAGTTGAAACATTTTCAATTTTAACATGAAATACATTTGCATTTTTATACTAAGATTCTAAATTTTTATTTTAATATTTTATTTTCCATTTCTTCCTGTTCATTTGTGGGGTGCTAGCTAAAAGTATAAACAGTAAAACCAGGATAGCACAAACTTAGTTGGTACAATATAATTTTTGTGGTCTTCACAGTTATATTACCTAATTTACATATCTGAAAGATCTAAATATTTTAATTTTAACATTTATTGTTTAATTTAAAACATACATGTAATAATGTTTATGAATGCATGGTATCACAACTTTGCAATGACTACTGCTCAGTGACAAATCATAATTTATGTTGAATGAATGATAATAAAACACTAATTTTCTTTTTTTTCTCTCTGCTGTATTTCTTTCTCTCTTTGAAACAGGAGGCAGAAAAGTTATATTGTCGGAACCAGATTACGGTCCTCACCAACTTCATTATACGTCCCAAGGGATTAGATTTTCACTCCTATCTTATTAAAAAGAGAAACCAAATCCATATCTTGAGAAAATTAAAACTGTGGCAAGATAAAAAATAGTGGTGGTCTCCCTACAGAGATACTTCCCATTTGGGGCTCAATGTGAGTTTCCAGAGATCACTTTACATTGTATTTCATTCACACACATTTATTCATCCTTTTAATAAGTATGCCAAGTATCTTAATAGGTACCCCGTCAATTCATGTTAAGAAATGCATCATGAATTTCCATTATTTGGAAGTCCATGTTAAGGGCTATGATATGAATGAAAGAATTTCTGTAACCCTAGATGTCCACTGAAGGAGTATGAAATCAGTTGGAAAGTAAAACTACTATATAAATAACCACAGTATGTGCCAGATAGAATTATTTCAATATTTACTTTATGCCTCAAAGAATTGTAGCATCATTAATGTAAATAGCAATTCTGGGAAGAACTGGGTGATGGGGATAAAATGAATCAAAATATGGGAAATGTTAATTGAAATAATAAAATTTTAATCATAACAGTGTTTGCTGTATAGCAGGTTTTCAGTCAATAATTAACATGAGATTAACTGAAAATGGAATAATCATGTGAAAACATTTTTCCTTTTGATTATTGAGAGACCAATAATCGTGTGAAGAAATGACTTTTCCATTTCAGTGTAGATATGAATAATTACATGTCTTATAATATAAGTAATACACTAATGATGTTACTTATTTATAGCTTCTTTCCTTTTAAAAATGTATTTAATAGATAATGTATGCTATTTTATCTCTGTCGTCTGCGTATTCCCCTGGTTAGATGAGAAGAAAACAGCAATAAATATAAAAGTGAGCAAACCACAGCCCAGAGAAGTAAACGAAATTTCTTCAAGAGAATCGATAGCGAAAATGGAAATAGAACTCAAATCTCATACCTCTCCCTTAAGTGAACATTATACAAAATGTCATCTCCTCCTCCAGAACAAAAACAAAACAATAAACTGCAAATACACGGTAATATATCTAACATTTATTGACTGATTTGTATTTGCCTGGTGCTGCGGTACATGTTTCAGGTACACAAGCTCATTTAATCCTCATGACACTTCAATGTTCATATTTTAGTCTCCCTGTACAGAAGAGAAAATGTGGTTTATAGTGGCTTAGACGTCTATCAAAAATCACACAGCTACTACCTGGCAAGGTGGAATTTAATTTCAGGTCCTTCTAACTTCAAGTCCAACCTGTAAGCCTCCCCACTATAAAGCTTTACATTACTGCCCCACCTCGAGGTACTGTGTAAGCATCTAAACAAGATAAAATAGTGAGATGGTTCAGTGATACTGCTGCTTGATGACTTCTGTATAGAGCCTAATTTTCCTCTATTTAAGCTCTAGGTAAGTGACTTTACCAGTCCTCCAATTGCCCCAAAACAGTAAAGAATTTCAACCTGACTTCTCCGTCTTCATCAGCCTTTTTTTCCTCTACATGCAATCAATTACCAATCATACCAATTAGAATTATTTAGAGTTTCCCATATCTTCACATGTCTCTTAATGCTGTCATCCTAGCTCAGAACACCGTAGTTTCCCTCCTCTTCCATGGCAAAATTCTCCTAATTGGTCTTCTGATACTTCATTTCACTCCATCCTAACATTCTCCACAAGCAACCAAAATGGTTGATCTTTCTAAATTACATATATATGTTTGCTTACAGCGAAAGATGCCTGTGTATGGCATACTATGTATAGTTAACATGACACACAAATCTTTTGAGACACAGACCTTATATTCTCTTCCCTACATGAAAACGCTTATCATGCTGAATTATATACAAAGCCACAGAAATACAGTGCTCCCATACCTGGATCTCTGCCCATAGCATCCCCTGTGCTTGGGCACTCTCTACTGTTTTTCCCTTCTTTGCTTACCTATCCTTCCAGTCCATAGTTCAGGTATTTCTTCTTTTAGGTAGACTTCACCAGTTATACACAATTGAGTGAGCTGGCCACTCAGAGTTATTTTTGATATCATACTGTAACCATAACTTCACTGTCTATCTTCCACAATATGCTGGGAGCAGCCTAAGGAAGATCCAGGTCTCATCCTTCATAATCATGTACCTCCCACACTACGAGGTAGACAGCACATGTCAAGGAGTATTTGTGACATGAAAAAAGATGGGAAAAAAGTGGAGAGAGAAGGGAGGAATGAAGCAATGAAGGAGAAAGGGGGGAGAAACAAAGGAAGAGCATAAGGGATAAAACAAGAGGACAGAGAAGAGGGGAATGAAAGGGGAAGGAAAAAGCAAAAGAAAGGAAAGAAGAAAAGAAGGAGGAAGAAAGAGAGAAAGAGAAAAATGAGGGATAGTGGGTTGGAGAAAGGGAGGGAGAGCCTATAAAGTCACAGAGAAATGGAGAATATTCATCTAGACTCCTAGTGGGAATTTCTGGGCGGGTGGCGGGGGGGCTCTCCAGGATTGCAGACATAGTCAACGGGTCCTGATGTTAAAGAAAGTCAAGACTAAATATGATCTTAAAACAACTGAGTTCAACTCCATCTTAAAACTGAGCCAAAGACAGGAGATATGACTTGCTTAATCAACAGAAGACAAATAAGATATAAACACAGGTTGGAATCATCTCAAAACCCAAGTTCTCTTCACCTCATCTGTCTTCCCAGGACACAGATGAATCAACAATGACAGAAACATACGGTAGCTTAGGGTACTTGGTCCCTGACTTGGGGCTTTGCACACCGCTTTTCCTTTTTCCCAGTGTTTTACTTACAGCAAAGAACTTCGCTTTTCAAGGCAAGTGTAACTAAGGCAGAATAACATTTTGTGGTATTTTGAGGATCTTTCTGCTCCGTGCTCTCTGTTACTTACCTTAATCTTCTAAGAAGTTCAGAGTTTTCACTCACGCTTCACTTTGTCATGTATCTTCTTGTCTGGAAGGCCCCTGCTGCCCTCTTCAACTTTTTAAATCCTTTGTATCTTTTGGAAGCTTTGTTTAAACGCCTTTTCTTCTCCAAATCCTGCCTTAGTGTCTCTGACATGGAATAATCCATCTTCTCTTCTCTAACGGTACTTTGTACATTTCTTTCTGTCATGTGCCCTGACCACGAATTGGACTGGTGAGCCTTCAGTCCACAGGACAACACCCAACCCACTTAGCCACCCAGCCAGGGCTGTTCATTTCTTTTTCAAATATGAATTGACCTATGTTTTTTGTTATAGTTTCATGGGTATATATTTTTTCTCACTAAATATATACTCCTGTCAGGCTGGACTCATTCTTTCTTTATCTTTATCTCACCTAGTAGAAACTAGCATAGTACCTTTTATATGACCTACACTTCATGTGTCTTTTATGTTGAATTGAGCTATAGAATTCATTTTCTAACTCTGACACCCGTAGCATCCTAAAAGATTAACAGAGCTAGAAATTCAAAGCTAGAAATGTTCTGAATTACTCCTTATTTTAAAAGTGTTCCATGGGTAGGTTTTACAAAAAAAAGAAAAGCTTTTTGTTGCTCCATCTTTTTGTTCAACAGTCACTTAAAGTGAGCTGTTAATATAGGCCAAAGGTAATATATGTGTGAGGAAGGAGGCAAGAAGAGCAGTATAATTGAGTCAGAGAGTGTCTTAACCTTCAAATTAATGGATCATAGTATGATTTCCTATTCTGGCCCATTGAAGGAGCAATTATTGAGATTCATGTTCTTTTAAAATATTGCTAAATAGAGAGATTATTGAAAGAGAAGGGGCCTCATTTGTTACAGGTTTCATCTTTTAATGTGGAGACTTCTTGGAGAATATTTATAACAATATATTTCAAGCATGGGGAATAAAGAAGAAGCTAAGAAATACTTACTAATGCTTGCCCAAGGTTAGCAAGGATTGACTCGAGGTGAATAACCTAGACTGCTCATTCCATTCATTTTACCTAGAAGTGTTCTTGCCCAGAGCAGATGGCAAAGCGGTTGGATGTAGTAAAATGAGAAGAAGGCATTTTAAAGTCCGGGACTCCCAGTTTCTCTCAGTAAGGATTGACCCCTTCTAAACTTCTGTTTCTTATCAAGTGAAGTTAAGAGTTTCATTAGCTAAAGTAGAAAGATTTTAAAATTGTTTTAGAAAACATTTGAACAGTGTTTTTAGATAAAATTTTGTAGATTTTCAAACATCCTAGTAAGTCTGCTCAAGTCCGATATATTTCTGTTATTCACCTAGTGCTGACAGTCCAGGTTCTGGCATGCCGACAGCAGCACTGCTATTATCTGCATTTTTTCCTGAGCATTGTTCAAAGGGCATTGTTTGTATTCACTGCTTATATGCATGAACAGATAAAATGCATCACTGGACTTATATATAGAAGACATGATTTACAGTAGTTAATTCTATCACAATTTTCAAAAATATAATCTTTAGCACTAAAGAAGTATTTATAACTCCATTGATCTTGAAATGTCATGTAGAAGTCAGAGGAAGATTAAAAGCAAGAAAAAAATGGCAGGAAAAATACACAGCAAAGTAGAAAGATTATTATGTTCCATTTTCAATTGCAATTTGACAGTTGAATAAATAAAATTAGGAGAAAAATATATACACTCGCTTTTAGGTATCTTCCCTAAACTTCATAGAGGTTACATTATAGTGTTTGTTAGAACATTTTTTCCTTTTAGAATGTACATAAGAGAGCATATGGGGGGCTATATATTCTTTATTGGAGTTCCTAATATATTGTTTCTTTTTCTTACCTATACTTTCTGAAATCTTCCTAATGAAGAGTAGCTGATCTTAATATTTCCTCAGCTCTATGTCTTTCAGATTCTAATAGCTACAGGAAATGCTTTTAACTCCAAAATTATTCTTTTTGAGCTTTTCCAGTGAGAAAAATAAAATCTTCAAATGTCAACTACTCACTCATTCTCACATAACATTTGGTTCCCAAGAGCAATTCATTTTTAAAAAAGGGTTTCTTAAATCCATATCTGTCCCCCGTACTTGGAACACACTAGATGCTGTATTTTCCCTCAGAATGTTTTCTCCTACTTGGGAACTGCTTAAAATAACATTTCTATAGCATACTAATTGAGTGGGTCTCATATGCCTTGAGTTTGATTATGCAATTCAGTTTCTTAGATTGCCATTCTTTAAGAAAATCTACCATGCTACTCTTAATACCGTCATCAAGATTAGCAAATTTACATTTAAGAAAGGATATACTGGAATGTTATTTAAATTGGTGCATGCAGAAAGGAAGAGGTGAATTTCTGGAGGGCTCAGTGACAAGGGCTATATTATTGACCTTGTGTGAATTTATCCTTATGAAAAAAAGAAGGATTATTCAGTTACCTCATCTGTAAAGTGGAATAATAATATCTATCTCATAGATTAGCTGTGAGGATTAAATGAGCTAATAGTGAAGATTCAGTAAGTAGTAAATAAAGAATTGGTCAGTCCATGTTAGCTATTATTAGCATTAATCCCAGTGGATACAGGGAAGCACTGGAGCTTTGAGAAAATTTGGAAGGGCTTGGGTGAGAAAAAGAAGTTGTTGACTTCTTACCTCCAGGGAATCATCGGCATTCACCATCCAACAGTCTGTCCAGGTGGCTACAACCAAGAACCCAGTAGAGAAAAAGGCGAGGAAGCAGGCGACGTACTGAAGAAGATCCCTCATCTTAGCGAGCAGCTGTCTGGAGGGGCTGCATGGGGAGCTACCAGTCCTTGGCCTACTCAGGTAGCTGGAATGCTGTCAATCTCCTGCGTTTCTGGTACCTGGAGGTGTAAAACTACTGGTCTTTTCCTTTTCCTCACACCCCAGTGCTGGTATCTTGAGTTGCGGTAAGAGTTATACAAACAGACTGTAACCCCCAGAGGGGTCCTGGAGGTCATTATCCGAAACAACCAGCCTCCAATCAGAAGCCAGGTCAGTGAAAGGACTGTGTATGTTTTGTATGGGGGAGAAAAGGAGCCCTGGTTATATTTTCTGCCCAGGTCACCAGCTAATGTGAGATGACGGTTGCCAAGGCACATGCCAGCCCCAAGATGGAAAGGAAGAAGAAGGGTCGTATCCCATGCTGATGCCTGTAAACTGATCTTTCTCAGGCCCTCCAGGAAAAGTGAGCTATTCTCTTCCCCCTCCCTAAGGAGGCTACACGGTTGACTGAGTGCTATTTTATTATTAGGACTATTTTAATATTCTCTGACTACTTTAGATAGACAGGCCACTGGTGAAACTATGCCAAACAAGTGCTTGCTCAAGGGAGTTTGCATTCCAAAGTGTTGGGCAGAACAGCCCCATGAAGGGTTTCCAGCACCTGGGCCCCTGGTAGAGCCATGGCTTCTAAGCTTTCAGCATCACAGAGCCGGAAAGAGAGCACATTTTTATCCAGACAGCTCTGGGTACAAACCCCTGATCTGTTGCTTATAGGCTGAGGGCACTTGGGTCGCATACTTTCTTGATAAGATGTTTATGAAAATTAAATGACATTGTGACTGTAAATCATTTAGTGTCCGACAAAAAATACCTAATGATAAATATTAACATAACCAAGAATTCCCAATTTCTGATATGATTACTTTTTCCCCAATGTTTGAAAATTTGCCTAAAATAAACCACCCATCTGTTTATGTTAGAAAATTGTAAGTTTCTCTATATATCAGAGGTAACTGTAGTTTTACCTGTTCCTGAATGGGTCACCTTCTTGGGTGTAAATATTCCACAACCAGTAGTCTTTTAATAATAATTAAAGAACATCCACACCACCCTTATTTTATCATCTTCAAATATATTTCTCTATAGTAAAATACGAATTTCAGTGATAACAATAAAAATATTTTACATGGTTCTCAGTGCAAGAGAGAATGAGAAATGTGGGGAAAAGAGAGAATGAGAAAGAAAGAAAAACAGGGAATATGACTAGAAATATAATAGGTCATTACTCTGAAAAGAATTAGTCACTGAGTTACTTTAGTAACTGTATGAAGAAATAACTTTTTTCTATTTAATAATGATTTGGTCATAGTATTTAGAGTAAAAGGCTAAAATCAGTTTTGATACACCATCCTTCAAGATTATATTAAAATAATACATTTTACAACTAAAACATATTATTTTCTCATTTTAATTCAGTTGTATTAAAATATGTAAAAGGTAAATTTAAATGTAAAATTAAATCTAAAAGCTGTATGTAAAACCATGTTTAGAATATCAGCCTAATTATTGCCATAAATAAAGATGTTCATATTAACAGTGGTTATCATTATTAGTTTGTGAGGTAAATTACAGATGCTTTCAATTTTGCTTATTTTTTTATTTAACTCAACAATTGTGAAACTAATACTTATCTTTAAAAGTGCTCATTCAGATAATGCAATCATCTCTGGTGTAAGTCAGCTGCAATGCACACACACTGTGTTGGTGACTCATAAGCGAATCTTGTCCCGTGCCCTGAAATCTAAAATGCTCATGCTCTATTGATCTGGGAGAGGAAACTAATTCCAAAAGCACTGCCTCTTACAGGAAAAGCCCTGGACTTAGCTGCTAGCTTTCCACCAAGAGACCTTCCACAATGTACTTTTCCTGCTAACAGTATGCCCCAGGGCAATGGATCTTAAACTTGAGTGAACACTGGAATCTCCAAAGCCATTTGCTATAATGTACCTGGGAGCTCAACCCTCACAGATTTGGACTCAGGAAATTAGGAGTGGAGGACAGGTATTCAGATTTATATATGTCTTATATAAAATTCTGATTCTGAAATAGATGATCATGCTTTGAGAAATAAAAAGAAGGAAAGAAAAATCTGCATTAAAGCCAGCATACTACTGCAGGCTCACACACAGTCACACAGATTCGAGACAAAGCCGTGTGAAGGGGGATATAAGAATTGCATTTGTGGCAAAAACTCTTCCCTATCTAGTACCAAAGCACATCTCAAGTCCAAATATCATAACTGAAGGGAAAATACTAAGGAAAGGAAAGAAGTTGAGTGCACGCACACATTTTACATGCAAACGTACAGAAATACACATTGATCTCTGAAAATCAAAGATTCTTTCACAAGAAAGATATAGACTATAAATGATGTATTTCATTTCCGACATTGTGCTAGGTGTTGTATGTTTACCACTTTTAGAGAATAGCATAAGAAGATCATGTTTAAATGCTAGTTTTTGTGAGTGAGGCCACAATATGAAAGGATATCCAAGAAAGGAGAGCCATGCAGACTAACAGCGCAGGAAGGACTTCGTGGATGGGACGTGAGGGCACTTCTAAAAAGAGATAAATGTGCAGGGAGCTGTGAGGATGGAGCATGCAGATTCAGAATAAATCATTCACCAGTCTGCACAGGCACATCACTTACGCTTTCTGTCTATACCCTTAGCTTCCAATATTCAGCTTTGTCAACTCAAGCCTAATTTAGTTTCACTGCATTCAGAGCCTACACTGACTCCAATACTATACTAGGTCCAAGGGACACAGAGTAAATAAAAGGTGGAAGATTTGGCCCCTGTTCTTGAGAAGCTGCAGTGAGGGGACCAGAGCCAGGCTCATGGTCTGAAGTGAAGAGCCCCATTCAGGTAATTCTGATAACAACCAAGTGTTAGAGTACCACGCCCAGTAATAGTGCACAGATGCATTAGCCATGCAGGGTTTCCCAATGCAGGATAAACACAAAGGACAGTGATCACTGTCCCACTGGCTCAGTAGTATTTACGAAGTGTTGTCAAACACTATCTCATCTAAGGTCCTTGAGGATAGACGGCTTTGTTATTGTTGCTGTTTTTTACCAACACATGGCAGGTGCTTAAAAGTCTGCCAGACACATAGTAGGCTCTTAGCAAATATATTCAATTTAATTTAGTCCTCACAGGCCCACATTTTACAGAGGAGGAAGTAATGTTGGACTTGCTCTTTCTGACCCATCGTGGGTCCCCCAGGATAAAAACTAGGTGGCAGAAGTGGCTTGATCATCTTTGCTGTGCCAGAGCTCTTTGTCCTGCACAATCCCTGAGACATTTGGTCCATTCCTGTGAACTGCGTTCCCACTCAGCCAGGATCTGCCCTACTCCTGGTTGGAACTTTAGAGCCACCTGGTGATGAGGTGAGTGACGCCCTCAGTCTGGCACCCTGGATGTTGGTCTGTGAAAGGAGGTTAATTGTACCACTAAAAACACTGCAATTGTCCCTTTGTCCTGCAGGTGGAAGCAACTCTGCATTTTCAATTGAGAAAAATAAGTTGTTTTCTGTTAACTCTATTCTTTCTGTTAATGCCTCAAGCTATTGCTTCTTTAATCATGACATTCCTTACAAGGAATATGCTGATTTATACTACATCTTATGAGCAGTCTTCTCACTTCTTTTTAATTGCCCAGTGCCCATTGGGACAATCTAAACAATATAATCAGCTGCTGTTGTCAAAGGCCATGCTGACTATAATTAATGGCAAAATTAATCAGTGGTTAAAAGCTTGGACCTCAGAGCCAGGCAGACCCAAGTTCAGGCTAAGGCATTAATACATGTGAGCTCTTGGGCAAGCTACTTAATAGCTTACTCAATTAACTGAGGATAATGAATTCTGTCTAAGATAGCTGTGAAAAATAAATAATCTGTGAAGTTCTTGATACAGTACCTGGAAAATAATACACAATCAATAAATTATAGCTATCATGATATTTATGTTACAACCTTGCTCTTCTACATATGTACCACATATAAACACATGTATGAGGGGGGACTACCCAAAAACTGGAATTATCTTCTGGAGAGTGGGCCCCTTGTAGTACAGGCTTCCCCTGCTAGGTGAGTGTTCTAGGAACCCATCTGTATTAGTGTACCAGATGCCATTGTTGTGAGAGGCTGTGTTCAGCTTCACTGAATTTTTTTGAAGACTCTTTCAAAGCTTTTGCCCATTTCATGGTGGGTGATTTACAAGTGCACCTGCCCACACCAGGCTGAGTGTTCAGCAGTGTTTGATCAAAAACAGCATGACCCCCCGTGCCCCACCCTCCCTGCTCACCGGATCTCACCTGAGTGACTTCTTTTTTATTTCCCTGATGAAAAAAGTCCTCAAAGGAAAACCTTTTGCCAATGTGGAAGGCATGAAACAAAAAGTGTCAGAAGCACTAAAAGGCACCAAAATTGACCAGTTCAAAAACTCTTTTGAACAATGGAAGAAAAGTCTCAGCATGTATTTGCTACAGATGGAGAGTACTTTGAAGGTGGCTGATGTTTAAACATGTAAGAATAAATACACAATTTTTTATAAATAAATTCTGGTGTTTCGGTCCCACTTCATATGTATCTGTGTGTACGTATAAACACATACATGCACACTTACAGTACAGGCTCAGCACAAATAATGCCCCTTTTCTATTACAAAATCTTTATTACAAAATCATAAGCATGTAATTTTGTAACAACAATATCACACTCAAGCACACCAGTGACAATTTAGGTGAAATGTTCAAATTTAAACTATGAATTATTACACCCATAGTATTACCCTACCAACCACACTCAAGCAGACATTACGTCTGTCAGACCCTGTACCTTTATGTATGTATGTATGTATGTATGTATGTATGTATATATGGGTATGTATGTGCACATTTGTGTATGTATGATATGTATTGACTTAGTAAACTGAACACAGAAGAAGCAAAAGGTGTAATCATGAAGCAATTTTATTTTTATCTCTTATGATCTTTTCAAGTTCACTTGGTTTGAGCCAATTCTTCCCTGCTTCTTGGATAAAATCTAGGATAAGTCTCGTGACATTTCTGTCCTTCTTAGGTAATATAAATTCTTTCTGTAATTTCAAGGCACAAAGAAGCAGCCTCATTCCAGGAGTATAAATATCTGTACTCCTGTATATAGGCCAAGCTCATTATATGAGATCACTCAGGCCTCAGAGCAATGAGCCTATCATAGTCTCTACCCTTTAAGTTTCTTTTTGCCTGAGACATACAGCAGCAGTCCATTATGTCTCTCCAGATCCAAAGAACAAATCCCAGGCTTTAATAACAGAACAGCTGAAACTCCTTTCTCTAGGCTTAAAGTGAGGTACAAGAACTCTCACCTCCTCCATGCTGACCGGGAAGCAGGTCTAAATGCATACCAATAGTTCTCTCCAAAAATATCTCCTGACACTCGCCTCCTTTCTCAGAGTTAACATTTCCTTTCCTTTCCTTTCCTTTCCTTTCCTTTCCTTTCCTTTCCTTTCCTTTCCTTTCCTTTCCTTTCCTTTCCTTTCCTTTCCTTTCCTTTCCTTTCCTTTCCTTTCCTCTTCCTCTTCCTCTTCCTCTCTCTCTCTTTCTCTTCCTCTCTCTCTCTCTTTCTCTCTCTCTTCCTCTCTCTCTCAGAGGGTAAGGTGGGCAGAGCTGACATAGCTGTTCCACTGAGAATAAGAAAACTGGTTTAAGATGCCTCTTTTGCAACCAGTGCCTGGAGCCATCTCATTTTGGAGTGTAGTACCTATTGTCTAGTAACATAAGTTGAAACCGATACTAAAATGATTTCAATTGAAAAACCTATTACTCAGGGTTATGTGGTGTAAGACTGGAACTCTAGTGCTCATTCTGGCCACAACACACCTGGGTTTGTCGTGTTTACTCTCGAATACTGCTACTTAAGATAAACTGCAGCCTGTCTACAGGAGAAAGTTGCAATTAGGAAAGTTAGGGGATAGATTGGCAACCATCTTATATTAGGTATGACTGAAGGAAGTTGGGGTGAAGGGAATATTTTAAGTCTAAACAGAGGAGATAATGAATGTGACGGAGGGTTTTAAATAATAGGAAGGCTGTCATATAGAACAGGAATGATGATCTTACTAGCAGGCTTCAGAAACTATTGTAAAAGCACAGAAAAGCAGAATGGTGTTCAGTTAAAGAACTTTCCAAAAATTAGAACAAGCTGAAAGGGAAGTGGTCTGATCTGGTTGGTTTCTTGACATTAGAGATGTTCAAATAGAGGAAGAATTTGGAGAATGCTTGGGAGAGCATGGGGCTCCGAAGAATTTATACTCCTACTTTATTGTTTGCTTTGCATAGAATTTGAATAATACTTAAGTCAAACTTCAGAGATTACTTGGTGAATCATTCATCAAAAATCATACTTCAAATCCAGTAGCAATGCATATATCATTACTCTTTCTGTAATTTATTTCACCTGGAAAACCAGATGTTCATCATGATACAGTACGACTAAGCCATCAAGGGTGCTTTGTGTGAACCATAATGGAGTAAACCTGGAGTCAAAGGTTAGTATTTGACTCCCTTTGACTTAACAGGTAACCCATGAGGCCATCCTAATGTGGAACTGTTTCTCTTGAATGGCCTGTCACCTTCCACATGTATCCTTTTGTTCATGATTAAAATGGAATTAAAATAGGATGGAATTAAATCAGTAGCCATCAGAAGCAGGCTTTTTTTCACAAGTTAAGCTTTTTTTCCCCAATCAACTCAAATGCATTCAACTGACCATTACTAATTTTTTTCTCACTATTTTGCATTTTCTTCTTATTTTATCTTCCCCTATTTAATTTTTAATTTATGGAGTCAGTTTCAGCTCTTCTTTTTAAATCACAAAGGCTATGTAAATGGTGAATGTTCCATGTATACTTAACCTATGTTGGGCAAGAAAACACTGCAATTTTCAGAAAATTGTAAGAGATGTTCTTATAAACTGTCACAATGGGTTCTTAGCAATGCTCTTGTGTCCACCTTTACAATTCAGTTGGCTTAATTGGTATATCCTTAACTCAGTGCATTTGGAAGGACAAACACCCAAAGGAAGTCCCTCAGATGGCAGATAACTAACTTGCAGTTTCATTCAATACACCAGCGCTAAAGGACATCAATGATAAAGGAATTTTTATCAAGGGCGTAGGGACAGAGGACAAAGTTAAATGTAAAGAAACAGTGAGTGTTCTGCTATATCCATAGTTGAGTTTTTTTAGGACAGGAGAGAAAAATGAAGCTGGACTGAAGGGTTACAGTCATACTGTGAAAGAGCTTCCATTTCAGCCTGAGTAACATGGATTAACTTGCTATTTGTGGAGGGACACTGAAGGTTTTGGACAATAGATCAAGTGATCAAGTAGCAGTCAGACCAGGGAGCACCTCTTTTTACTGCTACCTATAAATCTGAAACCTATCTGTCCTAATCCTTAGCCTTTAAACTAGGTGCAGGAAGTTAAATATAAGCAACTCCTAGTCAATTAATTATATTTTAGGAAATGACCTTGTGACCTATCTCTTCATTTCTTCCCTTGCTCTTTGACCTACATCACCCCATCCCACTGTCTTTCAGTGGCTTTCTGGATTCAGAGATTTTGGAGTTTAACTATCATTTAAACTTCAGTACCAACCTCTTAGAAGTGAAAATTGCCTGGATTCCCTAGATTTTACCTTTGTGGCTCTCTAGGGCAAGCTAGTACACACCCACCTGAACAGTCTGAGTAATCTCCTTTCATCCTACTCAGCTTTGGTTTCTGGGACTCTACAGTGTTTCAGTTAATTTGCAAGCCCTGTTTCCTTCTGCCCACCAAGATGAAGCTACTTCACACCTTCATTGTCCTTCTAATTCTTTGGCATGAGACCTAAAATTCTACTAATTTAGAAACAAATCTATCAGCTTAATTTTTTAAATCTTCATAATTTATACATCATACATCCAGCAGTATTTTCACGGCTGGCCTGGAGCTGGAAAAGCAGAAGGAAGTGAGCAGAGAACAGAAATCCGAAAGACCTGACTGTTGAGGGGAGAGGAGCTGTGAGGGGGCGTTTTGCCACTCCCTCTCCATACCCCATGCTGCGCCATGTCCATGGCCATTACTGAAACCACAAATACCTTGTCCTTTCCTGATTTATCCTTTCTTCATGCTGCTTTGTCCTTAGCAATGACCCCCCACTAGAACCCCAAGTTCACTTGTTACAAATCTATATATCCTTCTGGATACCTTTTATTCAGAAAGCCTCCTATTAATAATGTGAGATGGAATTTTTTCTTTCCTAATATTTTCTTTGTATATCTGGTAATGGTTAACTTTATGTATGAACTTGAGTGAGCCACAGGGTGCCAGATATTTGGTCAAACATTACTCTGGCTATTCCTGTGAGGGTGGTTTTGCATGAGATTAACCCTGAAATCAGTAGACTAAGCAATGCAGATTTCCCTCCTTAATGTGGGTGGGTCTCACTCAGTCCACTGAAGGCCTGAATAGAACAAGAAGGCTGAACCTCCCCAAGTAAGAGAGGATTCATCCCACCAGCACTGCCCTCAACATTAACTTTTTTTCCCCCTTTCAGACTTGAAATGAAACATCTGCTCTTCTTCCTCAGTCTAGAGACTGCCAGCCTTCAGATGGGAACTATTCCTTTGGCTCTCATGGTTCTCAGATCTTTGGATGTTGGAAATGGTTTCTCTGAGTCTCCAGTTTGCCCATTCACCCTGCAGATCTTGGGACTTGACTTACATATATATATAAAATAACATTTTATTCCATATATATACATATACATGTACATGTACATAACATTCTATTAGTTCAGTTTCTCTGTAAAATTCCATATGTTAGTTTACTGTCTCCAGATGATGTTTAACAAAGCAAAAAGAGTTCACCAAGAACCATGTGTCAAGCACAAAGTTAGGTACTTAATATCCACGTATTAACAAAACACCATTCAGTAGATTTGCAATCAAAAAAGAGGATGCATGGGTAGATACTTAGATAGACTTATAGATGATACATAGATAAGAAAGATCTTGTGTTGAAATATATGTTTCTGAAAAATGTTTTAGGAGGACAAATGATGGAAAAATTAATATCTCTAGGCAATTATTGCAAAAGGTTTCTTGGAAACGATAATGGTTGGTTTGGTTCTTAAATGATAAGGATTTGGTAATCATAAAAGATGTGAACAAAGTGTTCCCGACGAGGGAAACATCTTGAGCAAAGGCAAACGAGTGTGAGTGCACATCACATCACTGAGGAGTCAGTCTGTGACAAGCATCCTGTAAACAGCTTGGCCGCAGGAACCCTTTACTCTTTTTCTGCTTTTGCTGTAAATGCTCAACAACGTGAAGCACATGGACTGCATCATCGCAGAGCTCACATGCTGGGGTGTTTGCAGGTTTGATTAAGAATTTAAGCCCTATGGGAATAGACCGCTGGCTGGCTTTTTTGAATGCTAGTTCTCCGTAAATATATGTTGAGAGAATGAATAAATGAATGAACGAACTCGATGTGCCAGCCATCATGCTAGACACTAGAAATTCATCAAAGAACCAAATATTCTAGTGGGGGAAATATTCAGTAATATTTAGGCTCTGAGTAAAAATTTCCTGTCTCTCCATGAGATAAATATATGTTTACTATGAGCATTCTAAAGAGGTCCCTTTAAGGTGGCCCAGTAATAATATAGTCTATTTGGAATATATTTTACATTTAAGAGAAAAATGTTTTAATAGTAGAAAATACTGAACTGGAATACTATATACTTGATTTCACTCCAAGGTACATTTTAGATTTTCTTATCGCATCTTGTATGATAATAATATAGCTCTAAGAATTATCTAGTTAATTTGATCATTCTAGATATCATCCAAAGGAAAGTATGGAAGCCAACGTAACTGAGTCAGAGAAATGGAGGTCCTCCTGAGGAGAGAGCACCCACTTAACCCAGCAAACAGCAGGCAAACACGCAGGGATAGGCCTCTGCTCTACCTGTTTTCTGCTCCACATCTGACTTCTGAAGATCCTAACACGGGATTCAGAGGTAAGATCCTTCCCGCCATTGCATAGAATGGAATCAGAGCCTGGCACTCAAGATACTTGGATTATCATCCTGATACTAGGAAAACTCTCTGCTGAAACTATGAAGTCTGTCACTTTACTTGTCTGAATTTATCAGTGAGATAGTTTCAACCAATCTGCCCTCAGGGAGGCAGTGAAATTGAGGGGCATCACTTATGAAAGGTGGAAGGCTCTATTGTACTTTGTATCCTATTCTGTACATATGAGGAAATGACGTGCAGTTCTAACCTCCTTTAGAAAGAACTCTCCTGCCACTCTTTCCTCTTCTTTCTCATAACCAAGCATACCTGCTGAAGTTCTCTTCCATCTTCAAGGAACTCTGCATGTTGTCTTCCCACCAGTGCAGTGTGAGGCCCCTCTTGCCTTGTGCACTCTTCTTTGAATTAATATTAACTCTTTGCTACTACTAATAACATTTTCGAGTACTTGTTATATGCCATGGACTGAGCTAATATTTTCTAAAATATTATCTCTTTTCATGTGCCCAACAATCATAAAAAGTAATTGCTACTATAAACATACATTTTTATGGATGAGAAAACAGATGATTAGGGTGATATTTTAACTTGTTCCAGATTTCAAAACTTGTAAAAATGCAGCCAGGATTTCAGGGCTGATTCACTCCAGAAACCTTGGTCCTAGTACCACTAGACCAGCGATTTTCAACCAGTGTGCCCCAATTTCTAAAACATGCCATACCTGACTATTTAGTGAGGGCCACTGACCTCTTTTCCCCCAGGCTGTCAAATAAAAAAATGACAACAGCTAATATAACAATAGCCATCCAGGGTGAATGAATCAAAATTAGACCTATTTATTGTCACATTGGCAAAAAAATATATGTTTTGGTTTACCACAAAATTTTAGTAATTAGTTTTTGTGTGCCATAAAATGAAAAAGATTGAAAATTGCTGCACTAGACAAGGCAGACTTCTTCCTGGTACTCACACCATGCCTTTCCCTAGAAACTTAAGGCTCGCACTGGAAGGCTGGCTTGAAGATAATCTTGTTCAGCTGCCTCCTTTTACAGATGAAGAAACTGAGGCTCTGGGAAAATAGCTTAACTAAGGTAAAGCTGTTCCTGAGACAGACGTGATCCAAACCTCCTTCACTTCCCGCTGTCCACGCTGCCTGTGAGATCCGCCAGGGTGTGGGGAGCACCCTCACCGCCCAGAGCAGCGCACGCACAACTCAGTTATCACCAGTGCTGAAGAATGCAGTGTTGCTGGATTTTATTTTGTGATCAGAAATCACTAATTAGAACACACAGGTATCAAGGCACATCGTGATTTTTAATGACCCACATGCAATACAAAGTACTGACAATAATTTAATTACATATCAAAGGAGACCTTAAACCGAGGATCAAAACACTGTTTTCGTTCTTTTAACCAGGGATCAACTAAGCTCCACTAAGCTAAACTGATTTACAGAGATCAAACTAACCAAAAGCAGTAAAGTCCAAAATGGGGTCTAAGAGTGAAAACTTTTGTGAAAGAGGAAGACTAATCATGTGACCCCTCTCCACTTCAGTGAAACGTTATAAGCACAAAACTCAAACACCAGTGAGAAAAATTCCTGGAGAATCAAATGCATGAGCAGCAACTTCTTGGTGCCTCCTTTGCTACATTGCTCTCCATTCCCCTTTAAATTACTCCCATCACTATCGGGATAAGATACAAAGTAGCGTGGCTTGCACATCTTTCTCAGTCCGTCCCTTCTCTGCATCTCTAGATTCATGAGTTTTTACTCCTAACACGCACGCAGCTCCTTTGCACCAATAAACACTCTCTCCAGCACCTCAAAAAAAAAAAAAAACTCTTGCCTCTGCCTGTAAGATTCCTGCCTGAGCTTTTTCCTCTTGGCCTTCTTCTGAACTCAAGTTTCATTACCTCTTGGCTGATTGATTCTAAAATCAAACAGTTTCAGCATCACCTGAGGAGTTGTTATGCAAAAGCAGGTTCCCACAGAGATTGTGATTTCCAGGCAGGATAATTTCTTAAAATATCTCCGGGAGATTCTGGGAAATCACTGCCTTAGATAAAGCCTTTAAGACTGCCATTCCCTGTTACCTCGGTTATCAGGTTGTAATTGCTCTGTCTTTCCTCCCTCGTGGTTTGGATGGTCCTTATTGGCAGAGACACGCACACTTCTCTAATGCCGGCCAGCATTAGATCGGTGATGAAGGCTGGTTGAATAAATGAATACATGAACTTGGCAAATTATCAGCTTCTTTGCTCAGATTGTTTCCTCTGCCTATAATGTGAGCATATGTATCTACTCCTTTATTTTCTGATAACCTTTACAGATACTCTTGGTTAATCTCTCTTTGCCGTACATTACGAGGATATGTATTTTTGTTTATTTTCTCTTGTAACTTATAACTGACTTACATTTATGTATTTGTGCATCTCTCCCACAGTTCTAAGCTCCTGCATTTAGAGACTGAGTCTTTTTTTTCAATTTTCTGATTCTCTCAGCAATCAGCAATGTACCCCCTTCATACTTGTTGAATTAAAGGAACCTTTTTTATTGCATTAAATTTTCTAATCTTTCATATCACTGAGGTGTGTGAAACAAAATCCTTATGACCCACAACAAAGAATGCATCCAATATAACATCCAATAATCTTGAGCTGATCTCACATGTAACGGCTTTTGATTTCCAAGCAAATATTTCTCCAACAGGAAGAGAGATGAGATTTTAGAACTTTGAAGTAGGACATAATCAGTACAAGGAAACAAGATTCTCACTAATTAATAAATCTGTAACCGATAGTTTCAGCAAAATGTATTCTAAAGGCAGTTTGCAAACCACGTCCTGGCCATCCAACCATACTGTTCCTTCAGTTTGAACTACCACCATCAGACCCATCAAAGCAGAGCACGGTGGTGACACTTGACAAAATAAATGTGGTGGTTACTAGAATTATTATTGCAGATGTGAGTATCTGAAATCAACATGCTGGGACAACAGAGACATAAATTTGGAGCTAGGCAACTAATCAGGGATTTTAAAACAATTAAAAATAAAAAAATAACAAAAATTCCAAACAAGAGTGAAGAAACAGATAAGGACTAGAGAAGGGAAGTGATGAGAGGAAGGTCACAAGTGAGTTGGAGAAGCTGAGTATAGGAGAAGCTACTATACATGAAAAACTTATAGGGCAGTCATTTAGAAATCACTCATAAATACCCTGTCGGGTAGAGGGAAGACTCTTGAAGGGAATAAACTGGAATCACTTTAAATTCTGAATAAATAGATAAATGATGAGTGGATAAATGCATTTAAGAATATTTGGTTCAACGTATGTCTATAATTCAAATAGTACTATCATACTTTGTTCTTTAAACCCTCTACCATTCTCTTTGGGCAGAAACATCTAAATCTCTCCACTGTAACTGGGCTCCACCACAAAATAAACTTATTTCTTCCACATGAGCCCTGTTTACACCTGGAGCATTTCCTCTAACTTCTGTCATGTGGGTTTTCTTTCACCAGGTTTCCTAAAATGGCCAATGTTTTCTCTGGTGTAACATGATTCAGGTCTACAATGAGGCTACAGCTATAACCCACACATTCAACCAGGCCCAGGGGATAAAGCAAAATTAAATGCCAAGTCTACAAAATAAAACAGCCTCTGTCCTTCTGGTAAGTTAACATTTGCAAAAATACTGTCAGTAATTTATTAAGCAAACACTACTTACTGACCTTCAGAAATTATATGTGAAAGAAAAAGTTAGGGCTGCTTATTATTTATCCTAAAATGCCTCTCACTAACCTGAGTTTCAACATCCCTTCTGAATAAATAACAATGCCAAGAGTTAGGAAGGAGAGAAATAGAAAGATAATACTTCAAAATAATACAAGGTATCTTTAAAAGTTTTGTTAGAATATGTCCCCTTTTATAAATATAATATAGTATAAATCCAAAGATCTCTACATCTAATGCTATTTAAACTCATTTTACTGTCCCTACCCTGCTACCTTTAATTTGAAGATGTCAAAAACAACAATGGACCTAATTACTTTTTGCTTAAAACTCACCTTACAGTATATATAAAATTTAAAAAAAAACTTTTAGGAATTTAAACCTTCCAGTTTTTTTTAACAACAAAAAGACTCTTTTCTATTTATTTTAACAACTAGCATTCTGTATTTTTAAAATATATGAACATCGACTGAAAAAATGAAGTCAAAGAAACGATGCGCCTAGATCTGCCTAGACGTGTTGGCGTCCGGTTGTGGGTGCGAACTCCTGAGTCTTACCCGCCCAGCTGCACACGCTGCAGGCATGGAGTTCAACCACGAGGGTTTTGCTTTCTAAACAGACGGCCACGAGCGAGTCCAGTCCTGCAAAGTGACAAAGAATGAAGTGGTTCAGGGTTGTAGAAAGGTCATGGGCAGAAGGAAGTAAACAATCACCTCACCACTCCTTAAGATGACATTCTTCATAAGCCATGAACTTTTTCTGGGCCTAAAGCAATTCACAGAACTTGTTGCTAACTTAAGTTTTTGGCCCTGTACACAATAAGAACCACTGACTACTTCAGGGGAACCAGTGGAAAGAAAGAATAGCTATTTTCTGTTTTGGAGAGAAAAAAGAGAACCCCCTCTGTTGCTTCCAGCGACTGAGAACCCCACCACAAGATAGAACAGTCTACCTTGGTATCTGAAGTTTTTTCCTGCTTTTGGATCTCCCTAGAACATTTCTGTGTCTGAGTTCTATGACCACATGAGATATAACCTAACAAGCTCAAATTCTGCTGCCCCAAATTCCTGCTCTGCTCTCCTCACCCCTAAGGGAAGATAAGCAGCTGAGACAGGCTTTGAGAAGTTTCTTCTTTCACAAAAGGGAAGAAAAGGTTGGGGTCAAGAGTTTCCTAATGAGTAAAGTTAGTTTTTGTTTTTGTTTTTAGTTTTAGGAGAAACATATAGGGATCTCTCAGATCTCTTATCAGACTAGCAAAACAATACTATGCCTGTCTCATATCGTTTTTAAGTATGGGTGCATCTTGAACTGTCCTACAGTTTCTTTGTTGTTGAGTGGTTCTGAAAAACCAGTCATATAGTTTCTGTGTCCTAGACTGGCCCTGAAAAATTTATTCATAAAATGTTGTCTGATCACTGTGCTAGATGTCAGATAATCAAACATGACTAAGAACCTGTTCTGTAGGAGTTCACAATCTATCCTGAGCACAATAGCATTATTTAGGACAATGCAAATTAGTTAAATACTATGTATTAAAATTATATTTCAGACATAGCCACTTCCCACACTAAAAATGTTCAGAAAAGGAGTGTCTCTCTTAGAACTTTTATGTTAAAAAGAAACAGAATTAAGTTAAAATTTCTCTACTTAAGCCTGTCAAGCAGATTAGGAATCAGTGAACATATTTCTTTCTCATGAGTCACTCCTAAAAATATAACACACTTTTAGCCTGCATCTTTTATGAAATGATTCATAAAATGTTGCTGTTGTCGTGGGTGTGAAGTAAGAATTTGCTAACTAACAGTTTCAGTCACCTCATGGAGATGGAGGGAGATCACGGAGGAGAAACAAAGGGCAAGGAGAGTGAACCAATGGGCTGAAGGAAGCTCTGGAAGGCCAGGTTTCAGCCCCAACTTAGATGTATACTCAGTATTTTAGGGGAAATATTTCACTGCTTTGGGTCTCATTTTCAAAGCACTGGAAGTAAGGGAAGGGAGTTCTCTTTGTCTTTAAAGTCTTATTTTAAGTTGGATTTCCTAAACCCTACATGCATCAAAGAGAGGGCACTGACAGACAGCAAGAGTTGGGCTAGTTATATCAGGGACAGAAGGGGGCAGAACAAATGAAGGGTCTGCATTTTGAAGTTCAGGTGGATATCAGCAGGTGCAGTAAAGACTGGGGTACAGGTAGATATACCAGAAGTGAGCAGTTAAAGGTTAATGCCAAAGATCAGGAAGCAGGGCAGCACTGAACAGCAGGCCCAGGCAAGCAGATCACACACAAGCCACCTGCCTTGGGAAGAACTTGACATCTAAGGCAGGTGTTGGCCAAATACCAGGCTTTATGTTTCCCTTTAAGAAAAAGAATGAAGGAAACCTAATTTACATTTAACTGTTAGGTGCCAAGGACCATACTGCATACTTCCACAAATGCTAGCTCTTTCATTCCACTTTGTTTTTGAAGAAACTGAGGTTCAGAAAATGTTCATAACTTGCCCAAGATCCAGGGAGCATACAAGAATTAAAAGCCTTTGGTGATGAGTTCTTTGGCTGACAGTGAGCTCTACCTCTTTTTGCAAAGCTTTTCAATTTGGAGGATTGAAAAAAAATTGTTGGACGCTATTCAAATGCAACATCTATCATTAATCAGGTTTCAAGTATAGTTAAGTTCCATCAGGATTCACAAGCTAATTAGGGTCTGAGGGAGGATGAGAGGTAGGGCCTGGGACCCAGAGATGAGACACATTTCACACTGAAATGACTTCTCAGAGCCAGACTAAACCCTCTGGGAGAGGAGGGTAAACGACTCAGGCAATAGAACAAAGAAAAAAAAAATGACGATGGTGGCCAGGCAGCAACCTAGGCGGGCAGATGTTCAACTACTGTGAGCAGGAGGCATTTGGGCCCCAGTATCAGAAAGTCCAGGGACTGGCAGCATACCAAACCAAGGAGAATGACAGGTTTTGAGGCAGATGTCTTGGCACCTGACTTGGAACTAGCGTTCATGAGCAGACAAAATCCCAGCTGAATGGGATACAATAGAGTGGTGCCCTATTAATTAATTAACAAATCAACAATGACTTATTTCAAACCTACTGAATTCATGCACTTGTTCTAGCTTGGGGTTATATTAGTGAACAAGTCAGCCAAAAATGACTACCTCCATGGAATGTACTTTCCATAGAAGAAGGAAAGCAACAAGTAATTTAGGCACCAAGGAAAAAGGCAAGAACATAATTTCAGAAGCGGATATTAGTGGCAAGATATCAGAGTGTTTGACTCAATTCTTTCTGCCTGAACCATCAGGGTATAACTTATAAAGGCCCTTCTTAATAGGAGTCTCAGAGCCTAGAGTGGCATTGAAGCTGCAGTGTGTCAGGCTGGAGAGTAAGAAAGCAGGAATGCCACTGCTAATATCAGGGAATACATTAAAAGAAAGTTGTCATGGATAAATGTAACCCTCATGTACGTATGCCTTATTCATGTCTTCCTGATTGCTTGTATGAGAAGTTTAAGCCAGCGTGAGAACATTTGTTGTCACAACAGCCCTAAACTTTTACCAAGAGCTGGAACAATTGATATTAACTTGGCAGTGGTTGGACACTAAAATTGTTCACTAAAATTAGTTTGCAAAATACTAAGTTAAATAATTGTACTTGAACAATGATTAAAATAAAATTTTAAAAAATAAACCCATTTAAATTAACAAATATATGCAAACTTAGGTAGCTGTAGATACAGGCATAAATTGAGGAAATTTTATATTTCTCCAGTCTTTTTTCTAGCCAAAGGAAAAAAAAATCAAATAAAATTATCTGAGAAGGAAGACATATGACTACCTCTCCATGTGCTTAAAAAAATACATCTCTCAGTCTAATCTTAAAGACTCATAAAATAGCAGAGCTAGAATACCTCTAAGAAATTCCTGGGGGAAAGAGACCCTCCCAAGGCTATTTAAGTACAGAGACAGTCCTGGATGCAGAACCCACAGCTGCCCACCGCTGCCACACTGTTGTGCCCGTTAGCATGAAAGAAAATATGCTCTGTCTGCCTCAGTTTTTTCTCAAAATATAAAATTTGCCTTAAAACTTGGTGCTAATTCTGACTCAGTTCACAGAACGTTCACAGGTTTCATCTACACACACCTGTTTTTATCTGTGCAAGGGAAAATAACATTTAGTTGTTCCCTCTAATAAACAAGTCTCAACAAAGCCAAAGCTAGTTTAGTCATTTTTAAAGGCATTCTTTTGTAAAATGTGTTTATGATAAAGAGACTGAGCACTGTTTTCCCTAAAGATAGACAGGAAGAAATAAATGATAGAATGATTATTCTGACACAGAGCTCAATTAACAAATTACCATATTTGTGTTTGTCTGCATAATGCAAATGTTCATGATGTATTATAAAAGATAAAAATCTAATTAATGAATAGTAAGAGCTTGTTTTGTAGGGTACACAGGTAGATTTTGTTATAAAAGGGGCTAGGGAACCCAGAGGAACGGCAGCACGAGAGGTCCCCTTGGTCTCTACCCTCCAAGTTTCAACAATTTGAACAGCCACAATTCAACAAAGGATTGTCTGCCCAACACACTCACATGCACATACGCACATGCCTGCACACACATCTGAGAGATCTGCCCATTGAAGCATCTGAAAGTGGGTAAATGGGAGTGAACCAGGGAGGAGGGAAGAAGGAAAAACTGACATGGTGCCAGGGATGCAGCCCAGAGCTCGCAACCTACACCTCACTGTGGTTCTCTGTCTACAGAGGGGATAAATCAGGTTGCCGCTAGCGCTCCCTTCAAGCTGGCAAGAGCAGAGAGATACAGTGAGCATTTCCACAGCAGTAGTCAGTAGGTGCTGCGGCTGATCCTGGTGACCTGGGCAGGTACAAAGCCTAGAGTTGGGCTATGGTCGTCTGGCAATTCTAGACAGAAAAACAAAGCCACAGAGCTGACTATCTCTCTTCATCCACCCAAAACTAGCAGCTGGCCCCAGAAGAGGTTGCAGCATTGAGTGTTGGGTTACAGAGCAGTCCCCTGCAAACCTGAGAACTAGTACTACAGAAACATGTTTTTTTCTCTGAGCAACAGGCGAACTCTGCAACTAGACCCAAGGTCAGGTGGGGTGGAAACAGAGAGGGAAAGCTGCTGATGAGATCTGCCAGTCACCATTACTGGAAGAACAAAACAACAAAGGCAGCAGTCAGCCTCCCCCAGCTCACCCCACCCCCACGCATTGCAGCTGCACCTCAGGCAGCATGACTGCAGGGAGCAGCCCTGGGATTTCATGAATTTGGAACTCCATCACCCACCACATGCCCCCACACACCTGGTTCCCTGCTATAAAGGTGACCTGAACACAGAGGAGATGCCCAGCTTCCCAGGGAACACAAAACATCTCCCACTGGTCCTCAGAGATCTGCAAAGCTAGAGCAGTGCAAGAGAACTAAAAAAAGGTGTGCTTCTGCACTACTGGCCAGAAAACAATCCAAAGACTTCTTATCAATCTACTAGAGATGTGCTACTTATACATAAACAAGAAATCCATCAAATACCATAAATAATCAAGATAATAAGGCAGCTCAGAAAGGAAAATAAAATCTCCAGAAAATAAAGATGTGCAAATATGTGATTTAAATGACAGAGAATTCAAGTTATAGTTCTGAGTTATAAGAAAACACAGATAGGCCGTTTAATGAACTCAAAAATAAAATCAATGAACAAATGAGTACTTTATCAAAGAGACTGAAACTTAAAGACCCAAATAGAAATTCTGGAGATAAAGAACTCACTAAAAGAGATAAAGAATGAACTAGTGATATTAGGAAATAGAGCTGACCGGATGGAGGAAAGAATTAGTGATATCGAAGAGAGAAATCTAGAAATGACACAGAGAGAAGACACAGACTTGAGGATTTAAAAAATGAAAGAGCTCTATGAGAACAATCTGACTCCATCAAAATGTGTAATACAAAAATAATAGGTATACCAGAAGAAGAAGAAAAGGAGAAGGGAACAGAAAGCCCATTCAAACAAATAGTTGAAGAGAACTTCCCAAATTGAATGAAACAATACATAAAAAATATAATAAATACACCACAATCAAGTAGGGTCCATTTCAGGGGCACAAGGATAGTTCAACATACCTAAATCTATCAATGTAAAACACCACATTAACAAAAGAAAAGATAAAAATCATATGATTATGTCAATTGATGCAAAAAAAAATTGGGCAAGATACAACATTCACTTATGATTGAAACACTCAATGAAATGAGCATAGAAGTACCTCAACATAATAAAGGCCATATATGACAAACCCTCAAGTAATATCCTATACAATGTTGAAAAACAGAAAGCTTTTCCTCTAAGATCAGAAATAAGACAAGGATGTTCACTCTCACTCTTCTTATTTGACATAGTTCTGGAAGTCCTACCTAGAGAAATCAAGCAAGAAGAAGAAATAAAAGACATACAAATTGGGAACAAAGAAGTAAAATATTCACTTATCGCAAATGACATGATTTAAAAAAAATTTATTGTATCTGTTGGGTGATATTGGTTAATAAAATTATATAGGTTTCAAGTGTACAACTCTATAATATATCATCTGCACACTGTATTGTGTGTGTGTCCACCATCCAAGTCAAGTCTCTGTCCATTACCATTTAACCCCCCTTTACCCTCTTCTACTGGCTCCCACTCTGCTTTCCCTCTAGTAATCACTTTACCATTGTCTGCATCTATGAGGTATTTGTCCTTAATTGATTTTACAGAGAGAGAGGAAGGGAGAGAGAGAGATAAACATTGATTTGTTATTCCACTTATTTGAATTTGTTGGTTGCTTCTTTATGTGCCCTGACCAGAGATTGAACCCTCAGCCTTGGAATATAAAGGACACTACTCTAATCAACTGAGCTACCTGACTAGGGCCATATGAGGTTATTTATTTATTTATTTGTTTATTTATTCATTTATTTATTTATTTTTGTTTAGGCCCTTTACCTTTTTCACATAGTCCCCTAAGCATGCTCCCCTTTTGTACTTGTCATTCTCTGATTGGCTTATTCAATTAGCATAATACTCTCTGGGTCCATCCATGCTGTCACAAAAGGTAAGAGTTCCTTCTTTTTCAAAGCTCAGTGGTATTCCACTGTGTAAATGCAGCACGGCTCTTTATATCTATACTCATCTACTGACAGGCAGTTGGGCAACTTCTAAATCTTGGCTATTATTAGTAACAGTGCAATGAACATAGGGGGGCATATATTCTTTTGAATTAGTGTTTCAGGTTTCTTCGGATATATTCCCTGGAGTGGAATCACTGGGTCATAAGGCAGTGCCATTTTTGACTTTTTTGAGATTATTCTATACTGTTTCCTATACAGCAGCTGTACCAGTCTGCATTCCCACTGACTATGCAGAAGCGTTCTCTTTGCTCCACATCCACACAAATACTTGTTTATTGATTTATTGATGATAGCCATTCTGACAGGTGTGAGGTGATATGTCATTGTGCTTTCAATGTGCATTTTTCTGATAATTAGTGATGTTGAACATCTTTTCATATGTCTATTGGCCATCTGTATATCTTCTTTGGAGAAGTATCCATTCAGGTTTTTTGCCCATATTTAAGTAGGTTTTATGGCGGGGCCGGGGGGGGGGGGGGTTAGTGTTGAATTTTATAAGTTCTTTATAAATTGTGGTTATTAACCCCTTAGTAGATATATAGGCAAATATGTTCTTTCATTCTGTAGATTGTCTTTATATTTTGCTGATGGTTTCCCTTGCTGTGCAAAAACTTCTTAGTTTGATGCAGTCACATTTACTTATTTCTTCTTTTGTTTTTCTTGCCCAGGAAGATGTATGAGAAAAATATTGCTGTGAAAAATGTCTGAGATTTTACTGCCTATGTTTTCTTCTAGGATTTGTACAATTTCAAGTCTTAGATTTAAGTCTTTAATCCATTTTGAGTTTAATCTTATGTAAAAATTGGACACAAAGAAGGCGTGTCCAATTTTCCCAAAGAGATTTGTTGAATAGACTGGCTTTAATCCATTGTATGTTCTTGCCTCCTTTGTCAGATATTAACTGACCATAAAGTTGTGGGTTTATTTCTGTGGGTTCTCTGTTCTATTCTATGGATCTATATGTCTGTTGTTCTGCCAGTACCATGCTGTTTTGATTACTATGACTTGTTATTATAGTTTGCTATCAGGTATCATTCTTCCAACTTCATTCTTATTTCTCAAGACTGATGTAGCTATATGGGATTGACATGATTCTTTATATAGAATACCCTAAAGGCCATACCAATAGCTACTAGAAAAAATAAACAAATACAGTAAAGTTACAGGATACAAAATCAATGTACAAAAAATAATTGCATTCTTTTATATTAACAATGAAATTTCAGAAAAGTAAATAGAAAAAATTCATTTTGCCATTGCAAGACAAAGAATACCTAGATAGAAACTTAACAAAGAATGTGAAGGACCTATATACTGAAAACTACAAAGCATTAGAGAGTGAAAAAGACACAAAGAAATGGAAATATCCCATACTCATGGATTGGAAGAATCAACATAGTTAAAATGTTCATATTACCCAAAGCAATACACAAATTTAATACAATCCCCATCAAAAATCCCAAAGGTATTTTTAAAAAGAAATAGGACAATAAGTCATTGGATTTGTATGGAATCACAAAGACCCTGAATAACCAAAGGAGTCCTGAAAAACATGAACACAGCTGGAGGCGTCACACTCCCTGACTTCCAACTATACCATAAACTGGCAGTAATCAAAACATCATCGTACTGGCAGAAAACACACAGGCCCATGAAACGGAACTGAGAGCCCATGAATAAATCCTCATGTGTAACAGCAAATAATTTTTGACAAAGGAGGTAAAAACATAAATGAAGAAAAAACTCTCTTCAATAAATGATGCCAAGAAGACTGGAAAGTCACATGAAAAGAAGAAAAGTAGACTGTTGTTTTTCCCCATATATAAAAATTAACTCAGCATGGATCCAAAACCTAAATATAAGATCTAAATATTAAATTACATAGATGAAAATATATGTAGTAAACTATAGACTTTGGTCTTGGAAAGGATTTTATGAATTTGAGTTCAAAGGCCAGGGAAGTAAAAGTAAAAATAAATAAATGGGATTCTATCAAACTAAAAATCTTTTTCACGGCAAAAGATAGCTCCAACAAAACAAAAAGGCAACAACCGAACGGGAGAAGATACTTGTCAGCAACAGCTCCAACAAGGAGCTAATAGCCAAAACATAAGAAGCACTCATACAACTCAACACCAAACAAACAAACAATCCAATTAAAAAATGAGCAGAGGATCTAAACAGTTTTCCCAAGAAGACAGGCAAATGGACAACAAATCTACGTAAAGATGCTTAACTTCACTAGCTATGAGGGAAATGCAAGTCAAAATTACAATGGATACCATCTCACCCCTGTTAGAATAGCTATTATCAGCATGACAAGTAATAACAAGGGTTGGAGAAATTGTGAAGAAAAAGGAACCCTCATTCACTGTTAGTGGGAATGAAAACTGGTAGAGCCACTATAGAAAATAGTATGGAGTTTCTTTAAAAAGTTAAAAATAGAGTTATCATATGACACAGCAACCCCTCCTCTGTGTATCTACCCCCAAAATTGAAAATATTTATTCTCAAAGATATGTGCACCCCCATGTTTGTTGCATTATTCACAGTGACCAGGATATGGAAACAACTGAAATGTCTTTCAATAGATGATTGGATAAAGTATTCAATAAGCATATATTGAATGTATTCAATATATATATAGAAAGTATTCAATTATATATTCACACACATACATATACACATACACACACACACATATATATAGTGGAATACTACTCAGTGGTAAGAAAAGATGAAAAATACTGCCATTTGCCACATATGGATGAATATGGATGATCGTGAAAATGTCATGCTAGGTGAAATAAGGCAGAAAAAGTATCACACATATTAGTGAAATCATTTCACTAATATGTGTGATATAAAGCTGACAGCAACAGATGAACAAATAAGAAAAGCAAACAAACAAACAAAAACTCATAGGCACAGACACCAGTGTGGTGGTTACCAGAGGGAAGTGGGGAGGTGGTAAAAGGAGTCAAATATATGGTGACAGAAGAAGACTTGACTTTGGATGGTGGGCACATAATGCAATGTAAAGTTAATGTATCAAAGAACTGCACACTTGAAACCTGTATAATTTATTAACCAATGTCACTGCAATAAATTTAATTTAAAAAGATAAAGTTATATAATCAAGTAATATTGTTTCTAACTTTGAAGTGCTTTTTTTATTGATTCCTTTTTCATCCATATATACACAGATTCTGACATATATGTCTGATATATATGTTGGAATCTCACAAACTAACACAGAAGCTGCTTTCTAGACTTTTATTTGCTCTCTAGGCAAAATCCATGACCAGGTGTTTGAGATCTAGGAAATCAGGATGGTTTATAACACTACTCTTTCCACTCAATAATATAATATAAGCTAAGATACTTATTAATATTTAAAGACATGATTTCTACCCATGTGTACACTAGATATTTTTTGGTAGTAAGTGGCAGAAAACCCAAATCAAATTAGTTTAAACAACAAAAGGGTTTGCTTCTATTGTAAAGGGAAGACAGGGAAGATGGAGTTTCAAGCATTTTAAAAATCAGGGTTCTAGCTCTGTCTCCACAACTCTTTGTGTTCTTCCCTCTCCAGAATAGCAGCTTTGTCCTCCAACTGGCTTTCCTCATGTGGACACAGTGGCCCCAACATTCGCATCTACACATTTCACCATCCAGGGCACAGGAGGCTGTCCGTGTTCTAGATCCCCACTAAAAGCTCTTGCAGCCACCCTGAAGAGACCAGGTTAGGTCAATTGTCCACTTCACTCCAATCACTGTGGTAAGAGGAATGAAATACACTGCTCCACTTAGTTTAAATTATTGCATTAGGTATCTACTGCTGTGAGACAAAGTATCCAATACTTAGCAGCTTGGAACAACAAATAATTGTTTCCATGAGTCAGGAGCTCAGGGTGACGCTCAGGTGGTTGCTTCTGACTCAGGATCTCTTGTGAAGGTCAAACTGTTGGCTGGTGCTGGAGTCTCACCTGAAGGCAGGGTTCAGAGGGAATCTGCTGCTGATCCATTGCTGTTGGCAGGCCCAGGTTCCTCACTGGTTGTTGGGCATTTCAGATCCTCATTATATGGCCCCTCCATGGCCTGCCCCAGCGTGTTCATGACATGGCAGCAGGCCCCCCACAGACTGAGTGGTCAGAGTCACAGTGTGCTTCGAGAAGGAAGGCGCACTCTATCACCCCATCTCATAAGGAACATACAGTCAATTCTGCCAAATTCTATTGATCGCAATGACCAACAGCTGTAAAATGTGGACAAGGACCACACAAGGTGTGAATACCAGGAGGGGAGAGGTTATTGGGGGCTATTTTGGAAGCCAATGGTCACAGCCACCTACACCACTCTGCTGCCAGGAGCACTATCAGCTTCCCTAATACCACATGGGAATACAACATAAATGAAAGCCCACAGTTGCCACGGAATGCTAAAAACCTTGTGAGTTATTTTTTCTGACCTCAGAGCCCACACAATAAAGTGGGCTGTGAGGCCAGAAAAATTCAAGCAACAAAACAAAACAAAACGAAGAGATTAATCTTTGGAGGATAAATCCCTTTCAAAACAAAATATTTTGTAGCTTTATTAGAGTGGAATACTCTTTGACAATAATTAGACATTTGGAGAAAATTTTCACCTTGATTTTTTTAATCTTAATAAAGTATATACGCCTTGCTTCAGCAAAAAGCATGTATTTGATGTTCCTGTTGGAGAAATTCTCACTGGAGTAGCAGTTCTGAATCAAAGACCAGATTTCACTATTTGATAGGTTTCCTCTGATGTGTGAGTAAATTCTTGAGGGAATGATAATTTATGCCAATAATTTCAAATGTTAAGCATCATCAATTGTTCCTAGAAGTGCTAATGATATGTATTATCTTGCTCTCTACCACACTCTACAGTTTTGCTATGCATTTTTGTACCTATTATCAAATACAAACCTTTGTAGTATTGTCCTTTCATAAAATAAAGGAGTAAGAAATCTTTTCTTTCAGAATGACAAATGAATCTCCCAGGGACCCAGAGAAGAAAATTATCTAATGTGAACCCCAAAAAGGAGTTTGTCTATTCAGACAAACTCAGGCTGCTTATGGTTAACTGGGCCTAAACTCCAAATCAGAGCGTAGCAGCAGGGCTCTGACAGCAGCCTCCCACATACTCTGCACCTGGGAAGAACCACAAGCTGAACACTTGTTTGCTCACGCTATGCCCTGCCTGCTCACAGTGTCCGCGTCCATGCTGCGGGAAAATTCCTTGCTCCCTCACAGCTCTATCAACCAACCATAGATTGTGATCCACTCTGACCAAAATGTACCCTTATTTGCATTTACACCACCCAATCCAAGCTGTACAATTTGAAAACCTCATTTACATAACATTAACTGATACAGGAACTATGGGTAGAACATTTTCTCTAAAAACTGGCGTCCTCTTTGTCTCATCAGAGCTGCTTTTGGTTTCTGCCTGAGGCTGTTTCTTCTTGGTTTGCAAACTGTTTTTCTGAATAAAGTCTCTCCTTTTTCCCCCTAGTGCCTTTTACTGAATTTTGTTCATACTCCCTGCTTAAAAGGAAGCAAGATATGTAACTATAGTCTTCACCAAAGTTAACAAGCATTTTAAAATAAGCCACGGCTTTAAATTTTGTGTTCAAATGATAATGTTGAATATTTATACTGATTTTATTCCTTGAACACTCCCAACTCCTGCCCTGGAGCAATTATAAGGACTTGCAATCCTCAGGCATTCTTATTTTTGAAGGCCTCAGCTCACATCACATCAAATACAACATAATGGAAGCTGTGGCATATTGCCCAAACCTTTTTAAGACATAAGGTACTTATTCTCCCAAGCTTTCAGAAAGTGTTGCACACTGGTGGATCACAGTTGAGACCCTCATACAGATATTGTTCTAAGTTACAGGGAGCTTGTCATCGAAACATACACTCCCGTATCCTAGGAAGCAGCCCATGCACCAGGATGTGGGGGAACATATTCCCGGTCTCCTCCCTCAGTTTGGGACGATTCTGAAGGGTTACCCCAGATCAAGAGCTCCCTGTGGGAGTGGCCAAATCCTCACTGCAACTGAATCATAGTTCAAGTTTTCCCTCTGTTTATTCTTGTTCGCTCACCCTCTTATAGATGTGTTCCAAAAAGCACTTCTCAGTAAACCTGCTTCCAAGTTACCATCTCTTTCAGAGAATTTTTCAGAGCCTTTTTCTTGAACTAGATTTCTGTACTTTGGTCATATATACTTAGTTTGCAAAATTCATTGGTTTTGTGTCTACTTCACTCTAAGTATGTCAGTCAGTTTCTTCTTTGCTCCTCAATTTAGAGGCTAGAGTCAGTCATGCCCCAGTCACAGCTCACCCCATCTCAACATACACAGGCCCAGTCCAGTTAACATCCCAGCTTTTCTCAGAGTGTCACCAGCTTGGCAAGAAAGATTGGGAAAATACTTTACAGAGTTAAAAATCAAGCATATACTTTTATTTTGGTTCCTGGACTCAGTTCCAATGTGTATGTTTCCCCTCACCAGCAAATAATTCTAGAACACCAGCAGGGTGTCCACGAATTCAACTCAATTCTGATACACTACCTACCCAGAGACAGCATCAGATTCCACAGGTAAAGGGCTAGTCCCTCAAGACCACCCTCTACTTCAGACGCTAACTGCAAGCCCAAATTGTTACCTGCGCTTCTGACAGGCTATAAATTAAAGCTTCCAAAGACCCCCCATCCAACTCAGGATGCTAATTAGAAGTCCAGATTGTTACCTGTACTTCTGACTGACTGGCTATAAATCATAGGTTCCCCAGGACTTTCTATTGGGTTTGATTAATTTGCTAGAAAGGCTCACAGAACTTAGGAAACCAGTTTATTCACTAGATTACTGATTTATTACAAAGGATATTAAAAGGTATAAATCAACAGCCAGATGAAGAGAGAGAGAGAGAGAGCAAAGTGCCAAACAGTGGAGTTTCTGTTCTCATGCAGCCAGGGCCCTGCACAGTGGTGGGTAGAATCATTTTGGTTCCCTAACATGGAAGTCCTCCAAGCTCTCTCCTTTTGGGTTTTTAGGGAGGCATCATTACAAAGTCATGGTTAATTAGTTATTTGGACTTTGGTGATTGATTCAATCTCCATTCCCTCTCCTCTCTCCAAAAATCAGTAGATAGACCTGGAGTTTCCAACCTTCTATTCATCCTCGGTTCCCCTGGCTACGAGCCCTCATCCTTAGGTGCTTTCCAAATGTCACCTCCATTAATATAAACCAAGTGGTTGTGGAAAGGTTTTTTTCTCATGAATAACCAGATGCCCTTTTCACTTTTATGGCTCTGAAGTGTTTTCATGAACTGAGGACAAGAAACCAATTATAACAAAAGATGCTTCCATTGCTCAGGAAATCTCAAGGCTTTGGGTACCTATAGTCTAGGAACTGTGGATGAAGACCAACTACATATGAGAAATATATTTTGGTCATCTGAATGACTAAACACATATATATTTTTCTTATAAATCACAGCATTAGCAAGTTTCCTTCCCATTAAGCCCCACATTTTCTTCTTCAGCTACAGTTTAAAAAGATACCAAAATTTCAGAAATTCCATGGGCATGCCTTTCTCTGCTATTTTTTTTAGTCTTTTTGTCTCCTTTTTTCTTCTTTCTGAAATGCTCTAACATTTTCTCTGCTTTAGAAGTCCTCACTCATCCTCCAAGACTGCCTTGAATCTCATACACACTGTGAGAAATGTTTCCCAAGCAGAGTTAGTCCGCCTTCTCCTCCTCAAGTTCCCTATGCCACTTTGAACCAGCATAAGTCACATTAAAGTATAAACAGTATCTGCCTGCTCCAGCCATTGAACTATGAGGAACACAACTTTATCCAGTCTCCTCTTTGCCCTTAGTCCTTAGTACTGATGCTGATATTTCAAAAGATTTTCACTGAGAGGTAGTTGGTTGAATACATAGTTTGTTATAATCTAGAACAAGAAACCTATAAAAAAATGAATAGTTACACCCATTAACTGATTAGAGACAATTGTAGAATTATGATGAGTTGAATAGAATGCACTAATTCAACTAGAATTTACTAAGAACTTATGTGGAGTTAGAGAAGGAAGGAACTTAGGGTTAATAATACTAAGTAGGTAAACAGAGTCAAATTTAGACATCCAAATGCAAGGGGTATGAAGTCTGAATTTATATGTCAGGGTTGTTTATTCAGGAGCAAAAGCAATGATAATTTTTATTCAGCAAATTTTTTTAGAAATAAGGCAAATTATAATAAAAACAAGATTGCACAGTGTGGTTCAGTTGGTTGGAGTATCATCCCATAAACCAAAGAGTTGTGGGTTCAGTTCCCAATGGGGATCATGCCTAGGTTGTGGGTTTGGTTCCTGGTCAGGGTGCATGCAGGAGGCAGCCAATCGGTTTTTCTCTCTCACATTGACATTTCTCTTGCTCCTTCTCTTTCTCTTTCCCTCTCTCTAAAATCAATAAGCATGCCCTCAGATGAAAAATTTTAAAAAATGACTGAAAGTGTTTAAAATACTTCAATAACCAAATTCTAGCACGTTAAATATTCAGTTATATACAGAAAATCAATACCCTGATTAAAAATCATACTTACTATGCCATAAGAAAAGTTCCAAAAGTTCAACAGCAATTTATTGTTTAATTGAAGTAAATATTAGAAAGATATTTAATCAAAATATCAAAACAACAAAATATTAGAAAATTAGCCTAGAATGAGACCATCTGCAGTTTTCAAAGGAAGGACCATAAGGTCTCTTATTTAGGTAAATTCACCTACTAAATTGAACTATAAATTTCAATAACCACTGAAGTCCTTCTTAGAATGACAACTAGAAGAAAGAATCATGATCTGCAATAGAATTGGACTTAATTAAAAAATTATGTCCATTGAATTTCAATTTAGGCAGGCCAATACAATGGTTCAGACCATCATCTGTTTTCTAATACAGTCTTGGCTTGTTGAAGTCTTGAGAAATGGATTCATGTTTGACATTTCTGTGAACAATTCACTGTGGAGACCAATTATAACATCCTGAAAATAAGCAGCTAGCTTTCATCTCAAAACTGCACACAGTCTGCAATCATCTAGGAGCTGCTGCTCTTAGAGATGTTCCTCCTTTCCAGCCCACCTTTTGTTTGTGGGGGGGGGCAGGGGGGCAGGAACAGGAGGAAAGTACTTACAGAGCTTTTCTATATGAATGATCTTTTTTTTTTTTGTATTCAAGAGGGATTCACTCGAATTTTACCCTGCTTTACATAGTCAGTCCAATGTGGTATTTCTACTTTGAAAGTTGCTGAATTGGGGAAATTAGTGGATTAATGGTTAGATATTTTTCTTACATTATAAGAGAATACATGCTTCATAAATCAGACTTTATTTCTGACTTATCTTTATAGCACTTCTCAGTGGCCCTTATTATGGTATAAAATTCACTGAGCCACACTCAGGACTTATAAAACAAGAATTTCAGGCAAGAAAAATCTAATTTATTTTATACTATAAAGGAAATTATATTGTGGGGAAAAATGTAAAGAGAAGAGAACCTAAGAAACAGTGTTCAAAATCTCAGACCCCTGCTATTTTATACTACTTTTATTTCTCAATATGTTTAAGTTTTATGCTTAGAATCCCAATCAGTAACAACTATGTATTGAATACTTATTACTTAGAGGCTTCTGTGTTACTCTCTATGACCAAGAGAAGATGCAAATATAAAAGTAGAATAAACAATCCCTCCCTTGAAGGAATTTGAAAATTGTGGTAGAAAGATAAACTAATGCTAATATTAACTGAAGTGTAATAAGAACCATGAGATTAATATAAAGTGCTGTGAGATCATGAAGAAAGAAATGTAAGTTAAATGGTGACTCGAAGATAGCTTTATTCAAGCTGAGTTAGTTGAACTGGGTTTTAAAGAAGAGGAAAGATGTATGAATGGCAAGAAATAAGGAGACCTGGAATCTGAGCTGATGAAAAACCGTAAGTAAAGCATCAGTAAAAAAAAAAAAAAAAATTGTCCACATGCAGAGAGTGCAAGGTATAGTAAAACAGAAAGGTAAGTTCAGACCATGTTTGTAAAGAACTTTGAGTGTTGTGCTAGAAATTGGACTTTATAATATTTGGGAAATTACAGGCCCTTAAAGATCAGGTTTAGAATTTAGAAAGATTCCACCAGAACAGAATAAACTGTGGAAGAATAACTGGAATAAGAAAAGGAAAGTAGGGCTTGTTGTTTTAGTCCAGGCAAAGATAAAGAACACTTGCCTAGTACTAGAAGTTCTAGCAAAGAGATTAGGAAAGAAAAAGAAATAAAAAGCAATCAAGTTGGAAAACAGAAGTAAAATCATGTCTGTTTCCAGATGATATGATTCAATACATAGGAAATCCTAAAGGTCACACACAAGTATATACACACATGCAAAACTGTTAGAACTAATGAATGGTCAAAGCAAAGTTTCAGGGCACAAAGTCACACACACACACATACACACACACATACACAAATGCAACTGCAATTCTATACACTAACAATGAACAATCTTAAGAGAAACTGCAAAAACAATTCAATTTACAATTGCATCAAAAAGAAAGTGGTTAGAAATTACTTTAAGGACATAAAAGACTTGTATAATTAAAGCTACAAAACATTGCTAAAAGAAATTAAAGAACACATAAATAAATGGAAACACATTTCATGTTTATATACTGGAAGACTTAATATTATTAAAATACCAATACTACCCAAAGCAATCTATAGATTCAATGCAATCTCTATCAAAATATTAATGGCACCTTTTTGCAAAAAATAGAAAGGCCCATCCTAAAATTCACATGGAATCTCATGGGACCTAAATACCCAAAATTATTTTTTAAAAGAAAAACAAAACTGGAAGATTCACAAATAATTTCAAAACTCACTATCATGTTACAGAGATCAAACAATGTAATATGGGCATCAAGACAGATATGTATATCAATGGAATAAAGTAGGGAGTCCAGAAATAAACTCTCATTTATATGTACAGTCAAAAGACTTGTGACAAGGGTGCCAAGACCATTTAATGAGAAAGTCTTTTCAACAAATGGTGCTGAGAATACTGGTTATTCACATGCAAAAGAGTGAAGTTGGGCTCATACTTAACATCATGTACAAAAGATAACTCAAAATAAATAAAAGTCCTAAATATAAGGCCAAAAACAATAAAACTCTTAGAAGAAAATGTGACAAAATCATCCTGATATTGGATTTGGTAATGATTTTATTCAGATATGACACCAAAGACATAGGTAACAAAAGAAAAAATAGAAAAATTGGACCTCATGAATATTTAAAAATCTGAGCATCAGAAAACATATCAACAGAATAAAATGGCAACCCAGAAGAAAAAATATTTGCAAGTCATTTAACTGACAAGAGATTAGCATTCAGAATATAGAGATAACTCCTAAAACTCAATAATAACAAAAAAAAAGACAAACAGTACAATTCAAAATTGGGCAAAGAATTTGAATAGATATAGCTCTATAAAAGGTATACAAGTAGCCAATAAGCTTATAAAAATATAACCAATGTCACTGATCATTAGGGAAAAGCAAATCAAAACTACAAGATACCACCTTACACCCATTAAGATGGTTCTAGGTGTGTACCCACAAGCATTGAAAGCAGAGTCTCAAGGTTACTTTATACCATGTTTATGGAAACAATCCAAGTGCCCATCAAGGAATGATGGGTAAACAAAATGTAATATACATACAAAGATTGTTATTCATCCTCAAAGTGGAAGGAAATTCTGACATATGCTACAACATATATAAACCTTGAGGACATTATACTAAATAAGATAATCACAAAAGCCAAATACTGTATGTGAGATAATAAAAATATATAATATATATTATATATTGTGCGTGTATGTATGTGTGTGTGTGTGTGTGTGTGTGTACACACACATTTCTGTCCCTGGTCCTGGCACAGAACTCCAAAACCCCTCAATCTTCCTAAGTGTTAAGAGCATTAGGAGCATCTTTTGTTCTAATAAGGTGACTCTTGGTGTGCTACTGGATAGGGGTTGGTCACGAGAAAGACCAGGCCATGGTTAGAAGCTTGGAGTTTTCACTCCTCCCACCTTCTGTGGAGGAGAGGTAGGAGCTGGAAATGGAATTAATAGTTGACCATACCCATGTGAGAAAGCCCCCCATAAAATGCCAATAGTAGTTGGGTTCAGGGAACTTCCAAGCAGGTGAACACATCCACAACAGGAGGGTGAGGTTCCCCAACTTCACGGTGACAGAAATTTCTGTGACAGAGACCCTCCCAGACCTTGCCCTGAGGTATCTATCTGGCTGTCCATCAATACCCTATCATATCATCCAATAAACTAATTAACATAAGTAAATGTTTTTCTGAGCTTTGTGAGCCACTCCTAAGAGCTGTTCTAGCAATTTAATCAGACCAAAAGATGGGGTCATTGGAATCTCTGATTTGTAGGCCATTGGTCAGAAGCATATGTGTGACTTGGATTTGGGACTGGCCTCAGAATTGTGTGTGGGTGGGAGTGGGTAGATGTCTTGTAAGGCTGAGCCTTTAACCTGTGGGATTGCATGCTATCTCCAGGTAAATAATTCAGAATTAAGTTAATTTGTAGGACAACCAGATCGTGTCACAGAGAATTGCTTGGTGGTTGTGTGGGGGAACCTCTCCACACATTTAATTGGGTCTTAGAACCTTTACACTTATGACTACTTATATGAAGTACTTAGTGTAGTCGAAATCATAGGGACAGGAAGTAGAATGGTGCCTGCAGAGAGCTAGAAGAGGGGAAACATAAGAGTTATTGTTTAATGAGTATAGAGTGTTAGTTTTAGAAGATGAAAAGGGTTATGAAGATGGAAGATGGTGATGATTACATGACATTATGAATGTATTTAATACCATGAGAATGGTTATGTTGGCATTTTTTGTGTTACATGTACTTTACCAGAATAGAAGAAAACGTTTTTAAATAAAGACCACTTGGAATCCCTCGCCAAGTAGCTCAATTAGTAGGAGCATTGCCCCAATATGCCAAGGTCATGGATTGGATCCCTGGTTAGGACACATACAAGAATCAACCAAAGAATGCATAATAAGTAGAACAACAAATTGATGTTTTTTTCTTTCTCTCTCTCCCTCTCTCTCTCTCTCTCCACCCTCTCCTCCTCTCTTTCCTCTCTCTCTCTCAAATGCCAGCTTTCTTACAAAGTAAATTACTTTATATGTTTGAGTATGAATAACATTAGGTTTTAAGTGGTATTGGGGAAGGGTTATCTAATCATTTAGGATAAACATGGCTTTGGTTTACCACAGTGTTGTTTTTGCCCAGCAACTCAGAAAATTTCCATCAACAGGCACTTAGTCCACAATCTACAGATTAGTCCAGACATGATGTATCTATTCTCACTGTTTACAAACTTTTCGTTACCAAAAAACATCTAAATTTCAATGTCATTATAGTTTTAAGATCATATTATGCCCATAATAGCAATATTTTATCAGAAATTAAATCAGAACAATCTGCAAAAAGATGTATTCAGGCTTGTTAGTTAATCTCATAAAATGCAGTTTTAAAAATAATCTAAGGATGCAATTATTAATATATTTCTTGTATATGTTTTACATAATAACATGCAAAGAGAAAAGATTTCACATGCCCAATTCACCAAAATGATGGTTATTACTATTTTTTGCAAAAATCATTTTGATTTTCCTCCTGATTTCTTTTAGGTTCAGTTTAATTTCTAATGACTTTGAAGATCTTTATGTGAAAGATCTTAAAATGTAAAAATTGAGGACTATAAATGTCCCTCAAATAGATATTTTTAAATCTACCAGTTAGAAATCTAACTGTGGACCTGGATATTGCTCCATTTTTGTTTGCTTGTTTGTTTGCATACCTGAGCTGCAACAATAATCAGTTATATCACTGTTTTCCTTTTCTATGGGTGATCTCCTGGCGCTGACTCAGTGCACGTCACTGGGGTGTTAATGAACGTGAACACTCCATTTAGATGCCTTATATCTGTTCTCTCAGGATTGTGAGAAGTTTTTCCTTTTCAAAATATTATAACAACATAAATATTTATTATTAGAGCTACTGGAGAATGGCATGTAAAACCTGTAAATCACCTATTTTTCTAATAATTTGAGATCTGATGTTTTCTTTTAACTTCTTAATTTTAAAGGTCAGAGGACATGAATAGACATTTTTCAAGAAAGGACATATCGGTGGCTAATACACACATGAAAAGCTGTTCAGTGTCACTAATCATGAGAGAGATGTAAATTAAAACCACAGTGAGATATCATCTCACACCTGTGAGAATAAATATATTCAATAAATCAATACACAAGCATTAGGGAGGATGTGGAAAAAAGGGAACACATGTGCATTGTTGGTAGGAATGAAAGTTGGTGCAGCCAGTGTGGAAAATAGTTCCTCAGATAATTGAAAATAGAACTACCATACGGCCGAGCAATTCCACTGCTGGATATTTATCCAAAAATTCTAAAATACTAATTTCAAAAGTTATATGCACCCCTGTGTTCATCACAGTATTGTTTACAATAGCCAAGATACGGAAGCAACCTGAATGTCCATCGATAGATGTGTGGGTAAAGAAGAAGTGGTGTATGTATACAGAGGAATATTACTCAGCCAGAAAAAGAAAGATATTTTGCCACTTATGACAACATGAATTGACCAAAAGGGTATTATGCTAAGTAAAACAAGTTAGACAGAGAAAGACAAATAACATATGAATTCACCTACATGTGGATTCTAAAAAACAAAGTAGTCACTCTGACTGGTGTGGCTCTGGATTGAACACCAGCCTGGGAACCAAAGGGTCACTGGTTGGATCCCCAGGTAGGGCACATGCCTGGGTTGCAGGCCAAGTACCCAGTAAGGGGTGTGTAAGAGGCAACCACACATTGATGTTTGTCTCCGTTTCTTTCTTTCACCCTTTCCTTCTGTCTAAAATAAAATTAAAAAATAATAAAATAAAATAACTAGCAAACAAAACAGAAATAAACTCATACATACGTAGAACTAACTAATAATTGCCAGAGGGAAGGGAGGTTTGATAGATACGTGCAAAGATGAAGGAATTAAGATGCACAAGTTAAAGTTATGAAAACAGTCATGGGAATGTACAGGACAGCATAAGAAACATAGTCAATAAGTAATATCTATGCATGGTGTCAGATGGGTACTAGACGTATTGGGGCGATCACTTTATAAGCTATATAAATATCTCATCATTATGTTGTACACCTGAAACTAATATAATATTGTCTGTCAACTATAATTAAATAAAAATAAATTGTGATTATTTTTAAATCATCACAGAGAAAAGATTGGGCTTTCTAAAAAATTATTACTCAAGAGGTTTTTATTAGAAATTTTTCAAAAACACAATATATAAACAGAAGCACAAAGCTCTTGTTGTCCTAGGTCAAAAATTTAAAGAGACAGGGTTAGGATTTGGGGATTTTCCACTAGTCAGTAATTGTTTAAATATCTGGCTGAAGTAGAGCAAGGAAAGATCACAGAAATCAATATGTTGGTAGACATGAACATATATGTAAACAGCAAAATTAAAGGTTCAACAAGTCATAAGCAAATGAGTCTAAGTCTAGCCATGGCAATCCCTATTTATCATAAACATTTAATTACCTCTGATAGTATGTAATAATGGTGTGAGAAAGAGAGGTCAGATTACTAGGCAGGTTTGTTGTGTATAAGAATAAGTTTAACACAAAGGAGTCCTCAAAATAACTTTGTAATGTTTTGTATATGTTTGAGGTTCTAGTTTCCTTTTTTCAGGTAAGTGTAATAGTGCCCACAGCCCAAAGAAAGATATTTAGAATAATGTTTATTCACTAAACTACTACTCTGAACACCTGCTGTAAGCCAGTCCACTTGTTAGGTACTCCAGATGTGTTAAGCAGAATCTGTAAAGTGTATAGATGCCTAATTAGCCCAAGCAAAAGAGACTTTATGTGCTCATAAAGGCAGGGATATCAGAAGGATCAGGGGACAGAGCTAGTCTCAGAGACATCCAAATCCGGGATATTAAACTTTATAAGATTTTCCTTCTCTTTCTGCTTCTCCCTATTGTCTGGCTTCATTCAGTAATGAAGGAAGCTCTACAAGGCCTAACCCATAGTTTCAAGCAGTTCGAAGCTTACATTCTCCGAGTTCTCTCAAAGAGAATAGAATTCTTCCCTGTCACCATAATTTTTAGAAAATAGAAAGAGCTCTTACTGGCCTAGTTTAGGTTGGGTGCCCAGGAATTGGTAAAGAGTTGGTTCATCTGTCTTGCCATTATGGGAAACAGAAGAGTGAGATGGTTAACCCAAAACACATGGAGAAGGAATAGTTTTACAGAGAAACAGAGGTGTTACTAGAAAATGAAACGTTAATAAAAAGCAGTTCTTGGCTGCAAGCCATTCACAATTTGACAATAAGTGCAATAAAATTAACTATAATCCTGTAATGTGAGTGTTATACCAAAAGTAATTATAAAGGCTTCATGGACAAAGATATGGCAATACGAATTTTACCCATACAAAAAAAAAAAATGGTTGGCTTCAAAAGATTCCCAAAAAAGAGGTCATATTTGAACTAGGTCTTGAATAATGAAAGGGAATTTTGCAAGTGAAAGGAAACAAGGGCATTCTTACTGAAACTGTTGAAACAGAGATTTTAAAAATGTAGAAAACAGAACTGTGCTTTTGGAGATTAGTTAGTGTCCCAATATTGTTTTCACAAATGGACCATGAGAATAGGAAGTAGATTAAGGGAAACATAAAAAAATAGGTTGACATCACCTTGCAGAGGTTTTCAAATGTCATGGTAATGATTTCAGATAGTGTCAGACCAGCCAGATACTCAACTGGTCCACTAGTCACGTGTCAAACTTGTGGTAAGGAAAGCATCCTAAAACGAACAAATTGGGAAGTCCACTGCGGGACTGAGAGTGGCACATCCTCTCACTCGTTCTCACGGAGAGGATAGCCATGTGTTGCAGTGTACGTGTATCCCTATCAGTGGACAATTTTATCGAGTTTTTGCTACCCTAGGTGGTAGCAAAGAACTAAATGGCTTCGTATTGCTATTCTATTACTACTTTCTGTTGCTAAAAATGTACCACAAACTAAGTGGCTCAAAATGGCATCCATTCATCATCCCAGAGTTTTCATGGGTCAGGAGCCACCGAGTTGGTGGTAATTTGTTATAGCAGCCAACCGTGGGACAGTCCACAAAACCATCGACCGAAGATAAGAAGAGGGAAACCACAAAAAGAGCTGAGCTGTCACTGTTAATACTAGAACCAGCTCTTTGTCAGCAACTTCATGAACAAAAATGATGATTTCAAGCAGTCTAGTAAAGTCAGACAAAAAAATATATGTCAAGAGGATTATTTGATATCTCAACTGTTAGAATAGACTAACCTGTGTGTATATGGTGGATTGAATATTAAAGTAAAGCCACCTCTCCAAGGTCACACAACTTCTTTTGTTTGAAAACAAAACCTTTCAAACTAGTGTTTATTTAATCTTGGTCACAAGTTTTTAAGGTTTAATTTTAGATATTTGCAATGTTAGTAGTTTGCAAGTAGTGTAACTATGTAGTGGTCCATAGATATAATAAATAAATAGTTAAACATACAGATTTTGGGGATACATGTTTTGTTTTGTTTTTACTGTTAGGAGTCTAAAGCTCATATCCATAAACATGGAAAGGTATTGGACACTCAGAGTCATGGGCTTGTCATGCTAAAATTTATATTTTAGAAAACTGGTAGTAGTATGAAAAGTTGAGGTTGAAGAGGACGACCAGTGAAGAGCTTCTTGGAGTACATTGAACACACTAGGTCACTCAGACTGGATTATGGGTGAAGGTAGCAGCACAGACTTTTAGTTAATTTACTTTATTAATATAATAATAATTGATATGTGGTAATATCAAGTATGTGGCAGTGTCTGTGACTGTATTGATCTTCATAATAATTTGGGGGGATATGTTAATCCCATTTTAGGAAATCTGATATTCAACAAATATTACTGAGTATTTATTATAGGCTTACTCTTTTATTAGGGATTGAGGAAGAAATTAAAATGAAGTTGAGGTTGAGGTCTTTTCCAAGGTCACACAACTTCTTTATAATGTCTGAATGACTGGTACCACAATAAGGTCTGACAACTATTTCTAAAGATCCAAACAAAGGGCAGAAGAAAGAGGGCAAAACATGAAATAGCTTAGCATTAGCACAATTGCTTAAAACCTATTGTCTGTAGGCAGTTGACACAGGAAAAGCAACAGAGCCCTGATAAACAGGATCATTTCAAGGTAATTTTGATGTCCTGGAATTGTAGCTTTGGCTTATACTGATGAGCAACTAAGAGGAAAGAAAGCCTTTACATTCAAATACAATAATTTCCTATATAACTTTTCTCAACTGTTGGGGGGCCTCCACCCACAGGACCCCCCACCCCCACCCCTGGCTTCCACAGATGAGAATAAATCCACTAAGACATGATCTGCTTGGGGAGGAAAGGTGGCAGATCTCTCAAAGGAGAAGGGCCAAGAGCCTTTTCCTCAATGGGTTTTTATTGGGTTCCTTTGCACAAGAATACAGGTAAAGCTCATTAATCATTGCCAGGCAGTAAGGATCAAACAATAGATAACAAAGAACTCTGAGGGCATATTTTGAATCAGGGTCAGATAGCTAAAGAACTATAAAATTTTGAGGAACAAACTCACTTCTTGCTTGGACCCTTATCATTTAATTGAGAGCATTCTGAACAAAGCAGGTTTCATGGGATTTTACATATTCTTTCTTAGGCCTGATTGCCCCAGGGAACCCACCTTTTCCAGCACAGGGCTACACCGCCCTCTGTCATTGTTTCAGGCTTAAGGCATTGTCTCAGGCTTAAGACAGGCAGGGGTAGTAAGGCAACCAAGAAATTAGGAGACTTCTTATGGACAGAATGAGGACTCAGGCTTTGTCAAAGCTGAGGGGTGAGGGTACATCACCCCTTTTGCTGTAGCCCCCCAAGTACTTCCTTGGGGGCCTCTCATGTGATTGTGCCTGGCTTAGGTTTTTCCCCCCTTTGGGGAATCTTACCCATCATTGGCTAACTGACCAAGCATTGGGGGTCAGTTATGAATGAAGTAAAAGGAGCAGAAGCAGCGCTCCTGCCAGGGAGGTAAGCTTTGTCTCTTCAGTGGCTTATGGTCCCAAGGTCGCTCACCCAGCCTTAGTCATGGGGGGGTTACAGTTTCTGAAACCAGGCAGGGTGGTTCCCAACACTCAGCCATAGCTAATTTGATTTCTAATTGTATGATTAAATGTTAACAGTACTTTGCTACAGAAAGTAAAATTTAATTTTGGATTAAACATTCTGAAATAGTGTAGTAAATATTTCTAAAGTTGGAAATGAATTTGAATGTTCATCTTGTTCATCCTTCTACTTTCATCCTTCCCCAGTGGATCTATATGTCAGATCTACATAGAGGTGGTTCCAATCTTGTGTCCTAGTTCTGAAATACTCCAATATAATTAAATACAACACATTGAGAATTTATATGCTAGGCACAGTGTCTAAAAAAAGGAAACTAAATTCCCTTGCTAGTACTTCCTTATTAAAAAATAATAATTATTATTATGTTTGACACTGGAACGAAGAAATCCTAAACTCTCTTCTTCTTTTATTGCGCATTATGAAGAAATTTTTCTTTTTAAAAAATAATAAACTCGCTCTTTAAATTGCATTCCAGTTTCAGTTTCAGACAAATAATGTTGAGTAAAGCATGATTCAAATTGTAATCACTATCAAATTAAGACCATTAATTACCTGTGTGCCCTCAACCTAAGCAAAATGTATGTAATTACTGGGATAATTCAAACCAGAAAAAAACATTTTGCTGCACTTGCTAGATCTCTCCCTGACATTTTGATTTGTATTTGGTATGGCACAGTTCAACCTGAATATTTTTAAATTTTTCCACAGTCAAAAGAGAACTTAATCCCCAGTGTCTCTCTAACACCAAGGCCAGGTTACTTCACCTGGGATCAAATATCGCCTTTCACTTTAGGTGGCTCTTCAGTAAAGTAACCTTAAGTCTTTGTGACTTTTTTGAATACTTATATTTACAGTAATTGTGTACATAGTATGGTTTTTATTTACTATTTTATCACCTATTTATTTTACACCTATTTCTCCCTAGCAACACACAGTTCTCAGCCCAAGATCTGCTAAAGGCTTGTGTGTTTTTGACAAAAAGAGAGAAAGAAACTTAAGTAATAATAATAACAATAAGTTTCCATTAATTAACTCAAACATTATAAGTGACAGTCATTGTATAATTTTGCTTTAAATTCACTGGTTTATTTAAACCTTATTACAATCCTATGGAAAAGGTTCTATTTACATATGAGGAAACTGAGGCTCAGGGAGGCTCATCTGGTGCCTCAAGAAGCAGCTGCCAACATGAGACTAAATGTACAAAAATTTTATTAGAGGAAATATTTGCGTCATAAAATAGGCAGGGAGCTGTAAGAATAAAATAGAAAAACCAGATTACGTTACAATTCTGACCAAAATAAAGGAGAGAGGAAGAGGAGGTTACGCAAAACCACCCTAGAATGTCTATAGTCTAAGGAAGTTTTGGCAAAATTGTTGGGAGCTCGGGAGCCAAAGTCACCCACAAAAGAGAACGGGTCAGCCTAGTCTCTCTGTCACTTTCCGTCATTGGCCAGAGAGACCCGCCGAAGGCATGGCCGCAACCGGAACACAGTGCAGGACTTTAAAGCCAGCAGTGAGAGCCGTCAGCTGGTTATGCTCCCTGTGTTCTAGGAGGTGTGTTCTCACGGCCACCACAGAAGTTCAGTGGTGACGCTGAAATCCACCCTGTGACCCTGACTCCAGACACCATCCCTCTACAGTTAATGTTAGAGCTTCCATGACTTTTGTTTGCTTGTTCTCGTGATTTTGGTAATAACTTATTCCACATTTAAAAATTGGAATTAAAAAATTTTAGTTGCTTCAAAAATAGGCTTTGCCATTTTTCTTTTTTAACATTAAGTATTTTCATTATCTTTAAGATAATAAATAAATTAATAAGCCATCTAACATTCATAATGAAGCTTATATGTCATCATAAATGATGATTTTTAAACTCCAAGCACTGCTTTCATGTAAAAAAAAAAGGTGTCATTTTACTCAAACTTTGAATCAATTTATCAGGCTTTATATAGGAAATAAAATAAATCATGTCTCAAAAATATATTCCTCCATTGCTTCTTGTTTTGGGGGGTAAGATCAAATGTAGTATCAAAAATATGTTCCTTTCTAAACTAAACCTGCAGATATTTCTACTGGACTTAGAATGTGGATTAAATATTGGGATGGAATTAGATGTTGGAGACGACTAAATGCTTTTTTCCATGCCCTTCCCTGACTCATCCATCAATACCTCAATGTCCTACAGTCTATTCAAATAGGCCACCTTCTTAAAAGATTGGTAAATCTGTTAGCATTTGCCATGCACCAAACCACCCCAAGACACTGGTTTTAATGACAAATCATTTTTCTGACTTCAACGCTCGTGAATTGACAAGGCTGATGTAGACTAATCTAGGCTGTGCTCACTTATACCACTAAGCTGTGCTCAGCTTAGCCATGCTTCTTAATTTCACAATGTCTCAGTTTCCTCACCACTCAAATTGGGTTAACCTCTTCAGGTTATCGTAGCAGGTTAAATAGTGCCCCCCACACACACACAAATTCATGTCTACACAGAATCTCAGAATATAATCATTTGGAAATAAGGTCTTTGTAGATGTAATCGAGTTAAGACGAAGTCATACCGGGTCAGGGTGGGCCGAATCCAGTGACTGGTATCTCTATAAGAGGGACATTTGGACATAAAGACACGGACAGATGAAAGAAGATGTGAGATGGGGGAAACGCCATGTGAAAACGAAGACAGGGATGGAGTGATGAATCTACAAGTAAAAGAATGCCAAGGATTGCCAGCAGCCACCTTGAAGACACCTTGATTTCAGACTTCTAGACTCCAGAACTATGAAAGAATACATTTTTGTTATTCTAAGTCACTTAGATTGTGGCAGTTTGTTGCAGCAGCCCTGAGAAACAAATACAGTTGTTGTGAGATTAAGTAGGACAATTTATGCAAAGAATTTAGAGCTGTGCCTATAGTAAGCATGCCCTAAAATTTATTTTATTTTCTTTTTTTAAAGATTTTACTTATTTTTAGATGGAGGGGAAAGGAGGGAGAAAAAGAGGGAGAGAATCATAAATGTGTGGTTGCCTCCTGAGCGCCCCCTACTGGGGACCTGGCCCACAACCCAGAGATGGACCATGATTAGGAATAAAACCAATCATGGTTTGCAGGCCAGTGCTCAAACTACTGAGCCACACCAGCCAGGGCTTATTTTATTTTCATTTCATTTTGTAAGCTAGAGCTTTCTCAAATCCAGATTGAAACTCTTAAAATGTAAATATGATTAGGGCACATTCCTACATAAAACTTTCCACAGGCTTTTTATTGTTCACATCATGGAGTCCAAAACCTTAAAGCAGCTCAAAATGCCCTGAACATACTCTGACCAGACTCCCACCTCCATACAACTTCCTTTTCCTTCATTCTCTCTTCCCCAACTGTACAGACCTTCTTTCAAATCCTTGCTCTCTTCCATCTGCAGACATTATAACATGTCATTCCCTCTGCCTGGGGCATGCTTCCCTTTCCTTTCCCAGGACACTCTCATCCTTTCAGTTTCTGTGTAAAGTCCTTTAAAGGAGGCTTTCCTGATTAGCCAGATCCTACTATCTTATTTCCCTTCGTGCCCTCTATTTCTGTCCCCTTCACACTTGTGAATGTGTAAGCTCTGAAAGGACTGGTCACAATTGTCCTGTTCTTTGTGCTTAGCCAGTCAGTACCTGGCATATGGTCAGCCACAACCTCAATAAAAGTATATTACATAAATAAATAAATAAATAAGATTATTTAAATACAATAACAAACATACAATTATGACTTCACAGGAGAATAGATGGATAGGCTTGCGGGTCACCTAGGACCAACTAAGAGTCAGAATGTTATGAATAGGAAAGTCACTAAAGTGCATTTATTTCAGTCTTTTTCCATATTTCATTTAGTCATGAGTAACAAGAAGCCCAGTGGGGTAAAGCATTTGCTCAAATGCTTTACAGCCATCAATGGATGGCCAAACTAGAATCAGAATTCCTTTTCTTCTTCAAAGAGTGTTTCCATAGCATCATGCTGCTTACACTAAACAGAGATGGAGCTAGGACCTTTAAGAAATAAACGAATAAGAGACAGATAACACAACCGCAGGAATGGACCTGGGGAAAACACCAGATCTGTTTACAGAGGACAAAAATAACAAGCGATGAGGTGAGAGTATTTTAAATAATTCCAGGATTGCCTAATAGGGTGATTCAAAAGTGGGTGATGGGAAGTACCTCAAATTCCTTAAGTGCAGTGAGAGAATATGTAACTAAGGGAGGAGAAATTAAATTCCTGAGCTGTAGTGAGACTGTGATCTGGGAGGAGAGGAGAAATTCCCTAAATTGAGATAGAACACAGAAGGAACAAAGGAGTTATGAAAGACCTGTCATCTAGTAGTGTCTGCCCATCCAAGCCAAAATCCTTTCTGCCTACTTGCCCCTAAGAGCTCTTGTCAGCTGTCTGTCTCCCTGGTTGCCATCAGAGTTGGCAAGTAACAAGAACCAGGAACTAACAATGCTGTTTAGCACAGATAACATGACAGTGCTGTGTGTGTGTCAGTGTGGGGACAGATGTCTTTAGTCAGATTCCTTTCCCCCCCGAATCCACAAATCCCAGTGTGAACTCTGATGTTAGGCTAATGCTTCTGCTGTCACAGAATTCTGCCTATTTCTCCCGTACATTTTTTCTAAGTAAAAGCCCAGTCTTCCTATTCCCTTTCCTTACACTTCTGAGTATGGGCGCACATTGCTTTATTGTGCTTTACCTTATTGCACTTCACAGATGTGTTTTTTATAAACTGAAGGTAAGACCCTGCACCAGCCATAAAATTATGGCTCGCTTTATCATGATACTAGCTTTATTGCAGTTGTCTAGAATGGAACCGGCAATATCTTTGATGTATGCCTGTAAATAAAATTATATCCATTCTCTCAATCAACCTGGGAATTCAGTTACCTGACCCTCCTCTGTCAGTATCTAATCATTTTCTAAATTTCAACCATTCTGAGTATAAACAAGAAGACCTTTCATAATTTAGCCTCAGCTAACTCCTACAACAATCTGTCCAGACATAAACACTCTATACTTGAGCCACACCACTCCCTGAAATCTTTAGGTATTTTTTACATTTTTATGTTTTTCCTTATTATTCATTTCTGAAAGGGCAAGTGATAACTGTAATTTAATTCTAAATGTTCTGACAAAAGAAAAATTAGTGTAAAATTATATATTTGTATGCAATTTTAATATATTATAAAATGTTAATATATTTAAATACTCATGTATAAATATATGTATGTTATATAATAAAGCACAGCATGTACAATTATAAAGTCTATATGAATAACATACACACTGTTCACTCATTACTCCACTATATTGATACGAAAATTTAGAGTTAGCAATTTATATACACATTGAACCCATTAAATGCTAATGACTGTTTAAATCATATTTAATAATAATTTATTTGTAACTCTTTTAATAGCAGTAGCAAATATGGTGAGGCATAATTAAACATAGCCCTTGTGAGATGAATGCCTAAAAATTCACATATGTCTTTTTGGGGAATTTTAAGTAGTTATTCAGAGGTGTTTGGGTAATATAGTAATTTAATTGAAGATGTGTTCAGTTATAAAAATAAGGCAATTCTGTACTTTATAACCTTAGAGTTATGACTATTCTTTGTACTTTCACTGTCTTTTGCTTATAACTCTCGTATAACATTTACTTTGTTTTGTCCTTTGAATTATTCTCCGTTAAGAACACAGCTTGTAGAGTGTAAGTGTAAATTTATTTGATCTGTGGGAACACAATCATTGGTTAATGGAGTCATAAAATAACATATGCAGTTCTCTCAGGAATTTAGGACACTTGAACCCTTAAACCAATTTTACTGCCTACCTCAAATTTCACCCCAATAGGTTATCTCCATGGGTATTGAAGTTGTGTCTGTTTCAAATATTTTCTGAGTTACTACAATAACATATGAAATTATCTCTTTGTAGCTGGTCTTGTCTTTCTTATGATTTCTCCTTTACACTGATATCAGATTGATCTTTCTAATGAAAATCTGATCAGATCACTCCCTGCTTGTCCCTAATGTATAGGCCAGGATTTTGATAAGATATCAATGTCACACAAAAATGAAGGAATTGAGAAGAGTTAAATAAAGGAGCTATTTTCAGGATGTGAGCAAGATTCAAGGAATGGTAACCCAGCACTCTCAACAGGAGAAAGCCATTATGACAAGGTATCCTAGAAGGGAAAGGAGAGAGAGCTTTAGAGAGCTGTAGCTACAGAGCATGACCACTAGAGGAGACTGTGGTCCTCGGTAGAGGAAGGCAGCCATTGTCACAGTCAATTAACTTAGATCTGGTAACCTAGAAGCGGAGCATAAGAGGAAGCCTTGTACCAAGTGATTTATGAAATCTGTAAGGGGAAAGGAAAGTAAGAAAAGGCAAAGGATAGAGTTAGACAAAAATGTGATTCCTGGGGTTGTTTAAGCTCAAGCAAATCCCACAGAATGCCTTAGAACCTAAGTAGACAGAAACTTTTCTGCTCAGAGAAAGGAGGGCTGCAGTGTCACATCTGTACATTAGTCAGTCATGGGCTATCAGCTGACTCCTGGGGGGAAGTTTAACTTCTCAGAAATCTCTGGTTGTGGCAGCTTCAACCCACCCAGGACAATCTTCCAGAGGAAAAGGTCAGTTTGAGTAGTTATCAGCCAAGACCTGCAGCCAGCAGGGAATGGATGCACCAGCCCATCAAAGGGGAGCTGGAGAGGTCTCCATAGCTTCTGCCATGGTCCACCACTTGCATTTCTTAGATCCACTTGCTATCATGATAAGTTCTTCCCAGTCTGTTCTCAGCTTCTTCAAATTTGGGTTAGACTCAATTTCTGGGGAGATTTATAAGAGGAGCATTAAGATAAAGTGCAGCCTTCTTTGCTGCAATTGGCTTCAAGTTTGTAAGTGACACTCATCATCTCCTGCTCCTACTCTTCAACATCCCCATTATTCTTACCTAGAACTGCAGGCAGCCTGGGTAGCTTGTTTGGTGAGATGACTCAGACTCTCACCCTAGAGAAACTTGACTCCCCGGTTACCATACCCTTGCAGGCCATGATTACTATCCTTGTTCTTCTATAAAGTAAGGCCAAGAGATACCTGTAGTTCACCCGAGTCCCAAACATATTTTTCCATGCCCCTATTTAGCCACCCTACTCCCTGAGGATAATCAGGTTAAAATACCCCAGTGTATATAGTGGTGCCAGTATGGTAATTCCTTTGCATGCTTGCTGAGGAAGTGTAAGGAATCAAGTATCAGCCACAGCTGAAGTTCAGTGGGACTCTTGCTACATCCCAGAGTGGAGGCATCCCTTCACTGGCAAATAGGAACTCTAGACATGTAGGGTCTAAAGTAGAGACAAGAAACAAAATTTCTCCCCATGGGCCCCTGGAATGATGAAGTAGGGCCTCTATTTCCTCTACCTATTGGTTTCTGAATTCATGTATTCCACTTATTTGGGACACAGCACCATAAAATGGCCATTGGTTTAGGATAAATAGACTGTTCTCTGAAGAACAGTATCCCCCATAGGGGATGTCATCTTCAAGCTTGCCCTACAACTGTGCCTTAAAACGGGCATTTCCATGCTTTATTGGGTCAGGAGACACTAAATGATTCAATATAGAGTAGGACCAGTAGATTCTTTTGGAAACTCCTACCACCATGCCTCTTTTGTGATTAAAGAAGTTATCTTGATTTGGAGTGATATTGTGAAGAATCCCATCCAATAAGATCATTCTATGAGTCCTTGTATGTGATACTGACTGGTATTACTGGTTAGAAAGGTAGGCACATACTTGAAATATGTGTCATTACTGCTCAGAACAAATTGTTGCCCTTGTCAGGATGACAGGGATCCAGTGTTATCAACTCACCTCCAAGTGCCTGGTTGGTTTCCTTAAAGGAGGTATCGTATCAGGGGCTCAGAATTAAAATTTGTTTCTAGATTGGTTGGTCATTTAGCTGTGGCACATTAGCTAGATCAGTTCTGGTGGGAGGGAGCCCATGCTATTAGGTCCATAGATAGTCTCCACCTCTGTCACCATGGCTATTCCATTCATGAGTCCACTGAGCAATCACAGAGGTTGGCTGATAATCTATTGGACCAGCCATCAACCACACTGGGTTGTTTTGTAGCTCTTTGACAGTGGTGCTGTCTGATGGCACCAATATTAGATAGTAAGTTCCTTTTACTTTGATCCCATTCCCATGTTCATCCACATTCATATCCCCTGGACCTCCTTGTCCCTAGTCTGCCAATTTTGCTTCTTACAGGGCTCTAAGTAATGAACCAACTATTCTCCACTACATATACCTTTATGTGTATCCTTATTTTGAGCCACTTGTCTCTCAACAAAATGAGATAATGAGTAGTACTGACCAAAGCCCTGTCTGTTGCTTAGAGTTTTTCATTACTACTGTCTTTCAAGGCTGCTCCTGGGTGGAACTGTACTGTAATAACAACCCAATTGTAGGCCGCAGTAAAATACCAGGCTGAACCATCCATGAGCCAAGACTGAGTTGCTCTTATCCTCTAGTAAGCTGGTTGTAAGGAGTCTCCCATGAGGCTACAGTGTCAGTTGTAGAGACTGAAATGCTATGTGACATAGAAGTCCAGGATACTTGTTCATTCAGCTTACTTATGCTCTTTGGACCAACTTACAGTTTATCAAAATGGAACCCTTCCATTTTATAAATAATTGCTTCTGGGGCTGCTAACATTCATGACTTGGCGGGTCTGGCAGTAACCAATGCACAATAAGTAGCTCTGTTTTCATGGCTGCTTGACGTTGCTTGGTCAAATGTTTACCTTCCCTGTGATCTTGATTTCCAAGGGGAAATTAGACTACTGTTCCACAATGAAGACAAAGGAGAGTATGTCTGCAAAACAGGAGATCCTTTAGGACACGTCTTAGTATCACCATGCCCCGTAATTAAGGTCAATAAAAAATGATAGTCCAATCCAGCAGGACTACTAATGATACAGACCCTTTAGGAATGAAGGTGTGGGCCACCCTGCCAGGAGAAGAACCACGGCCAGCTGAGGAGCTTGCTGAAGGCAAAGGGAATACAGAATGGATAGTTGAAGGTAGTTACAGATACCAGTTATGACCGTATAACCAGTTACAGGGACAAGGACTATAATTGTCATGGGGATTTCCTCCTAGTTTTATTGGGAATATGTTTGTGTGCACACACACATGTTAAGCACATACCCTTGTTTTCTTTCTTCTCTTATTTCTTATCATGTAACATAAGATATAGTGACATTATATCAGTTTCAGTTTTACACTACAGTACTAAAGTTATGGGATATCAGGAGCAGAGTAACCATCACTCAAAGACGTTACCTCTTCCTCTGGAGAAGGCATTAGTGTATTTTCAGTTGTACGCAGGATAGTTGTATCATGTAAATTGGCATTGACACTTTGTTATTGTTTTTATTTTGAGATTAAGTATGGTATAAGAAGATGCATCTATCAAAGAAGCCAAGTTGACAAGGAATGACTTTGATGGTTAACTTTATGTATCAATCTAAATAGGCTGAGAGATGCCCAGAGAGCTGGTAAAACATTACTTATGGGTGTGTCTGTGACAGTGTCTAAGGAAGAAATTAGCGTTTGAATCAGTGCACTGAGTAAAGAAGAGCCCTCTCACCAACGCAGGTGGCTATTGCCTAATCCACTGACGGCCCAAATAAAACAAACAGGCAGAATACGCTCTGTGCCTCACATGAGACATTCATCTTCTCTTGCCTTCAGACACTGGTGCTCCTGGTGCTCTGTCTTTTGGGCTTAGACTAAATTCTACCACTGACTTTCCTGGTTCTCCAGCTTGCAGACAGCAGATCAAGGGACTTCTCAGCCTCCACAACTGTGCGAGCCAATCCCTATAATAAATCTTTTCATATGATTTATAGGTTGTATATATTTTATATTTTTAAATAGTATTTTTATAGATTTTATTTATTTATTTTTTTTAGAGAGGGGAAGGAAAGGAGAGAAGAGAAACATCAATGTGTGGTTGCCTTTTGAGCACCCACAACTGGGGACCTGGTCCGCAACCCAGGCATGTTCTCTGACTGGGAATTGAACCAGCAACTTTTTGGTTCACAGGCTGGCATGTAATTCACTGAGCCATACCAGCCAGGGCTGTATTTTATATTAATTATATATAATCATTATGTATAAAATATTAATATAATGTTATATATATATGTATGCTTTTATTCCATCTATATAATTTGTTCTGTTTCTCTAGAGAACCCTGACCAATATACTATGCCTGGTAGCATTCCAGCAGCTGCAGGTGGCATAATCTTTCTCCAAAAGCTCAGTTGTCTGCTTTGAAACTCTTTCGTTGAGACTTGTTGGAAGCTCCACATATATCTTTATCTCCGGCAGATAATTCTTGCACCATTAACCCAAGTTGTAGGACTGCTTCTACTATAGCCTGGACATGCCCTTTCTTGCTCAAGGTCTTCACCAAGGACTGGCAATTTTCCACATAACTTGCTAAATCACTCAGTGCAGTATTCGCAAGTGTGGCATTGTTGTACTTTGCTGCTTTCTTAATGATAAGATACACACATTGCAATACTTTCTGCTTTACACTGGAGGGGATATCCCAGTATGTCCCAGACCACTGGATCCCTAAAAGAGACACAGACGTAATAAGACACTGAATCTTTCTATGGCCTATCTCTCCCACTCTCTGAAGCCCACATCTTATCATAGCACCATCCCGAGTTGTACTAGTTGTACAGCTTGAGTTGTACAACCTGAGTTGTATTAGTTGGGTTGTGACTTCAGCCTTCTTGGAAGTTTTGCTATCCTTTTCATTGTCTTATGTCTGGTCAGCAGCTCAGTGTGCAGGTGACAAGCTCTCTAAAGGACCACTGACTTTCACACTTTACTTTGAATTGATGATCAATCATTTTCTCTTTTGAATGCTTTAGCAGGCATGCAATGATAACCACCCAATTTCTCATTCTGTCATTTTACCATTTTCCCTGTTTCTCTTAAAGGCCAGAGATGCTGTAGGGTGTCATGCATCACCATCACCTTAGCAACTGTACTGCTATGACATCCAAGAAACCATCAACACTCCACTTTACTGCAAGAAACGGGGTCTTCCTTGTCATCCAGCTGGTGTATGATCCAGCTCCAGAATTAAATCTTTTGAATTGGCTTTATAGGACTATTTCTAGTATCAGTTATCTTAAATCAGGCTTCCTAGAAGATAAGTTTGGGCAGACAATCTTATGCAAATGTTTTATTCAAGGAGTGCTATTAGGAAAAAACTTTAAAGGAGTAAGGGAAGCAGGATAGGGCCAGGGAAGATACTAAACAAAGATGTGTTTTCCAAAAACATCCATCCTCAGCCGGAACCCACAAGGCACTCTGGAGTCTCAGTTGTTCACAGAGGTGGTACTGTGTAGATCCAAGGGGACTGGGATGTTCTACCCTTGTGTTGGCCAAACACTGGTTACTCACCACTGATTAAGTGGAAGGTAGTGTAACTTCCTGGGCATCTCCTGGTGAGATGGCCCTCCCACGCCAAGGGCTCTTTTGATTGATGCTAAAATGTAAGTTGTTAGTAAAAAGCTGCAGCTCCTATACAATGAATGCACCATCCTCACAAAAAAGATAGGGCAGGACACCACTAGCATCTGCCACATTGATCTCTTCCAGCCCTCTGATTTCCTAAAGGGGTTTTTCTTTGGTCCAAGTCAGAAGACAAGAAAGGCCCCAGCTGCAACTATAAAGATTTACCTCCTGGAACGCAGAGCAGGGTGGAGAATACTGCAGAGTGGGTGTAGACAAGCAAACAGAGAACACCTTGTGCTTCCATAGTAAAGCACTCATGGCTTCCACACAACATAAAGAGAAAGCCCAAAGTCCTCAGCGTGGAGGGCCCTTCACAGCCGCTCTTCCTGCCTGCTTTGAGGCTTCATATTTCAGGGATCCCTAGAAGATGTAACATATGCTCAGGCCAAAATTTCTCAGACTTCCATCACTTTCCTTCTTCCCACATATTTCCTTCCCCAACCTCAGCACCTCCTCCTGCTGCCCTATCACAACTTCACCCTAGTTTCCAAACACACATGCAGTTTTTTCCTAACAACAAACACTCTGAACTCTAGTTCTTGATGGGTCTACTTCTCAAATAGATTTTGAACTAGTTGAAAAAAGAGATGGCTTTGTTTTTGCACTGGTTTGACCCAGAGTAGTGAATGAATGGATGGAAACAATAATGAATGATTCATTAATATTCTTGAAGATTTACTTTTAAGTAACATCTTATTGATGCCAGTTCTGGCCTTTCCTTCCTGTCTCAAATTTTAGATGCTCCGCCACTCTGTCTCCACAACCCTTTTCCTACATTTTTCATAGAACTGACCACAGGACATTATCATGGTTTGTTCGGGCGCCTGTCACCCCCATCCCTGGAATAGCTGCCTTTCATTATAGTATCTCCAGTGCCTGGAAAATAATAGGTTGTTTAAGAATATGAAAGATGAAGAAATGACTGAATGAGTGAATGTGTGTAATAGACTGTGAAAATATAATCTTCAGGAGAGAGCATACTCTTTTTCAGAACAAGAGGAAGAATTTGAAATTGTAATGGTATTTTAATATGTGTGGCATGTTCAATAGGCTGTACGATAGTTGGCAGAATATTATAGATAGATGATAAATAGGTAGGTAGGTAGATAGAAAATATAACCAGGGACAGAGATACAGATAGAAATCGAGATCTAGTAGTTTTATCTAATTAGTGTTCAACTTCTATAAAGGAACATTTTAAATTAATAATATATGTAATTTTTATCTGTGGTTTTTGAGTAAGGATATATTTAAGTTAGGCTGTTTTAAGGTACTCATCACTGATAATTTGTTAATATATTTAGAGTACTATTGGCCCAAAGAATTCTAACAATCTGTGTGATTTCTAGAATAACACCCTTTAGACACAATAATTTTAAAACGCCTTGATCTAAGAGCTTTGGCTCTTCAAAGTTCTCGAATCCAAGGTATATTTCATTCAAAAACCTTCTCCTGCCCTCATTGGTGTGGCTCGACGGACTGAGCGATGTCCCACAAATCAGAAGGTTGCTGGTGTGGTTCCTGGTCAGGTATGTGCTTGATTTCCAGCCAGGTCACCAGATGGAGGCGTGTGAGAGGCAACCTACCAATGTTTCTCTCACACATGGACATTCCTCTCCCTTTCTCTCTTACCCCCTTCCCCTCTCTCTAAAAATAAATACATACAATCTTTAAAAAAAGCTTCTCCTTGCAGAATGTGTGGAGAAAAGCCTTTATTTCATTCCCTGGTGTGAACTTCTGCTGAGCTCCGGCCTCACATACACATAAATGCCTGCAGGAGAGAGGCTCAGTTGTTTATGAACTTCATTGAGTACAAAGGTTTATTTGTGAAAAGTCAAATAGCTTTTGAAAAAAAAAAAACTGTATCACTCTAATGACAACAATATTCCTGTGTCTTTCTAAACACCTGGTTAAAATAAAGCAGGGAGATGAAAAGTTGTTTAAACATGTTTGGGCTAGTAATTACTCTCAGTCTAAGGCAACTGGAAGTACAAGTGTGCACTGGGCATCCCCTCTTCTACTCTGGATTCTTAATACAGTAATGTGTGCAGTCATACTTTCCAGGCTAAGTCTATTTTTACCCATTTTTTAAAACTCTCCAGTCACAGTGCACCTTAATTTGTAATAAAAATGAGACATGTTCTGCTGTCCCTGATTAGATCATCTCTCTGTAGTTTTCCTGTACCTATATTTTGCTTTATTTGGGTGCAATATGGAGCAATTCTGTGCTGCTCAATATTGTGTTTAAAAAAATCTTATCATTTCTTCTACCCTGATTCTTAAAGAGAAAGTTTTTAAGAATGGAAAGGGACCGTGGAGATAATTTTATCTGCTCTCTTTTTACGTGTGTAAAAAGTTGAATTTGGAGACATTTCACATGTGAGTAGGTGTCTATACTAGAAAGAGAACTCCACTTTTCTGGTTAATATCCCACACACAGCCTTCATTTATCCCACACTGCTGCTTAAAGTGCTGTTAATGTCTCTAGTCACTCATTCATTCATGATTGTGTACATGTAAGCTTTCAGATCTCAGTGTCTGGTGCATATTAAGTATAAACTATTATTATCTTGTTTTTCTTGCAATTAACTAATTTAAGTTATTTCATTACATGTAGACAAAAATTTTGTTAAATAAGATATATACAAATAATTATCTGTAATATACTTACCTTGAATCTCTCTTTAAGGAACATCATTGTCCTTTATAAAATATTTGCTATCAAGCTAGGCAGAATAATAGCTTCACCCAAAGATGCCTGTGTCTCAGTTCCCCGAACCTGGGAATATGTTACATTTGTGGCAAAGGGGGAATGAAGGTAGCAGATGGAATTAATGCTGCTAATCAACTGATGTTGAGATGTGGAGATTATTTTGGATGACCCCACTGGGACCGATGTTATTACAAGGGTCCTTATAAGCGGAAGAGGGGGCAGAAAAGAGAACCAAAGGGTTGGCAAGGAGAAAAGGACTTATCCCAAAGTTGTTGACTGACAAGGATAAAGATAATCAAGAGCCAAGGAAGGCAGGTAGCCTGTAGAATCTGCAGGGACAAGGAATGGAGCCTCCGGAAAGGTACTAGCTCAGCTGACTAATTTTAGCTGGGTAAACACCCATTTTCATCTTCCAAACAACGCATTCTAAGGTAATACATTTGTTGTTCTAAGTCACTGAATTGTGGTAATTTGTTACAGTATCTAAAGAAAACTAATACACTCGTTTTCAGAGGGATAAAAAAGTTCAAAAAACATAAAACACTCTGCTCCGGGGCTGACCACCAGAAGCATCTGAGATGACAGGACGCTGCACATCGGCAGTACCCAGTATGAAGCGAGCACATCGGCAGTACCCAGTATGAAGCGAGGACCGGCTAACATGTTGATTCCATGAAATGAGGCAAGTACCACAAACAAATTGAATATTTAATTTTAATTAATTAAAATTTAAGTAGTCCCATGGGACCAGTGGCTACCAAATTGGAATCCTCAGTTAGCATCTGGGTTTATAATTAAATGCTCCTCCCCAATACCCTACCATAGAATTGAAAGACAATTCTCATGAAATAATAACGTAGCAATCAGAAACAAGATTTTGCAAGTTCTAAATACTCTAGCCATGTTTAGTAAACTACATAGTTAGTACTATTTAATGAAGCCTGTGGGAATGTGGGAGTAGCCACCATTAACATCAAGGAGGGAGAGGAGGACAGTTACTGGGGGAAGACGACTTCGTGCAGCCAGAGGCGAGCCAGCTGGGTCTCTGCAGCAGTATGATCCGGGATACCCGCCAGCAAACCGTTGGCACCTAGTGGCCCTGACCCCATAAATGTGTGGTATTACAGGTCAGAGTAACGGAAAATCAGTTTTAAATTCACTCCTAACTGTGGGAATTTTGCAATGTTCCATTCTTTGTCCTCTTCCAGTTTCTCATGTTTACTTGTTGATTCTGATTCTACCTGGGTTAACCTCTACCTTGTGCAACTTTCATAGGAAGAGAACTCTTTTCTAAGGTTTTCTCATGTGGTGGGAAATGGGATGGTGTAGAGGGCAGATTCTCTGAGAGTTTAGTTTTTGTTTGAAGGGAGAAAGTGCATAGTCACACATGCCTTTGGAAAATTAATTTCAGTTAGTTTTGATTATTTTTCTATGGGTTGCCAGATGTAAATTGTTTTCCTATACTTTATCTTATGGCATGATAAGGCAGCTTCTCCCATTGCAAAACCTCTCTCCTCCACCCCATTCTTCATCCTCACTCTTACACACCGGCTCAGATCCTCACCGTCTTCCTCCTACACCAGCTGTTGTAAGAGATAAGACTTACAGAGCAGTTAATATGTGCCAGGCCTTCTTCTAAATGTTTTATGTAATAACCCTCTCCTTACCACCACCCAATGATGATGGAAGTACTAGTATTCTTATTTTGCTGAGGAAGGAATGAGGCATGGGAAGGATAATTAGTAACTAATGTTGCCTAATACTACACAGCTGGCAAGCAGCAAAACCAGGAGTGGAAAGCAGAAATCTGGAGCTGCAGCCCCTGCTGTTAGCCATTTTTGCCTCACTGACTCCGCCAGCTTCATTATGACACATAGCCGAGGAACATTAGTTAGAAGATGAATCATAATTAATGTATTAATATTATAAAGCAGTGTAATTAATCCAGTAATTTAGTAGCCAATTAGTGTATTCCTTGGAGCTAATGTTTGGCAATGAAATAATACATTTTCAGTAAAATAGAGGGAAGTCAAGTTTATGTTTCTAAAAGTCCCAGGCTGTGGACCTAAAAGAGTGAGCATGTATTTAGGACTCAATGCATATAGGTAGTATATTTGTATTCTTTTCTTTTTTCTATACCCATATTCTTGAACTGGGAGCTATTTATGGCCAGTACCCCTGAATTATAGATAATTATGCACCCTCCCATGTATATGATAAAGTGAGGGGGAAAATGTTGAGATCTCTGTCCTACCATAGAACAATAGTCCTTTAATTAGGCTATTAACAGATCTGCAGCATACAACTAATCTAATCTCACCATACTTTTTCAACAGGATATTCCCACTTTTCTCTCAACTGAAACTCTTTATAGTCCTGGCCTCCAGCTCCTTCCCACCCAGAATACATAGTCAAACCCTTCTAACTTGACCGCACAGCAGCACACCTCCATGGCCCATTTCTGCAATCCATTCCCCATTCTTCAGAGTGATGTTAAAAGCATCATCACACAAACCTTCTTATGTCTTGCTCCTGCTTGAAAGTTTCCCATGTATTCCTGTTGCCCTCAAGAAAAAATTCAAATAACCATTGTTAATCACTTACATCTACATGTTAATTAGAATAATCTCAGTGTCCCTTATTCCTCATTAATTCTTCCTGTCCCAAATCTTATTATTCCTCTATACAATATAGTAAGAGTTGCATTTTACAGACTAAAACCATGCATAATATATTTTTTCTTGGAAATCTCCTAGGGAGAAGACATATTCAAGACGGATACACTGTATAAATCCAAAAGACCCAGCTTCTCCTCCACCTTTGAAACGGTTAAAACAGAGAGAGGAAATCAGTGTTCTGTTTCCCGTCCAAAGCAGCCCCACAAAGTCTTTCTAAAACACAAGTCTGCTCAAGTCTCTGCTTAAAATTCCGTGATTGCTCCTTACCACCGAGTGCATGATAGAGCCCACACTCCTGAGCGTGGGAGGCAATCTGGCCAACGCAACCACTTACTACATGCACTTGCTATGCATACATTGACACCAGTAGCCTATGGGATGCAGAGAAGTGATGTAAATGGATGAAATAGAAACGGCAGACACTGTGGAGAAACAGGAAACAGGAGAAACTATTTAAAGCTGCACAGTGCAGCCACCTCTGTTTTGATCAGAATCTGCATATTTAGGGAAAAGCATATAGTGATTTTAAAGTTAAAGCTAATTTATGTTCTGGAAATTTCTGGGCAGGTAAAAAATGCATATTCAGGTTATATTTGAGATACAGTTCACTTATCTGTAACTGCTCCACATTTTAGTATAAATTCTTTGCCTAAAATGTTATCTTCCTTATGTAGCTGAGAGTTTAGTTCAAATATTTACTTCAAAATGATGAAACCACAGCCTGCCTCCCCCCCTCTGATCTGTGACCAGGGGGCACTGCACAGTTCTCACAGCACAGCCATCACTCATCACGCTCTCTCCATGTTCGCAGTATGGGGGCAACATTTTACAGGTGTCCCCCCAATCAAGTCCGTTTACTTCTCACAGCACTGTGAGTGACATGTGCCTGTTTAACTTTACAGCTTGGGAAACAGAGGCATGGAGAGATTAATTCAATTGCCTAGCATCGTGTCTAATGCAGGGAAAACCATCATCCTATCTTCAATTCTGTCTTATCCCAAAGACCAAGGTTGTAAAAATTACAATATTTATTACATTGCCACATTTTCTTTGTTTGTTTTATCTTCCCCAGACCCACCACCAAAAACACCAGGATCTCCTTGAGAGTCTCAGCTCACCAATGCACACCGATGCCGCAGATTCCTCATCATAAAGAGCGGAGATTCATTCTCCACCAGTCCATTCATCTGTTCACTCCACCATGTGACGACCCAACACTTATTGAGCACCAGCTCCTCACACCGATATGACCGATTTGGGGATGTGTTGAGGCTCGGCTGGTAGATAGCATCACTGTGCTGGGTGTTCTGGAGAGTCAGAAGGGACGTGGGAACGTGGGCAGGTGCTCCAGGTTAGTACAATAATGTCCTGCATAAAGCTCTCTGCCCCGGGGGCTGCATGTGCTGAGTTTGGATGCCAACTCTGTCCTTTACCAGCTGTGTAAGTAGGACAAATTACTTTGCTTATTTGGGACTCAATTTCCTTATCTGTAGTGATTGTTACTTAAGTCACTGGCTTTTTTGAGACTTAAGCGAGTCTGCATAAATAAAGCCCTTAGACTTTAAATGATCAGAATGTATAAGATAGTGTGATGATTAATTTTATGTCTCCACATGGCTGGGCTACTGTGGCCAATTGTTTGCTCAGGTGCCAGTCTCGGTGTTGCTGTGAGGATATTTTTCAGACATAACTAACATTTAAATCAGTAGACTTTGATTCATCAGATTGCCCTCTACAATGTGGATGGGCCCCATCCCATCAGTTGAAGACTTTAAGAACAAAGACTAAAGTTTCTGCCAGTGGGGAAAAAATAAATTCTCCTTAAAACTGCAAGGTTTGCGACTCAAGACAGCAATATCAACTCTCACTGAGACTATCCTATTGACCTAATCTACAAATTTTAGACTTGGCAGCTCCCACCGTTGCGTGAGCCAATTCCTTAACATTAATCTCTCTCTTTCTCTCTCTTCCCCTTCTCCCCATATAATGGTATGTCTAATGCAGAGATCTATCTATTATCTATCTATCTATCCATCCATCCATCCATCCATCCATCCATTCATCCATCCATCTAATCTCCTATTGGTTTTGTTTCTCTGGAGAATGCTGACTAGAATAATTAGTGTTACATTAAGTAGATTAAAAATGAACTGTCTTAGTAAATTGACTTTGATTCTTAAGAATCGAATTAGTGGGGTGTTTCTAACTTCCTAATGATTAAAAGGAAACCTTTCCCCAAAGAGAACAGAAGCAAAGATATAAACTAAGGAAACAGTCTTTCACCAGTTTGTTTCAAAGTACATTTTTGTAACTTAAAAAGTGTATTTTTATGGTTGAAATTCCACTATTTTCCCCCTTTGTTTCCAAAGTGATAGATCCACTAGGCTAGGAGTTCAGGGGAGTATCTAAAGGGCATTTATAAAATCCACATGATAATAAGGCAGGCACTTTATGAAAAATCTTACTTAGTATAAGATTTTCCCCCCTGACTCTCTAGAGAGCCTCACTGATTTGCGGACAGAATCAATTTGGTACCATATCTTCATCCTTCCTAAGTTCTTGGTCCACCCCTTCTCAGAAGGAGCCCTTAATCCCAGGCATGGGAACTACACAGGATTCGGAGGGGATGCCTGTCTAGGAACTGGAGAAAGGGCCTAGAAGTCTCTCCTATAGCCCCCACCCCTCTCATTGCTGCCTTTTTGGTTTCCAAACACAAAATTGTACCTGTGTGCTAGAAATACTGCCGATTCTGTCACCATGATTTAATATAACATTGAGATTCTAATAAAATCAAGGCAAGAGTCTGAACAAATGTATCATTTAGAAATGAAAAGGTTAGCAAACTAAATGCATCTGTTGTACTTGAAACAATAACTATCATTTCATGTTTGCATGTGGCTGGTAACTATTCTTCTAAGTAATGCACAGCTATCAACTTGCTTAATGATTACAGGACTATAAGGTAGAGTTTTACTCACCTGAAAGGGGAAAAATCTAAGGCACAAGTACATTTACAAATTTTCCAAGGTTACTTTACTAGTAAGTGATAGAACCAGGGTTCAAAAAGTTTTTACTTACTCATACCTCACTATCCTCTAATACTAAAAGTACCTTGAAATACTAAAGTCCATGTTAAGTTTTCACCTTTGTACTTTCATCCCTCTTTCAGGCCTTAAATAATTACGTGACAGATTGCAGATTTTTTACTAAGAAATGTGTCCATCTGTTTGGCTCTTAACACCTGAGAAGCCCTGAAAAGTCAATGTTGATAGGCATTGTCACTAAGTGAAAAATTTATATCTCGAAGACTTTCTCACTGTTATCTTTAACCATATCTTAGAATCTGCCCTGCTGGTTCTTGAGATTGTATGCGAGGGGTGGTTTTTTGTTTGTTTTTTGTCTACATTCTCATCTATCACCCTGAGTCTCACCTGTACTTTCTTCTCTGTACTTTCTTGTGCTTTCCTGTCTTTTACTTATTCCTGGTTCTCAGGGTCGTGGCTGGGCCCAAGCCCCAGTCACACACGGACACGGGGTACACCAGTGGGTCATGTGCTGCTCTCCTCCACTCTTCCCTCCTCCGTGGCAAGGCCGCCCCGCAGGGCTCTGGACCCTCCCGGTATAGAGCCTCTGTGGGCAGCAGCAGAAACTGAGAGGTGACAGGAAGGAGCAGAAGGGCAGTCACTGGGTGGAACATCCCTCTGCTCTCTGGAGGTAGAAACACATGATAAGGATGGCTAAACCCTGACAGTCAACAGTCCTCCATTGATTTGGCTCACACTGGGAACTACTGTAGGGCAGGGCTTCAAGGCCAGGGTCAAAGTGCACAGTTTGGAATACCAGTGCTGCCAGTTACCAAATATGACCTTGGGTAAGTGATCTGACCTCTCTGTGTCTCTGTCATCTTCACAGAGGAGACAGTGCAGGGGTGTCAAACTCATTTTCACTGGGGGCCACATCAGCCTCGCAGTGGCCTTCAAAGGGCCGAATGTAATTTTAGGACTGTCTAAATGTAGCTTACTCCTTAACTGTTAAGTGCGAGCTCGGCGCTGCCGCTGGGTAGAAACAAGGTGCCGGTCTGGGTGAAACAAGGAAGAGAGCTGGATTTGGCCCTCAGGCCTTGTGTTTGCCCCCTGTGAGATAGTGCATATAAAAATCTTAGTTCATCACTTGATGAGGACAGCATGTTGTACCCACAGGTGTCATCTATTATTGCTTAGAGTCATAAAGCTTTAGACTGGGCTGACATTTTAGAAGTCAATTTCTAACTCTTAAGAATAGGAAAACTGAGAAAGAGAAAGGAGATAATTTGTCTGAGGATACACAGCAGATTTCCTATCTCACAAGACTTTTGCTGTACCATAGTCAGCCTTTCTAGAAACTTCTCAGTCACAGGGCTGCCTGTATTGTTTATGCTTCATATAGGAAAGGCCAATGTTTATAAGTTCTTTTTCCTCTTCAGTTGATAGATTTATGCTGAGCCAGTCTCTCACCTATCTGCTCTTAGGAAAACACAGAAAACTAGACAGGATTAGGAATGCCAGAGATGGGCATGGGTCACAGCAGGGTAAACAGCATCCACCGCAGCCTCACAGACACGGTTGTGGGCAATGAGGTAATCAGCCTCAGAGAGGCCTGGAATAAAAAAACAAAAACACTCAGCCTCACCACAGAATCCGTCCCTCTGATTCCCTGACAACTGTGTGTTGAGGGACACAGGTCCTAATGTAGATTAAAAGGGCCTGTGCACAAGTATATTTATTGAATGGAGATCCCGTTTTCATGAATCCAATCTGAACAACAAAGAACACATTTTTTTTAATACTTTTAATTTTGAATTGACTGTAACAAAAAAGTTAAGATTATATGATTCACAGGATAGTGGTCTAGTCACACAGCAAGTTCTGAGAAACTCCTCTGATCCTGAGCAGTGATCCTGGGGAATAAATAAATCAAGCATGACTGATAGTTTTTCACCCACACCCACAAGTGCCTGCAGAACATCCATGGAGGACCTAAAAAGCATTCCTGGCTTTGGACGTAGACCCAGGAGACTCAACCTGGATGAACCTTGCCCTACTGAGCTGACTTAGAGCCTCCCTGAGGGTCTGGGAGGTTTTCAGAAGAACAGCACTCACTGGTTTCACTCTTGCTTACCCCTAAATCATGGGTGTCAAACTCATTTTCACTGGGGGCCACATCAGCCTTGTGGTGGCCTTCAAAGGGCCAAATGTAATGTTAGGACTGTGTAAATGTAGCTACTCCTTAACAGTTAAGTGAGAGCTCAGTGCTGCTTCCATGTAGAAGCAAGGTGCCAGGCAGATAAGACAAGGTGGAGGGCTGGATTCGGCCCACGGGTCGTGTGTTTGCCACCTGTACCCTAAATGAATCCCTTCATCCAACTCAAGTGTCACCCTCTTGCCTGCCAGTGCCCAGATCCCTCTGCTGACTCCTCTTTCAGATTTAAACCTTCAGATGTTATCTGGAGATCGCCAGGTGGAAATGAAGGCGATGGGGTTTGGGTTTTTGCTTTATCACTTTTATTTACAGACTTTGACCTTTTTTTAGGGCAGGTCTAGTTAGGATCACAGCAAAATCCAGCAGAAGGTACAGAAATTCCTATGTATTCCCTGGCTCTGCACATCTTCCCACATCATCAACATCCCCCAAGTGGTGGAGTTTTCTCATTCTTCTTATTTACACCCTGAACCTCTTTACTATCCCCTCCTGGTCGCACACTGGCAGCTCCCACCGTAAACACAGGGCTGTATCGTATTGTGTCCTTACCATGTTTACTTCTGCCTCCAAAGCATTTCTGTTTTTCATAAAACCATAGAAGCTTCTCCTCCCACTACGCTCATACCACACACAGAAAACAGTTGGGAAAACATTTTAATTATTCCAAACCAAACCACAATACCACTTAAGTACAGAGAAGGAAGCTTTACAGACCCACTGAGGTGGGGGGGGCGGGGGGAAGAGGCTCAACTAGAGTAAAACCTCAGGGGGTGGCCATAACCAGTCACTGCAAACCCAGGAGCCAGAGCTCAGACTTCCCAAGCCCAGTCCTCTTTCTACTAGGGAAAGACTTTTTAGATGCTCTGGCCCTTGATGAATAGCATCTGATAGTTCAGTAATGAATCACATATCTAGGGGCAGGGAGGACTGTCCCGATCCCTCCTGTAATGAATCGCTGCTTTAAGACACACCGTTGTGGGGAAGAGGCTGACCTGTGTGGGAGGGTGGGGGAGGGTAGACTGCATTTTCTTAGCTATGATACTAGATTAGAGGACATATATTTCGTGTTTCCCTCAAGCTGAGATGTAATAGAAAGCAGGGTGGGCTGACAACCAAGTACTGGATGTGCTACTAATTTGATGTTATATGGAAAGCATGTTTCCTTTCTGTGCCTCAGTTTCCTATTCTATAAAGTATAACGATTTCTTACTATCCTTGCAGAAATACCGGCATGTGATTCTAGGAGAACTCCTGAGGAGAAGACAGGAGCAGAGGGAAGAAAGGAGTAGGGGGAGGAAGCTGAACAAAAGGAAGAGTCATGTGAGGGAGGGGAGGAAGGGGAGTGAAGATAGATAGGAGATGCCTTTTAATAAGACAGTGAAAAAAAGTTGAAAATGAAACTGTGGGTCTCATGAGGACTCCAGATTCTCATCTTTTGGATTTTTTATGTTTACTGATACATAGTAATTTGGGGGCAAATAAAGATTGCATGAATGGAGAATCTCAAATGGCTAATTAGAGAAAAATGTGCAAGGGGAGAAATGCGAGGAAGAGAGCACGGTAGCAGTTTGCGCGTAATCCCACCCTAGTAATCCCCACATCGCAGCCCAGTGCCCAGTGCCCAGTGGCCTTCGCTGGCTGCTCGCTGCCTCACGCTTCCCCAGAGAGCCTCCCTGAAACCACCAGGGGGCGCTGCGTAGAGGCCAGGCCCAGGAGCAGGGCGGAGCTGCTTTAAATTGCGGTGCCCAGCAGGTTGGCGTCTCAGTCCCAGAGCCTGAGCTCAGCGGCAGCTTCTTGCACCCGGACTGCAGAGTCAACTCGGACCAGGACTCGGAACCGGTTCCAGACCTAGAGCCTCTCCAGCGGCAGTACAGGGATCTGAGCTTCCCGTAATAACTTACTCCGGGTGGCTCTGCTACCCCTGGGAGCCCCGAGTGAGTGAGCCTTTGCAAACTCCGCCTGCTGCACCTGCCACCCCTGAGCCAGCTGGGTCGCCCGAGTGAACCATGGCCAACGCGGGACTGCAACTCCTGGGCTTCATCCTGGCCTTCCTGGGCTGGATGGGAGCCATCGCCAGCACAGCGATGCCCCAGTGGAAGATTCACTCCCATGCGGGCGACAACATTGTCACAGCCCAGTCCATCTATGAGGGGCTGTGGATGTCCTGCGTGTCACAGAGTACCGGGCAGATCCAGTGCAAAGTCTTCGACTCCTTGCTGAATCTGCACAGTGAGTGTATTCCCCTCCCCAACAGCTGTGACCCGTCTCTAACCCCTGCCACACCAGTGGCTCCGTTTAGGGGTAAAGGCTATGAGCTGATTCTGTTATGTGATTTACATGGTTATCAGTCCTCAGTTGAACAAGTCTTCTGATCCTGTGCGCTGTCGAGAAGTAGAGAGAATTGTGGTTTGGGAAAGGGGGATGCAGGATTAAACTCTAGTTTTGCCTCTAGTTCCCTGGGTAACACTTTTTCTGCTCCTCTGGGTGTGGTTGCATCTTAAATTCAAGTAAGAGCGGTGTGGAGATTGAGAGCGAAGGCCAAACCTGAACTTGAGTTGTTAGGCCTCTCCCGTGTGGTCTAAGATTCTGTGTATATTGAGGAACGGTAGGGTTTGGACGAGAAAATGGTGTGCCTTGGAAGGTTTGTAGCCTGGTAGCTTCTCAAGTTCATAAAGTTAAATAGATAATCTCAAAGTCTTTGATGATTTTTCATTCTAATCTATCTTTATTATGACTTTTCATAGAAAAAGTCACATTCTTACAAGGAATGCCCCAGCTTAATGCTTCTGCTCACATTGGAGTTTGGATCTTTTGCTATATAAGATTCAGTAAGTGGGGAGGAGCCCTTTGCACCCCTTTTCATGAATTTCTGAAGAAACCTCTGGAGATTCCTCTGAAAATTTTCAAGTCAGGAGTCTTCGGAGGAGTCAGATTTTGTCATGTTAGTTTGGAAAGTGAAGGATGGTGGCGAGTGGGAAAACGACAATAAGAAAGGAAAGTTTTTAATAACCTCTGATCATAATATGAAGGGAAGAGTGAAGAAACTGAAACAAAACACCAGAAAGCAGACCAAGCTGATGACAGCAGAGGTCAGCTTGGGGAGGAAGCCCGGGAGAGGGGGTGCATCTTCTGTCCAAGTTTCTATCTTGATTTTCTGCATAATGGAGGTTTGCTTCTTATTTCTGTCAAGTTGGAAAGGATTATGTATAGAGAAATATTGCTAAGGATAGCGGGTGGAAGGATGACAGGATGGCTTTTCCCCCTTATTTATTTTTTTTAAATACAAGCTTTTGAATGGCTTGTCTGAAACTCATTTAATTCCCACTGACCTAGGTAATAACAATTTATGGCTGGAGTATCTTCTTTGACATGTTACATTAGTTGTCATGTAACATGAGTCTGTTATTTCTTTGAACAAACCTGAAGAAAAGCTCCCTTAGTCTTTGGCTGGAAAAACAAGCCTGCCCACCAGCCCCTTTACGGACTGAGGGTGAGCAGTGTTGTTATCTATATGAGGTATGCTGTTTTGTATAAGCACTGAATCTCCCCATGGAAAGATAAATACATGAAAGGAAATGGTGTCAGAAATTCAGGGTGTCATGTTGAGATATGGGCAGATTATGAAGGTTCTAAAGACAATTCTAGAAAGGTCTCTGTTTTTTCTGATCAAAATAGTTTATTTTCAACATGTTTAAATAGGTGTTCCTTTAACTTCCTTAAATGACCAATGGATTCAGATTGATTCATGTTACAAATACTCAGACCATTCCTACCTATGATAAGGTTAAATTGTTTTATTTCATGTACTCTTAGTTACCATAGTTATTACAGTTTTTGAAGTTGTGGTGGAAGAATTAAACGATGTCTTTCTCCTCTCCCCACTACACATTTTGGAGATTTCTACCTGGTGAAATCTCCAAAATCTTCCATGTCAGATTTTTCTTTCATTTTGGTTAAAGCCAGAGATTATCCAAGGTGGGGCTGAGGCCTTTCTCTCAAATCCAATTTCCAGAAGAGGGAGTTTTGACTCACAGGCATTCTCTCTAACCTGCCAATGACTCATAGGATGCCTTTGGACGGAGCCCAGAGAACCTGTGCCCGTTTCTCTGCCTCAACAGTGGTGCTCACACCCACCTGATGCAGAGATCTAGGGTGGTGATTCATTGGCTGGTTTTGGTATAGTTCTGTGTTGCCTCTAGATTTTAACAGGATTATCTGCATATATAAGTAATTTTCCTTGTAAAAGAATGCATTTCTTGAAGTGCTCTTAGTTGAAAAGCTTGCCTAGAAGTCTGCTAAAACTGAACCTTGTTCTCTTTGGCAATGGAGCCCCCTTGGCATCTTAGGGTTGAGATACAGGGATTCGTCAAGGTTGTAGCGCTAGATGTATGAGGACCCCTTGTTCCCCTCCTCTAAACAGTGTCAGCTATAACTAGAATAATCCCATAAGTGTTAAAAGAGACACAGTGTGTTTAAACCAATATAGGAAATATAGGACGTGAGACACAGCAGGGTTTGGTTTTATTTTATTTTGGTAGTTCTTGCAAAGAAGTTTATGAAAATGTAGCTGAGACACTTCCTGGGGAAGTGAGTGTTGCACTTCCTTTGGGGTTTACACTGGCTGAGACTATTTCAGTTCCACACCAAGTGTGTGATGTTTATTTACACCGATGACTCCTGCAGCTGAAAGTTAGAATGTACAGAGGAGAGTGGCAGGTACAGTTAAAGCAGACTTTTCTGAATTAAGCTTTGTGCATCTTGCCTGGCTGTGATCCCATTTTCGAACTTTCGGCAAGCTAGTGTCTGTTTTGTGTGCTTAGTTAATTGCTTCTTCTTGCTTGACTTGAATAGCTAGGGCTGTCCAAAGACTGGACTTCCCCAGGAGGCTGCACGGTAGGTGTATAAGCAGAAAAATAAGTAAGCATTTCATAGGAATGTTCTAGAGAAATCCAAGCACCAGACAAATGGGAGGTTCGACTAGACTCTCTAAGTCACATCCCACCTTAGGATTCTGTAATTTGTTTATAAGCTCCTCCAGCCTGTTCAACTTGCTTTGCATGAATCCACATGTGTGTAGGAGTGCTTAATGAGTGTTGGTTCTCAGTGAGGCTTCCCAGCACTCTCACCATGATGTCAGGCTCAATCAAAGAGCAAAATCACTAACTTGGACAGACTTTGGAAGCATAGGCAGTGAGGAGGGCACTATTTACACTTCCCCAGTCTGCATTATGCCTGCTGAACCAAGGGTATTCACAGAACCATTGGCGTTCAGATCTGTTTCAAGAATTACTTCTGACCCCTGGAATGATGGATGTCAAAACAAAAATCCAGGCTTGAGATCAGGAGTTCTTAATCCTGACCCTGGTGTTGCACTAACGAGTCAGATGTGCAATGGTGAGCCACTTGGTCTCTCTGGGCTGTAGTCTCCCCACTTATAAAATAGGGCAGAGTTTGAGTGGGGGGAATGGGGAGGTGAATCCATGATTTATTCATCCCTTCCATAAACGTGAGCCGTCTTGCTCCTAGGGATGCAGCAAAGATGATATCTAAGCTGCTAAAGTTGATTTCTTCCAGTACCAACATTCTTTGTCACTAACTACAGTGATTGAAGGGAAAAAGTCAAGTGGCATAGTTTAGGTTTCCTTGTTTGGAGCGCTGAGTACTTGGCATAGAGGAAATATAGAAACATAAATTAAATCATGAGGCAATGGAAGGAAGGAAGGAAGGAAGGAAGGAAGGAAGGAAGGAAGGAAGGAAGGAAGGGAGGAAGGGAGGAAGGAAGGAAGGAAAAAACAAACTGACTGCTAAGGACATTCCGAAAAGTGCTAAGTCTTGCCTCATCCCAGATCACTTCAGTTTCCAACTGTGCTGAAGTCCTGAGGTCATACCCAGTGGCCACCAGCTCATGCATCAATAAAATGGAAGTGCTAACAATGAGGACTCTTGAGAAACTTTGAACTTGAGCAAAAGCAAGATTTAACCAGTGAAAAGGCCACGGGAGTATAGTTCTGTGATGAGCTCATTTAATTGCAGAGGAGAAGAGAGCACTTTTGTCCTAGTGCCCTAATGTTCAGTTCATTGATCTGTCTATTACTTATTAAGCAACTTCTGATGCAAAGAGGGACAATGTGACGATGCAGATGTATTTCATTTTTTGTTCATGATATATAGTACACAGGGTAATAATATAATAATATGGCCAGTAAAGGGCATGAAAATGTCAGGTATTTAAAAAATTCTGCTACTTATATAGTAAGACTTTAGCAAAGCTTTAGAAAAAAATCCCACTTACTTGTCTGTGCTTGTCTCCCTATGCTTGTGTTGATTAATCTAACTGTAGTAGATCAGTAACTTCTAACTCATTTCTTGTCTTGTAAGGAGAGATCTTTGTAAGTATTTTTTTTCAAATTATACTTTCAGGTTGCAAGTAGTAAGAACTTCTTAGGGAGTCTTTAATCTCAAGATGATCAGTCTGGCTAAGTATAATTAAAAGACTGCCTTCTCCATGTATTGCTGAATAATGATGAGAAACAATAATGTAGCTTCGCGAATGTTTACTAACCATTTTCTCTGCAGACAACTTTAGTCAGTGATAACAGTATTAAATAGGTATCTGTGAATTTAAAGGGCTAGGAAAGAAATATAATTGCTTTGAGATTGGATTTAATCAGACCAGCACAGAGTTTGTAGTCCAAGGCTATACTATACCTCTCTAGTCCAAAGTATTATTTTGTAGGTTTTAAACATTTTTCAACTTCTGTGCCCTGCTGATCATCATTCCACTAGGGAAAAAAAATACTTTCTTGGAAGCTCATTAAATGTATAATTTAAAAATTTAGGAAATTAAAAAAATAAGGTCAGATTAAGCAAAAAGTATGAATTTTTTCTCCCTAAACCTAACCTGAACCCTAACCCTAGAATTACTAGCTTTTAAATGTCTAAACTAAGTCCGTCCTTATGCAGTAAGATTTCAGCCTCCTTGGGCTCTCAAGGGAGTCCTTTCTCAGCATTTTTTCAAAGGTTAAGCTTAACACAAGAGAATATTTTGAATTTGTAAGGGATAAAGACATGCTGTAATTTAAATTTATTAAGCAAAGATTATAATCTATGTAGTTTGTCAGGTGCCACTTTTAGTGCTTTGGATGGAAATATGAACAAATACCTTACCCAAGTCATCAAGGAGCTCACGATTATATATTTTAGATCTCTGACCTAACAGACTTGTGTGGACCTTAATTTGAAGGATTCATTCTGTTCTAGCTTAAAACTGCACAATTGAGATTCTATCTGCACATAAAACCCTCATAACTCCTAACACACCTGCTTACTTTGATTTTTAACCCACTATTACATATGGCCAGCTAGTGAGTTTTTATGCTGTTGTGATTCTCAGACTGTTTTCCTTTGTACGTTTCCCGGCGCACATCACTATAGCTAAGAATTAATGCAAATGTCTCCAATGAGACAAAGCGAGATGTTTGTGTTCCATATAGGTGGAACACCATCTAGGTGGTTTGTGCCCACCTAGTTTTGTAAAATACAAAGAAATGTCCTGAGTCAATGGGTGCCGAAGATGTAAAAGAAAAGATACTGCTTTGCAAAGTAAAACTACTACTTCATCAGATTTTTAAAAAACAAAACATGATTTCTTTGCCTTATAGGGTTTATATGACTCCTAACTACGGTTTTGTTTTAAATTTAAGCAAGACATTATTCGGTAAAGAAATAAAGCACACTAAGCTTTGGCCCCTCCCTCACAGAAACTTTGTAAAAGAAGTGGAAGAGTAAAACCGGTACAGCATGAATCAAATGCCTTCTTTGAGAACTTACAGGAGACAAAACTTAGCAATGAAAATTATGAATCTCAGGTAATTCCAGGTGAGTGCAAAGGGAGCTTTGAAGTAGTTCACCCATGTGTGCTCCCTGCCCGGATGGTTTCATGCAAACCTGACTCACCAGACTGAGCCCCGGCGGCAGCCTCCTCGTGAAGGATACCTTGTGACCAAGGTGCTCGGACCTGCTGGGCTGGTGGCCTGCTGTGTTCCATGCAGTGCACACCAGAATGATTATTATGGAAGTCGGGCTTGGTGTGAGGCCCTACAACTCCAGCAAAGTGGAAAACTTGGAGAGAGATCAGAGAAAGAAACAGGAGTGATGAATAAAGAGTCAGGAAGTAAGTATTTATGAGAACACAAAGTGGAGGTGGCTGAGAGATGCAGGAGGCTATGCGTGTTTCTAGCATAGGAAGAATGTTGACTGACTGTGCTCCCTATACTGAGGATAAAAATCCCATAACCCACTCTTTAACACCCTGCAATGACTTATGATTACACTTAGGCAAAACTCCACTCCCTTCACTTTAGCTTGCAAAGCCCTGTCTGATTTATACCTTCTGTCCACCTTGCTGAACCCACTTTATTTTACTTTCCACATCCTATAGTCCCCCAGCTGAGTGACCAGCTGTCCTGGTTGGCCGGAAATTGAGGGTCTTCTCTGGATGCTGGACAGGTAGTTTTAAAACCAAGACAGTCCTAGAAAAATAGACCAGAGGTCACCCTGTCCTCCCGGCACATGAATCATCTTTGATACTCTCAGTATTTCCTCTTCCACTATTCCTTTGCTTGAAATAATTTCCTTCTGAGTGGAATTTGAAATCTGTGCTGTGGATAGGAGCTTAGTTATTTTATTATCCTTCTCCTTCTTAGTAATGATTGTCTTTGCAAAAACTGTTGGTAGATCAGAAGGACACACCCTAACAGAAAGTCCTTGGTACTTTCCTCTTCATACCACACTGCGAGCACCTCCAGTTCCTGGAACTGTTCCTGGAGCACCTCCATGCTCCATGGAACACGTGTTTTGATTTAGCAGCTCTTACACCACCCTGGAGTGTTGAGATAAGTGTGTAGGTAGGTACTTACAAGGAGTTGGATATATGAACGGAGGCAGGGAATGTCTCTAGTTTGCTTTTTTTTTAAATTTTTTAAAAGATTTCATTTATTTATTTTAGAGAGGGAAGGGAGGGAGAAAGAGAGAGAAAAACATCAATGTGTGGTTGCTGGGGGCTGTGGCCTGCAACCCAGGCATGTGCCCTGACTGGGAATCGAACCTGCAATACTCTGGTTTGCAGCCCGCAATCAATCCACTGAGCTATACCAGCCAGGGCTACTGGTTTGCTTTTTAATTAAATGAAGTAGAATTGTATCTTGGCTTGCAAAATATCTCTCAAATACAGGGGGAAAAAAGGAAAAAAAAGGAAAAGAAAAAAAAAGGAAAGAAATGCTGCTACTTTGCAGATAGAGGTTACTATGATTTTATCATGGATTGATTATGACGGGGATGGAAATATTGAAAAATTAAATTTTGATGTTTTAGATATCTTAGTGTTAATTAGGATTGGTAACTTAAGTTCTCAATCCCTGAATATACTAAGATTGAACCTAGGTCTAAATTAGTCTGATATAAAACCTTTTTTATCACGTCACACTTTTGAAGATCATCAAGAAGTCCGTCATTCCAACCGTCTGGTTAGAGATACTATCACTCACACTTCACATAATAGAAACGTGGTCCCAAAGAATAATAAGCAGCTTACTGAAGTTAGCTCGGTTTGTTACAATGTAAATAGTATTTAAATATGCAGAAATACTTGTCACGTGTTAGCACTGTCAATGAGATAATGATCTTTATGGGAAGGAGGAAACTAGCCTAGAATTAATCACACTCAGCTCAGCAGCACAGTTTCAGCCCATTTGCTTTAAGTCTGCCCTTTGACACCACAATGATGGCGTCATGTTCCTTTTTTTATAGTGCATGTTTTTTATTTGTATTTCTTTTCTTTTTGTTTATTATTGTTTAAGTACAGTTATCTCTATTTTCCCCCACCACTCGCCCCCACCCCATGTTCTTAGTCTTTAAGAAACATACTAGTATCATCTCTGGGACTGGTCCTGGCTGTTGGTTATAGTATGCAATGACAATAACAGGAAATTAGAAAGTTAGTGGAATCCTTAGAAATTTTACATTGAATTACTATCTGCTTTTTGACAACATGACAGTTGAAATAATCTTAAAATAAAACTGCTGATATCTATTAATATTAATCTACTATGTTCTGGAGAAACATTGCAAAGGTTTAGCTTTGTCCTAATAAGGTGGCACTCACATCCCCCATCCTCACCCCAGTCACTGGAGATGCAAATACTGGTCATTCTGCCATGGAAATCTATGAGAAACTCATCTCTTACCTTCCGGATTCACTTTTTTTTCCCCTGAAGCTTGATGACTGGGGTATAAAGCTGTTAACTGTTACCAAGATATATTACAAACCATTTTAATTATAAATGGTTTAACATTAAGGATAATACATGTGATTGTATTTCAGAATTAAAATACTCCATTAGTAAGGATTAAAGATGTATTAGGTCAGTTAAACCTATTCAACCAGATCATTAATTATTCTTTCCTGAGGAATTTGAATTTGATGTAGAGTACATAAAATGTTAGGGCCAAAGGGCTTCTTATTCGTTATCCAGCCAGTTGTTTGTTGTTCTGGAGAAGAAACTATGTTGGTTACCTATGGAAGCATCACACGAACTAGGGTCTCTTGACTCCTAGTTTAATTTTCTTTCTTTCACACAACATAAATATACTTGGTCTCCTACCACTCTTTTCTTCTTGGGCTAGATGTGATTATTCTTACCTGCTCTAAAATATTTTCTGCCAGGCACTCTGCAAGCAACCCGCGCCTTGATGGTGATCAGCATCCTGCTGGGACTAATAGCCATCTTCGTGGCCACCATTGGCATGAAGTGTATGAAGTGCCTGGAAGACGATGAGGTCCAGAAGATGCGGATGGCTGTCATTGGGGGTGTGATATTTCTTATTTCCGGTAAGAGAGGCCCTGGTCCCCCTCTTTCTAAACTATCTCTGGTGTGGCATGAGATCTAGCTTTACATTTCCTTCAGTGATGTTGGATTTCTTGCACTTGAATTGATTTATTTCAGTCCCTTTAAAATCTGAAGACATGGAAACCTGAAGTCCGACTTACTTTCATACTCTCAAAGGGGAACTACATGAAAATTTCAGATCTGTGTTCACAGTGGACAGGTCTATTCTTTGAGGTTTCAGGTGCCAACTGGTTTATGAGTACCAGTTTCGCCAGGTGAAGAAAAATATCTCTTATCTATCAAACACGAAGGAGCAATTCTAATTGCATAGAAAATTTCTATGGCGTCCCCACAGGTAATATGTGGCAAAGAAGGGGACTAGGGACAAAGAATATAAAGAATGTGTGATTCACACAGATGTGTGAGGGATGCAGGGGATTAGGATTATTAGAGAAAAATGAGAATATGATTTCAGATCATATGTGGTCACATCTGATTCCAAAATAAACTGGATGTACCCATAGATTAGTGAAGAGAAAGGCCAAAAGGAGTAGAGGAATGGTAGAAAATTAGGTTAAATAAATTAACACCAAAAACAATACAGAAAGGCCTTAAAAACATCAATATGTACTTGTTGCCTTAGTGAAGTGCTGATTGCTGAATTAGATATGTGTGTGACCTTTGAGAAAATGAGAGCCGAGAAAGATATGGCAGCTCCATTTTACTGGTATAATGATGCTCATTTTAAATAGGATTGCATGTGTGTGTATCAAATAATATTTTAGGTATACAGTCTGTTTTTAAAATAATATGTTATATATAGTAGTTTATTGTGTTTGAAAGTGACACCAGTGATATAGTCTACCACTGAGAGAAACTAGAATTAGACTTTCTCATTTTCTCTTTGACAAAATACTGGGCAGGGGCGTTTGGCCCAGCATATGTGGATTTAACCAATAATGAAGATCACCTGTGGCTTTGCTAAAGCTTTAGTTAAAGTCTTCAGTCTTTCAGTTTATCCAAATTAGCCACAGCTCCCACCCTTCCCCCCACAAAAATGTGAATGGTGCTTTACTCTCAAAATTCATCGAAGGCCATGAAGAAATTTACTGCATAGCACACTTCTTCTGCTCACCTTTTCATAACTCCTCTAAGTGACTGCCTCACTCCAAGTTCAGTTTATGGGGTTTCCTAGGGAGTGAAGGTTGAAAGTTCCAGAGCATTGCATGGTGCCCCTGAGCAGCCCAGAGCACTACTATTTTCTGTCAAGTATTAGAAGCAATTAGCTGGGACCACTTTTTTTCGAGGGAAAGGAGGTTGGAACATTGAAAGGTTTGATCTGCCTATATTGCTGGTTTCTTAGAAATACTATAAAAGAAAGTTATTTAATTTCTTTGGATTAAAAAAAGGTATTTTATACTTCTGTCAAATGATGGCATGAGTTGTTTTGACTGAGTCACTTCTTTGGTATTATTAAAATATGAAATGCATAAAAAATTGAGAATATGCTGCATAAATAAATATATCTGATGTGACACCTCAGTGAATCCCAAGGCAATGCTTGGCAGGTCTGGCCAGTGAAGCAGTAGGAATTTGGGTGGTTTGGGCCATTCTGAGACCAGGTCCCTGCTATTTAGTTACTTACTTTCCTTTTGGTCCTACAGAAATGTAAATTTTGAGCTTTGGTCAAGAAGAGTGTAGAAGGACTTTTGTCTTCCCTTTGTCAAATGACCAATCCATAGTAATAAGGATATCAGGTTCACCAAAAGTAATTTAGTACTAATGTATAACAATATCTTTGATGATCTTAAATGACACGAATCTGCTGAATTGCTTCCAAAAACGCATTATTTGTGCCAGTGACCTTGAACTATAAACGAATAAGATGACATAGTATAAGCTATGCCTAACTCTGACCTAATATTTTTGTGAGTCTTAACAGAATACTTGGAATAAATCAGGTCTAAACTTCTAATCTCCCTAAATTAAAATGGGCTAAATTAAAACTGTCAACTATTGATGAGATTTAATTCTTATAAAATTCTTATAAATATAATAGGCTGTATATTTATGCTCAGTGTTCCATAATGATTAACAGTCTTTTGTTTTGAATTTCTCTAGGTCTGGCTATTTTAGTTGCCACAGCATGGTATGGCCATAGAATTGTTCAAGAATTCTATGACCCTATGACCCCAGTCAATGCCAGGTAATGCTGTATTCATGTGTAAAACAGCTTGTTTTCTGAGAAAATACCCTTTTCATGTTCTCTACAAAGGCTAGCTAGTGCCACAGCTTCCCAGAATTGCCTTCCAGAATTTTATGTCAAACTTACAAATAATTTGAACAGCCTGTGACTTATATTAAAATAAATTTGATACTTGTTTTAATGGCCTTTATCGATAACAGAATGTATTTAAAATAGAAAAGTTCCAAGCTTTATACTTTGCAACTGTGTGCTGGAACTTTTCTTTTGTTTTTAAATATTAATAAAGATGTTAATATATTTGAAATGTACTTTTTGAAGTATATTCTGATACAACACTTAATTGTGATTATTTATAACTAAAACATAGTTTATGATTAAAAATGGTACTACTCTATGGCTTAATGAATAATACTTCATTCTCAGTAGTTTAACTTTATGGAAATAAGTTTTAGTTATGAAAAAATAAGTTGTGATACTACTTTGAAATTTTTTGTTCCATCACAACTGTAAAATTGACTTTCCGAAGGTCAGCTTTCCTCATATTGCACGTTATGGAAGTTCAAAGGCTGACTCTTGGCTCTCAGGTCGTCACTTTGATCAGGGACATGGCTCTTTGTCTCACTGTGTTCATTTCTTTAAAGCCTAATAACTACATTCAGACTCAGGATGTTAAGATGTAATTATTGTTTGTTGAATGCTAGGATGAATAGACGAGAAACCCCAGTGGTTAGATAGATAAGGCATGATTCTTTTTATACAATCACCCACATGCAGGAGAACAGATACTGCAATGATTGTGTTGGAGCCCTTCCCATAAGATTTACAATGTAGGGGCAGAAACTGCTGGAAGTGAATCAGCTAAAATTTTACCAGTAATAGATGTGAGAGCACTTTATAAATTGCTTGGCACCGTACACATTATTTACACTGTGTAAGGTAATCCCGGAAATAGTCCAGTAAGGCAGGTGGGATCATCCTGCTTTAAGAAAAGGAGAAACCGAGGTGGAGAAGTGAAGTTAGTAGCACACAACTGTGGCAGCTGAGAGCTTGCACCTGGATCTAAACCCAGGCCTTACAACTCTAGGTCTAGTCGTCTCTCCTCTTATTGTCCACGGTCCCAGGTCCTCACCCTAAGAGTGTGGCTTAATACATCCACTTAGATCAGCTTAATCTAGAATGCTCTATGGGCTGCTGAGAAGTCTTTTTTACAAAACCATCAATTTCACATTTCAGTGTACATGGATACCTAGAATCAACTAAAAATTCTAATGGTCTAGCAATCTAGCAGTTTCTTCATAGACTATGGTTGCTACTTGGTGATAACATGACTTGTTAAGTTTGGCCTCGGAATCAGGGTTCAAACCTGACTTCTAAAGTACATAAACATGCTTTACGAGTCTCCTACACAGGGAAAAGTCTTTGGAAATATTTGCGTAATTAAGCTGATGTTGCATGTCGTATTGCCTGATCTACTATTGCAAAGTGTCAGCAACTGCAGTGTAGACATTCTTGTGTATGGGATCACAAACTGCAAGTACTTCCTTCAGAGATCATGGGGGACTATTTCCAGGGAAAAGATATGATGAGATTTCTAATATAGCAGAAAAGTTGCCAATGATTCATTAATTAAGCAAGTGCATTTCCTCTTAGGTATGAATTTGGTCCCGCTCTCTTTACTGGCTGGGCTGCGGCTTGCTTCTGCCTTCTGGGAGGTGCCCTACTTTGTTGCTCCTGTCCCCGAAAAACAACCTCTTACCCAACACCACGGCCCTATCCAAAACCTGCACCTTCCAGTGGGAAAGACTACGTGTGACCCAGAAGCAAAAGGAAACGACCCTGGAACAAACAGAAAATGGACACTGAAATACTATTATTGACTTTAAGACCTTTAAACTTGGACCATCATAGTCTGAACTGTGGTATTATAAAAAAAACCATATTTTTAAAATACCCATTGCTAAAAATGACTTAATTTTATTTTATCTCCTTTCCTTAATACAGGAGGGAAGACTTTTTCATTTGTATTACTGCTTCCTACTGAGTAAGCATCTCAGATGTGGGAGGGCTGTTCCTTAATTATAGATATGTATATAGCCATGTTTTTCTATAAAAATTAGATAGTAAAATCTCTTATTATGTTGGTACCAACATACTTAAAACACATCTAAAAATATGTATATTTAAGTCTATCTTGATTAAATAAGTAGTTTATTTGCTATATCTCTTCTTTCTATGTGTACACATATATTATAGGTCAAATATCATTTACTTACTTCATCAGCTTTTAGTGTCTTTGACATGAGACCTAGCTTACTGAAGCAGGTATAAGTTCTTTCAGTTCTTGATATGTGCTCCTTTATTTTACTTTTTTCTGTGATCTTATAACACTTAGTTTGTTATCAGTCACTCTTCATGTCTTTGTTTTTATTAGGTTGAGTTGAACTCAAATCTAACAACACATTTCCTAAGCATACTATTTAATTCCTAAAATCAAAAAGAATCTCTTATAACTCAGAACTTTTGGGGCAAATCTTTTAGTATGGCCAGATGATGTATTTCTGTTAATCTTCCCACCTCATCTCTGTACTCTGACCTGTAATACCCTGTTTGCTTTCAAAATATTTGCCTTATTGAGCAGCTGTGTGCTGCTTTCCAAAGTGTTGTAACACAATTTTATTGATTGAATTTTTAAGCTACTTATTTGGAGGGATAGTTGTATCCCTCCAAACTACCTTTTTCTCTCTCTTCCCTCCTCAGCTATGTGGTTTCTCATATGTAATAATCATATATTGGGTTGGCCAAAGTGTTCATTCAGTTTTTTCTGTAAGTTGGCTCTGGTAGCACTTGGTTGTCTTTAACTTCATTTAAAATTATTTTGTTAGATTGTATTATGAGAGCTGTCATATCAGTGTGCATTTTAAAAATTACCAAAATTGGTGAATTTTTGTGTAGCCATTTTAATATTGAAAATGGAAGAAATTTAATATTGAAGATGAATATTGAAGAAAATATACAACACTTCAGCATATTATGCTTTATTATTTCAAAAAAGGTAAAAGCACAACTGAAACATAAAAAAAGATTTATGCAGTGTACGGAGAAGGTGCTCAGACTGATAAAATGTGTCAAAAGTGGTCTGTGAAGTTTTGTGCTAAAGATTTTCCACTGGACCATGCTCCATGGTTGAGGAGACCAGTTGAAGTTGATAGTGATCAAATTGCGACATTAATTGAGAACAACCAATGTTATACCACTTAGGAAAGAGCCAACATACTCAAAATATCCAAATCAATAAAGTTATCGGTGAAAATGAAAAATGTGTCTTTTATTTTATGGAAAAAACTAAACAAACTTTCTGGCCAACCCAATAGTTTACCTGTTCCCAGAGAGGTGTGGTCTGTCTGCATCAAGTGCTAGATTTTCTGTAGTGATAATGTGGTGACAAATATTCTCTCTGTAGCTGTAAGCCAGTCACTTATTCTGCCTCTTCTTTTCCCATATGTCAAATTGAGATAATGATACTTAACTACCTGGTGGAAGTGTTGTATTAATTAATTGGTATTATGCTCATTCTTTGAACATGAAATATGTCTGAGTAGTGTTTTTATTTGCTCAGTTGGCTGTTAGAACTCATTGAACCAAACCTACACACACACCTTCACAAGGTTCAGTACCTTCCTTTCTCCTCCAGTCCATTTCCTTTCTTTCGGCTGTGCCAGTCATGTCGTTGGTGCTCTGTTCTATTTTCAGAATTGCTCTTAGTTTTCCAGCCTGTGGAAAATGCTACTTTACTTGAGCAAGATGAGGTAACGACAAGGGTGTTGCTGTTGGTATCTGGAGACCTAACTTCAGTCCTGGTGCTACATCAATTACTGTCTGAGTTTGGGCAAGGCACCTGGCTGGCCTAGATTCATGGTTTCACCTGTCCAAAAGGGATTGTAACTCCTGACCTGCCTACCTCACAGGGTTTTTGTGGGGATAGATGTGAGATAGAATATATGCAAATGTGGTTTGTAAGGTGAAAAGCACTGGAACAGGGTAAAGAACTAAGTAATTTAAGTACATAGGTTTGGGATTACTTTTCAAAATACTGAAGAGAGAGAAATTTTAAGGAATGGGTTTCTTGCCTTAATCCATATCTCAAGTGATGACACACTACAGTGGAATTCAGCTTACTAAATGAAGATGTTTCTAAGGAAGTCAGTTTCTTCAGTCAGAATGGCTTGATACTTTTTGTGGCTAAGCGTTTCTCCTGTTAGGCATGCAGACTTGACCCAGGACAAGTCTGCAGATGTAACGGGTAAAACAGAAGTGTAAGTGTTGGCAAAGCCAAAGCATGGAAAATTTTTTGAATTATAATGACTTGCAAGGGTATTCAAGATGGATATCTATTAAGTGATGCCTTCAGAGGTGATGCCGTCAGCTAGCAGCTAGCACTGCTAGGATAGTTTGGGAATGGTAATTCATAGTGAAACCACACAAAAAAGTTACCCAAAAGATTGCATCATATGAGGGTTTGAACCTAGTAAGTTTTACTGTCTTCTAGACCTGAGTCTATGCTTCTGGAAGGTATAATTGAAAGAGCCTTTGCTACATATATGAATCCTAGCAAGGTGCAAGTATAAATGCATGTGGTTTACTACTGACTAAACTCTTCAAAGAAGTTTATAATCCAAAATGACCAACAGAATTATTACACCAGAATTTGGTCGATTTTGATAGTGTTGTATTCTGCTAATGTACCTGGAACCAAACCCAGTAGATATTTTGGGACTTTGTGATAGGAATTTGTATAAAGCATTATTCTTTTTTTCAATAAATTGTTGGAATTTTTTAAATAAAAATATAGCTCCTTGGCTTGTTTTTCAAACTATTGTTTCAAGATTGCCGTGCTTGGAAGAGAAAATGACTTGGGACAGGACTCATTCTGTTCCTAAGAAATCTGACTCACCCTGTTCCTAAGAAAGAGCTATGGTGCCTCTGGGTCATCCATCTATCAAATATTTGACTGGCTCCACCTACGAGGTTGCCCTATTTCTCTCAAACAGAGCTCCTTCCTCATCGGAGCTGGTGATGGAGAATACCAAGAGAAGTTACTTAATCTTGCTCATCCATAAAATGGGGGCATACAGTAATGATGGGCTAAATGATAAAACAGCCAACTGTGAAGCACTCTGAAAGCTTCAGGTGGCTGTATTCTTCACAAGGGGGAAGAGTGAGATTCGTGATTGTTTTTGTAATGATTACAATCAAAACTATTTCTTAGGAAAGCAAGTGATGAAACATATTCACTGGTTATCTAAAAATATTAATAATTGATAGAGCCTTAATCATAGCCTCTCCCTGGGCAATTTTCATATTAAAGAGACAGGTTTGTAAACAAAGAATCGTAGCTCTACATGGACTCCAGCCATTAGCACAGTAGGCGAGAGGCTAAGATTATTGTCAGATTGATTTGAACTTTCCATAAATCAAGCAGATGCACCAGAATTCTCACTCTGCAGATTTAAATCTCTGGGTGGGGGTGGGGCCTGGGCCAAGGAGGCCAATGCAGGTGGAATGGACTAAGCTAGAAAGAGTGACAGGAGATGAAGACATGAAAGAAAGAGGGATCTAAACTGCATGGGGCCCGGTGAACTATTGTAAAGACTTCATTTTCCTCTCAATAAAAGGCAAAGATATTGTTAGGCTTTGAGCAGAAGAGACACAAGATCTAAATGATGATGTAATAAGATCATTTTTATCTGTTGGGTTGAGAACAGACTTATAAGAGGGCAAGAGGAGAAGCAGAAAGTTCAGATAGACATTACAATAATCCTGACAGGAGATGACTTGGTGATAGCAATGAGTAGTAAGAAGTTGTTAAATCTGGATATTACTTTAAAGTAGAGCAAACAGGCTTTGCTATTTAATTGTATATGAAGTGTGAAATTTAAAAAAAAAAAGAGTCAAAAAGTAGTCTAAGATTTTGGGACTGAGCAGCTGGTGGGAGAGAGCTACCAAAAACCAAGAGCGGGAAGACTGTAGGGGAGCAGTTTTCACTCTGGCTGTCTTAACTTTAAGATGTCAATTGTGTATCCAAGTACAGACATTTGGTAAGCAGTAGGAAATTCAAAACAAAACAGGAATGTAGATGAAGAAAGAATTTTCAAGAAAAGAGAGTAATCAAACATCAGTTTCATATGGTTTATTGAGTTGAAAAATATACTCCAGACTTTGAACATTTAAATTGATGTCTATAATCACTCAGCTAAAAGGTCAATAAGAGCCAGGAAACAAACCTACTTACCTATTATTGAATCTTTTTGTCATCTTACAAATTACTTATTGTACTATTCTCTTTAAGACTATTCTCAAAGAAATATGGTATATTAGTCATAGACCTGCCCTGGATTTAGTTTTGATTTGGCCTTTTACTAGCTCTACCTTTTAATTATTACATTTTAATAATGTAGTGTAGCCGAAACCAAACATGTCAGTTTAGGTTATTCTAGGAAGCGGGGCTCCAGAACAGAGACTCACAAGAGATGGAATGCTAATGTCTATGACAGAGAAAAGAAGTATGTTATGAAACAAATCCTCAGCCAACTTCCATGTTTATGTCTCATTAGATAGAACAGTTTCCCATGGTTGCATTCAGCAGCAAATGAAGTGCAGGTATTTAGTTGCATAAATGGTCACATTACTGCCCATTAAAATCGGATTTTGCCTACCTCATTGGCTGTGGCCTTGACCAACTTACTACTATCTCTCAGGCTCAGTAATAATATATGTTCAACTTAACTCAGGGTTTTGGTAGATGCCAAATGACATAATATGTGTGGATATCCTTTGCAAACCAAAAATGCTGCACAAATATAGGATATTAGGGTTCACAAGAATTATTTGTCTTGTTCAATGAAAGCCTTTGACAACTTGAAGTGCACAAGATAGTTTCCATGATTTCAAATATTAACCTACCTCAATATATGTTTTCCACTATAACATACAAGGTCTGCTCAGAAGGTATCCATCCATGTAATATGAAAAATAAAGACTTTTTTTTAAGAAGATACAAGATACAAGAAACACTGTACATAGGATAATGATGCCTCAGTCCCTTTCAAATCAGACACCTTGGAACCTCACACAATTCTCCCAATCGCCATATGCTGCCCCTTTGTATTTTTCTGAATCTCATTGACAGTCTGAAATCTCTTCCCTTTCAAAGGTGATTTTAGTTTTGGAAAAAGCCAGAAGTCATGGGGCACCAAATCTGGGCTCTAGGCAGAGCTGAGTCACCTGAGTGATTTGATGTTCCACCAAAAGACTGCACAAGAAGTGATGCATGAGTGGGTGCATTGTGGTGACAAAGCTGCCAATCACCAGTTGCCCACAGCTGTGGCCTTCTGAATCGTCTGAATAGTTATGCAAAGGAATGTTCAAGCCTAATGCAAAATTTGAGGCAGATTTGTTGCTCTACTCACTCAGTCATTTTGAATGTGATGGCCACACAGTACAAATGCTCACTCAACAGCATCTACCACCCCCACTGACTAGTACAGTGAAGTTGTCATTGTTCACACGTGCACAGTCCAGTCCACTCTCCTTGGCTGCCTGGTGACATCAATGCCACGCAACTAGTCTCATTATGTTAACAAAGGATAGACTATTTCCAAACAGACCTCATATGGACTCAGCATTGAGAGTCCCATGTTACAAAATTAAGAAGCCAGAGATCATAATACATCATCTAGACAAGCACATTTTCTGGCTTTCAAAAAATAACAAAACCGAAAAAGGAGATACAATAAAAATAATGTCCAGTGAAACCAATTTATATTTTACTTTTTGATGAGATGCTGGAAGCAAAGCAATGCTATTGAAATATCAATAAAACTACCACCTCTTCATTTCAACATTTATTTAGGGCTGACTATATGCCAAATCCTGATTCAAACACCATTTTGTGTAGAGAGGTGGGTAAGACTGTCCCTGCCTCAAAGCCACCTTTTTGCAGCACCCCAGTAGCATCATTCTCATTGTAGCCTATATGAACAATACCCCCAGAGGCTTCTTCTCACTGTGCAGCCCAGAGGGCTATACACAGGGGCCTCAGAAACAAATTCTGAGAAAAATATACATGGGCCTCAAATAGGAAACAAATGAGGTTTGTAGGGAGAATCTTGAATGACTGCTAATAGTCAATGAGAAACAATTAATTTTATATCCTTTAGGTTGGTAAAAATCTTAAAATCTAAAAATACCAAGGATTGGCTAAGATGTAAACAAATAGATTCTCTTCCTTATTTATCAGCCTAAATTGGTAAACTGCTACAGAGCCAATTTCAAAATATGTGGTAACATTTATTCTTTCACTGTGACCCAGTAATGTTAACTTGATATATATAACCTTGAAAAACTAATGCCAGTGCTCGTTGTGATGGTGTTGTATTTATAATAATAAAGAAAATCTTGGTATTAGTGCTACGGGGAGCCCAGAGGCAGAGAGCAGATAACAGCCTCTGAGATTCTGAGAAGTCTAGTGGAAAGGGAATTGTCAAGGGATGATCGAGAACCTACCATTTGACCATTTCACTGCTCCAGCTACTATAGTCCAAACCACAATCATCTAGTACTTAGACCAGTGGGATAATTTCCCAATAGATCTCCTGCTTCCAGTCTTGTGTTCGGCAACCTATTCTTCCAAGAGTAACAGCAATGATCCTTTGAAGACAATTCTCCTGTCTCTCAACTGTCCTAAATCTTCCTCCAACAAATTTAAAATAAAAATGACACTAGCTACCTTCCCACCTTCATGTCTTACTACTGTCTTCCTAAATCATCCTGTCTGACAACTCTGGCCTCCTTGCTTTTCCTGTGATTGCTGCAAGCTTCTTGAATTTATTGTTTTTCTCCTGGCACCACTCTTGCCCCAGAGAAGTCACAAATACCACCCTATCTAAAGACACTTGTCTGATCACCCTATGTAGAATAGGAACCTTATCACTCTTTATCCCCTTCTTCTGCTCTATTTCTGTTCTTCCTTATAATGTGACAAGAATGGAAAAAGAAAATATCTTTATCCATGTGTTTAGTGTGTTGTTGGATTGTCCCCACTGGGTAAATGCCCTCTGAAGGCTGGGGATTTATTTATTTATATATATTCTCTGTCAGTTTATCACTGTATCACAGATGCCCACATCAGCACCTATTCCATAATCAAGCTTAAATGATAATTAGTAAATAAGTTAATAAAGTTATAAATAATGACTAATTTAATGAAGAGTATATGAGCCAAGTTTGGCCAAAGAAATTCCATTCTTTTATTATAATTATTAAGAAAGAAAATTCTCTCTAAAAGTTGCTAAACAAAAAGATAAAACCTAGAGCCAACAATAATAGTAATAATAATAATAAATCCAATTCTATGAGGAGAGCACAGCTATGGGATGAGGAGGAACAGAACCTGATAACATAATTCAAGTCCCAAGGTCCAGCCACGCTCAGAGCTAGTTTTGACTCTGGGCTTCTCGGTTATGTGTACCAACACAGTTCTTGCTTTTAAAATCCACTTTAACTTGAATTTCTGAGTCCTCACTAACATAATTATCAATCTCCTCCTACAGAAACTGAGATCTGGAGAAAGGAAGAGTTTTGATCAAACTCTTGATCAAAATTAATGATGGAGTGAAGATTTAAGTTTGGATCTTCAACTCCAAATCCTGGTCTTCCCCCTCCCCCCAACTTCGCCCCTGCCCCACTCTATTGCTTGGCTGGCTGCACACCTAGATCAAACCCTCCCATGAACTCAGGTTGTTGTACATTTACAAAACAGCTCAGTATTAAAGCCAGAAATCCTAGGAAACTAAGTAGGTTGAGATGAAGTCCCCTGTGTTATTTAATCTTTTTAAATTTAAACTGCTTCCTCACTGTGCAGGAGTTCCACTCAGAAAAAAGAAAAAAAAATCCTCTAAAGAAAATATCAAGGTTAATCCTTTCAGTCAAACTTAAGCTATAGATTTGCTAGAGAAAGGAAAATTCCTTTTATAAAGACTTGTTTTATCTCAGAAACTTGTAAGATTCATGCTCTTTCCTTCTGGCTTGTTGCAAGTCATAAATCTTTTAATTCCTTGAGTCCTGATGAATGTAACCCAAGCAGTTTCTGTTCTCTAGTGTGGATGTGACCACCCCTCCAAGCTCAGTATTGAGCTGTCAGAATAATAAGAAAATGTCTAGAGCAGCACCTGGCATAAAGTGGGTATTCAAAAACATCTGTTCTGCAAATACGAGCGTGAATGTGTCTTGCTCATAATATTGCAAAAGTTTGTACACAGGAGACTTTGTAGCTCTTATAGTTTTCAAGGTCTGAGACAATCACCTCAACTAGATTTTATGTTATTAATGTATTAGAAAATGATTAAAATAAACTACAAAAGAGAAGTATTCACATTATATTTTGATTTTACTGGAAAAAACAAAATTTGTGATAGATTTTGTTTTAATCCTCATTTTATTACCTTTTTTACTGAGTTTTAAAGATATTTTGGAAAACTTATTCAATTGAATTTTTATGAGCAATACAATTATTTATAAAAAGCATTTTTTAATTTTGTTTTTGAAATTTTAAGTTTGTTTTGTTTATGGTTTATATTACCCTATTTAATACAGTAGGAATAATGTAAGCAAAGCCTGAATCTATATGAAACAATGACTTGGTAAATAAACTTCTTAAGATGACATTACTTCTTTTTTAACTAAGAAATAAAATTGTGGTTATTAAACATATATTTTATATGAAAATGGTATTTTTCTATTTTTTGAAGAAGCTTATTCATTCATCCAATTTCAATAGTTTGTTGAAACTTGTTTTTATTATTAATGACTTTTTAAATTCTCTTTTTTAAAAAAGTAAATTAAAAGCAAGCATTATCCAGAAAATCAAGAATATTGAATAATTTACATTCTATATTGAACTTTTTATAGTACATGTATTTCAGTATTAAAAGATTTTTATACCAACCAGCCTTTTATTCAAACAAAATTAGGAAGTAAGTGCACATAAACTGTATGTGGCATGCTCTGAACACTAAGCTAATACTAGCAACATTATTTTTTAAAATGACTGTCTATTTGATATAGCAACTTAGCTACACAGAAATGATGAGATGTGGTTTGAGCCTTTAAGTAGCTTAGATGGTAGTGTTTTCAGTTAAAAGACCACCATAACTGAAAAATGCCCCAGACTGGAATAAATCCTAACAGGAAACCATTCGTTCGCATGTGGTTTCTTCTTCATGATTTTCTCTTAATTTCCACTCAACTAAAACCCATCTAAAAACCATCTCACTTTTAAAACGCAAGACTCAGTTTGTCCCAAGAACTCCAGACTTGATACATAGCTACCTACTCAACATCTCTGGTAGGATGTCTACTAAACATCTCAAACTAGACAGGGCAACACAAGTTCTTGATGCCACAGTGGGGAAAAAACCTGCTAAGATTCCTCTTGTCTCGGTGTAACTCTGTTTCTTCAGTGCTCTGGGCTAAAGCCTTGGTAATGCCCTTGACTGTCTTCTTTCTCTCAAACACTACATCCAATTCTTTATCAAATCTTTTCAGCTATAGCTCAAAAGTTATCTCAGATCTAAACACTTCTCACCATCTTACTCCAAGTCATTCGGTCTCCCATTTGATTACTGATATTTTATTGGGCCCTCCCATTAGTCACCGAGTTTCAATTTTTATCCATTCATGGACTAATTGTCAGACTGATAGACTAAAGCCTGATAATCTTAAAATCCAATATCTATCATCTCACTTTCTGCTCAAAAGCATATAAGCTTTTTACATTTTACTCAGAATAAGATTCAAATGTCATATGATTTTTGAGCAGGTTAATTCTCTGATGTAATCGCCTCTTCCTGGCTCATTCTTTGCCAACCACAATGACCTCCGTGCTATTCCTGAGATACAAACAGCATACTCAGAACTCAGGACATTTGCATTTTTGACTTACCCTCTGAGTAGTTAGCTCCTCCTCCAGATACCCACATGGTTTAGTCCCTCGTTGCTCTCAGACTCTTGTTCAAATGTTCCCTTGTCCAAAAACACTTTTTGACTAATCCAAGTAAAATAACATATAATCCAGCCCCTTACCACTCTGTATCATCTTACCTGCTTTGTATTCACAATTCTTACCAACAACATGTACAATATACTTGCTTGTTCATGCGCTTAACTTCCATGCCTCCAATGGAATGTAAGCTTCATAAAAGTGGAGAATTCTTCTGTTTTATTTATTGCTTTATTTTGGTTTCCACAACTGTGTCTGGTCCAGAGCAGACATTCAATAACTTTTTGATTATTTAATAATTAAGTTTTCTTTTTTTCCTTTAGCACTCTCACATAGTTTATTTCACAGATTCCTGATAAAGGAAACTATAGTAATTCTGTATCTCTGATCTCCCACATTTTTTGTATAAGATGTAGTATTGCATTTTTGTTTTAAGATACTTATTGTGAGGCGACACAGGTAAGTCATGGAAGGTGGAAATCCCTGCTTTTTTACATCTTTATACTACAATTCCAGGGAGGAACTGACTACCAGGAAGGGAGCGTATAGACATCAAAATGGTGAAGAGAAAGGCAGTGTTTTTTTCTTTGCATGAAATTCTCTTCTACCTAGAACAGAATGAGATCCTAGACATCAAATGGTATGATTTAGACTAGACTGAATCATTTTTCCAGCATCCTAGGCAAGTGACCATCCCTACTACTGACAAAGGCAAGAAACTCAGTGAAATGCAGGGCTGCAGCTATCTTAACTCAGAAACTTCTCCCAAGGGAGTGTCACCCTCTGGAGTACCATAAAGTATACTTTATGATATGCTGGATGTGGAGTACCAGCATATCATAAAGTATTATTCCATTTAACCCTAGAGCATTTTTCCTGTCAAATCCTCAACTATTTTCCAAAGCCTCTGTCAGTCTTGATCCTAACCAAGTGGAAAAACTGTCATAATTTCTGAAGCACAAAGTCAGACACTGCTGTCTGCCCAGCTTCAAGGCCATGAGGCAACATTGTCAGGCTTTCTGTAACCGTGAATCAGCTCACAGATCACCATGAAGAGACACTGGTATCTGAGAACCTCCCAAGAGAGACTCTTGTCATAAAAAAACTTATAGCAGGGCTAGATTACGGGAAAGGCTTGTCAGTACTGATGAATAGTGATACCAGTTACAGTTCCAAGAATGTGGAGCCACCTACTTTGACATGAGTTTTCTTGATTCTCTAAACAGTTCTGGAACTCACAATGAAACCAAAGAGCTCCATGCTTTTCTCTTCCACTTACTACCTCTGTGACCTTGGTGAGGTCATTAATCCTCTCGAAGCCTCAATTTCCTCAACTTTAATTGGGAATTATAAGTACCAAACTTACTGGGTTGTCATTAGTATTAAATAATTATACTTCTTGGACATAATAGCCTTTCAGTAAACATTACCTAGTATTAGTACTTCTGTACTTGATAATGGCATGAGGAAAATCGAATACAGGTTTATTTTCTAGTATTTCTTACAATTGATTTAGGAAGAGTTTTCACTTGGAAGTAACTAAAACTTCCCAGAATTAGTAAAAAGAATTGAATTATTAATCATTCAAATAGAATTTTTATTAAGTAGTTTGCAAATATATTGTTCTAGTAAAAGGTCATCAGGTACTTGAAGAAATTTAACAGAATAAATAATAATATAATCAGTATTTATAATATAAACACTTTTATTCAAATTATTTGCACCACAAACTTATTCTAAAGTTTATTTGGAGAGACAAGAAACCCAGAATACACAACACAATATTGAAGGAGACCACAGTTGAAGGTCTAATGTAAAGTTACAATTATCAATGTAGAGCGATATTGATAAAATAATAGAAAAATAGATTAATGGAACAGAACAGAGAGATCATAAATTGACTCCCATAAATATAGTCGACTGATCTATATTCAGTGGTGCTGAAACAACTAGACATATACATGCAAAAAATAAATAAATACGCACACAGAACTTACATTTTTCACAAAAGAGGAAGAAATTGAAAACTTATTTGAAAAAATAATGAAAGAAAACTTCCCTGATTTGGTGAAGGAAATAAACAAACAAGTATAGGAAGCACAGGGGGTCCCACACAAGATGGACCCTAAAAGGACCTCAATAAGACACATCGTAATTAAAATGCCAAAGGGTAAAGATAAAGATGGAATCTTGAAAGCTGCAAAAGAAAAACAGAGTTACCTACAAAAGAGTTCCCATAAGACTGTCAGCTGATTTCTCAAATGATACTTCACGGGCAAGAAGGGGCTGGCAAGAAGTATTCAAGTGATGAAAAGCAAGGACCTACAACCTAGATTACTCAATCCAGCAAAGCTATCATTTGGAATGGAAAGACAGATAAATTTACCTTGTGCTTCCCAGACAAGGTAAGGCTAAAGGAGTTCATTGTCACCAAGCCCTTATGATATGAAATGTTAAAGGGACTTATTTAAGAAAAAGAAGATCAAAATTAAGAACATTAAATGGCAACAAATGCACAACTATCAACAGCTGAATCTAAAAAACAAACTAAGCAAACAAACAGAACAGGAACAGAATAATAGATATGGAGAGCATTTGGAGAGTTATCAGCTGGGAGGGAGAAGGTGGAGAATGGGGGGAAATGTGCAGGGATTAAGAAGTTCTAATTGGTAGGTACAAAAATAGGCAGGGGGATGTTAAGAATAGTGTAGGAAGTGGACTAGCCAAAGAACTTATGTGCATGACCCCTGGGCATGGACTAAAGGTGGGGAATGCTGGAGGGCAGGTGGGTACTGGGTGCAGGGGGGTAAAGTGAGAAATATTGGGACAACTGTAATAACATAATCAACAATATATTTTTAAACAATTAAAATAACTTAAAATGGGTCATAACCTTGAAAGTAAAACACAAACTGATAGAACTCCTAGAAGATACATGTGAAAAAACCTAGGTGGCCTTGGGTGTGGTGATTCCTATTTATATGCAACATCAAGGGCCAGATCCATGGGAGACAAAAATTGATAAGCTGTGCTTTATTAAAATTAAAAATTTCTGCTCTGTGAAGAACAATATTATGAGAATTAGAAGACAAATCATAGACTGGAGGAAAGTATTAGCCAAAAATACTACTGATGAAGGATAGTTAGCCAAAATACACACAAAAAATACCCCTTAAAACTTAGCAATAAGAAAACTAACACCAAAGTCAAGAAATTAGGCAGAGACATGAATAGCCAATTTATCAAAAAAAGATACAGTTGGTAAATAAGCATATGAAAAATATTTCATATTATTGAACCAGGAAAATTCAAATTAAAACAACAAGAATTACCACTATACAACCATTAGAATTGCCAAACTCTAGAACACTGATATCACCAAGTGCTGAGGAGGATTTGAAACAACAGGAATTCTCACACATTGCCGGCTGAATTGCAAAATGGTACAGTTACTTTGGATGACAGTTTGACAGATTCTTGGAAACTAAGCCAATTCTTACCATCCAATCCAGCCATCTCACACCTTGATATTCACCCAAAGAAGCTGAAAACTTCTGTCCAAATAAAAACCTGCATGAGGACGTACATAGCAAGTTTATTCAATATTGCCACAACTTGGAAGCAACAGAGATATTCTTCAGTAGGTGAATGAATAAACAATCTAGGATATATTCAGACAATGAAATTTTTTCAGAACTAGAAAGGAATGAACTGTCAGGCCATGAAAAGACATGGAGAAAACTTAAATACATATTACTAAGTGAGAGAAGCCAATCTGAAAAGGCTACGTACTGCATGACTCCAACTATATGACATTGTGAAAAAGGGAAAACTGTGGTTAAAATATACATGTAGCATTCTGCCGTGTGATGTTGATGATCACGGGGGAGGCTGTGCATGTGTGGGCACAGAAGGTATATGGGAAATCTCTGTATCCCTCTTTCAATTTGGTTGTAAACCTCAAATCTGGGAAAATAATAAAGCTTTTTAAAACATCACTCTTCAACACAAAATAAACAGGACATTAATTACTACTGGGCTTGCTAGACTTTGACCTAAACAGCAGAAGTTAGAGGACTCCAACTTTCAAAACAATGATTATACCTCAATAAGAGAAAAAATATGTACAAAAATAATCCAATTATTTTAAAGAGTGTAGACATTTTAAGTCCCCTCCTTACCCATTAATTACTCCATATTTTTCCTTTTGTTATCCTCCTTCCTTTGACCAGCCTCAAAGCTTCAAAAGCTTCAAAACAAACCACTTCTCTTGGGTATTTATGAAGTTGAGTGGAGCTGGAAACTCAAGGTTAAAGTCAGGAACTCTCCAGTGAGGGAGACTTTACAATAGTCAGAATGCATTCCCTCCTTCCCTCCCTCTGCCACTACCTCCTTCCCTCTGCTTCTGCCTCATTGCCCAGTAAAAATTCTTTTGATTTTAGGATCGGCTTCTTTCTTGTTTAGAATGTCAAAATTCCTGATTGGACTCTGAAAGTAGGCATTAAGTATCTTAGGCAAGGGCCTGGTTCTATCTACCAATCTGTTAGTTGTCTTCCAGCATGACTCTATGATTTCTGTACATGTAGAATGAAATTGAATGTCAATACCACCACAAAATCAAAGATCTCAATATCAATTGTTTAGTCAATTTGCCCTTCATGTATTTTCTATCAAGATATTTGCATCTTGCTCTTTAAGGTCCCAGCTATGGCAAGTCACCTGATTGTTTCCTAACTGGTTTTCAATTATTTTCCTATGTAGAGCACCTGATTATTTTCTTACTCCTGGTACAGGAATGTATCCTACAATTATCTAGTCAGAGTTCAGAGACTGTGTTCAGGTTAGGATGATATTTTGGGGCTTTTTTGACACAACCTGTTTAGTAACTCTTTCTCTCAAACCCCTCATTCCAATCTAGTTTGATATTTGCATTATAATTATGTCTGCAGCTCCTGTGACATATATACCTATATATTATCTTCTTCTGATCTATAAATAGATAGAAGTGGAGGGTTTAGTACATATGTAATATTGATACACAGAAGGTGAATCTTCTAGGAATTTAATGTTACTAGACCTAATAAACTGCATTACAAAATTAAAAATAAAAGTATGTGATTGTGCTGAAGTGTGCCATCTATTTACTTGTAGTCCTTTCGGGACTGAAACAAATGCATCATATTATGTACATTTAAATAATGTCTCCATATTGGGCCATAGAGATATTGGATTATAAGCTAATAAAGTTGGTTCAGCTCTCTTGTGCTCACATTGTTACTAAAGTTATTTTTTATAAAAAATAATAACAGAATAATCTGTTGTCAAGGTTCTGACTCTCTGCTGAGGACTTACCAGACAACAGCTTGGCAAGGGCAGGTATGGTGACTACTGAGCTCTCTCTTCCACTCCACTTCACCCCCTTTAACGAAGGGGCAACTGCATGCAACATGTCTGCAGCCACTCATTTCAGTTCATGAATTCCTGTGTGCCACACCCTAGTCTCCACCTTGTTTCTGACACTTGGAATTTAAAAATTTAACTTTAGATGGGCTAATTGGCTCTTTGTAGAAATTCACAAAGTACTTGTCAAGCATTTAATGACACATGCATGCACACACACACACACCCCTGGCAATTATTAGCATAACTGCTTGCTGTGTTAGCCTTCTCATTTTTCTGACTTAGTCTTTGTAACTAGTAAAATACTAATTTTCAGACTAAAGAGATAGCCAATAGATGGCTTATTGTGTAAGTCCTCTGTTCCTTGGTTACATAACTTGCTGTTCTCTCTTGTACCTCCTGATGACAAGAACCAAAAACAGTAACCATGGTAACCCACAGCAGCAGCCAAGCTCTTTCCTCTTTTGCTGTATGATGGCTAGCCAATTGCTGGCTACTCTCTTACTTATTAATAATTGGAGGAGTAATTTGATTAAGCCCCCAGGAATTATTCTGAGTTGTGTCCTAATAGTTCTGCAAAATCTACAAAACTAACCGAATCAGTGAAAATGGTTGAAGTTGCTCACAATAGCTTCTTTTCTCTTAATTCTCAAATATAATCTGTCACTAAGTCATGCTGATTTCTTTTTCTCCTAAATATAGCTCAAATAAGTTATTTTTCTCTGCCACTACCTTGATCTAAGCCACTGAACTATTTCAATACCTCCAAATATGCTCCTACCCTCCGTTCATCCCACTTCCTTTGCCAGAAGTAAGCCTTAGCTTTCAGATCGGTCCCTCCTTCCCATGTGCTGCTTGCCATTGTAGGAGAGTCTAACCCTGGTAGCTCTGATAATCAGGCTATTTGTCAACTGACTTCCTGCTGGTTCTGCTAATGGGAGATAATGGCAGGAGACTGGAGGACATAGGAAGGGAGCAAGCTATTTCCTTCTTCCTTTTCTACCCCAGCCAGATCTCTGGCATTGTCTGATCTCGTTCCATCTCCCAATCGTTCCAGTTTCTCCTAGGAGACTCTGGACACCAGGTATTGGTTTACTACCTTCTTCCTTGGTCCCTCTGACCTTCGTGTGTTAGAGTCTTCCAGGTGTTGCTGACCTAGCTGTCACCTGTTGACTTTTAATTTACTTCATCAACTATCAATTGTCAACGGACTCTTTCCAGATTGGAACTGTCAGAGAGAGAAATTAAACAATTACAGGGTGAGGCAAAAGTAGGTTTACTGTCATGAGTACATAAAACACAGTTTATTCTTGCATTATTATCTATTATCGTATTAATTTCCATACAAACAACTGTACTTTTGCCCCACCCTGTGTAACCAAGGAATTTCAGAGTCCAGCACCATTTCCTAGTTCCCAAGACCAAGATTAACTCCAATGGCACAAAATAACAAAGCTGTCATTGTGGATTAGCAGATGGATGTTCTGTGAAAGAGCTAAGACTATAAGGCCACCAAGGAAACTGAATTCTGCACATCATCTAAGAAGGAATGCAAAAAGTACCTGACTATGAATTGTTTATTCCCCACATAGACCGCTAATGATTATTTATCATGTAGATTCTCTCTGGCTGTTTAACCCTTTCTTTCTGAATATGATGATTGTTGGGAGCATCTGTGTCTGGCTAGACAGGCTACATAAGGATAGCTGCAGACACAGCGATACACAAATGGTGTTAAGATGAAAGTCTCCACTGCGGAGGGTCTTTTCTGCTCTGTTGTTCGTACAGCTACTGAGCAAAGAGTACTAGCATGCACCTCCTCTTTAATTGCCAGGTTTCTCTGCTGTGCACACAATTCCCTTTCTGTAGTCTTAGCAGTTTCTTGGCAATGCTGGTGGCCAAAAATCCCTGGATAGTCTAATCCCTTTGGACCACTAAATAGTTTAAAATATACAAGCCTTTTATATTTGTATACCATGAAAATTATACTTTGGGTCTGGCTAGGTCTCCTTCCCTTGCAGACTTCATTTGCTGTAAACTCATTGCAACCCAACTGAAAGAAGAAAAGAGGTTCCTAACTATATTTAATATAATGTTTATAATTTGATACTTATGAGAGAAAAAACACAGTCTCTTGAAATTGGGCTCTGAACTTATCACTATCTTCTTTTCAAGTAGAGTTTTTCAGAAAAAGAAACACTTTTCCCAAGAGGTACTTTTATCATTACTTTTCTAGGTAAAAATAAATGCATTGCAGTGTTTGCCTCTTCACGGGAAGGCAGTATAGTGGTTGAGAGCATGAACTCTCAGCTTGAGAGACCTGAATTGGAGTCCAGGGCCCAGCAGTTACCAGCAGTGTCAGCTGAGGTAAACTAAACTCCCCGTGCCTCAGCTTCCTTACGTCGGGAGCAGGGGGAACAATACAATTACCGTGAGGACTAATGGCATATTTATGTGAAATGCTTACCAGAATGCTTGACACCTGAGGAGTTTGCTATAGATTAGCTATTCTCATTGTTATTTTTGTTCTTAACATGTCTACTTATTTTGTATGGATTTCAGTAGAAAATGTCTCTCCCTATCCCAAATAAACTCCTCCTTCAATTACTAATCAAAATTAGGCTTTTTATAATAATCAACTGAACATCCCTAGGTAATTATTTCATGAAGGTCATATACATTGAATCTAATGTAGAAATAATGATTACTCCCCATTAGTAAATGTGTGGTTCAAACCAAAGACTCCCACCAAGATTCTTTTTTTTTCTGTTCCCCTGTGTGATTTAATATACAGTAGAGCAGCCAAAAGGGAACTGAACTTTCTTTTTTCCTAGTCTCTCTCCTCCTCTGCAGGCAAAGTCCCCCACCTCCTCTCAACTAGCCACATGCGTATTTCATCAACTCCCATCTTCTCTTCATTTACTAACTTTTTAGTTTCAAGTAATTGTGTTCAATTTAATTAATGTCAGGAAAATAAAGATACAATATTTTGAAAACACAGTTCAACTCTTTAGAAGTTCAAAATTAGAAAATTTCACAAATGGCGATGCCCAATTATTAAACAAACAGTTAACAAGAAATACAAGAAATAGGTTACGAAGTTGCAAAGAACGGAAAGAGATTACATCTTACTGGAGGGATTTAGAAAATACCTTACGGAGTGACTCTGAAAGATGATTATGGTTTCCTCATGAACAGATAAGAATAACAGGCACAAAGCTAACCCAGGAATGTCAGGGGTGTTTGTGGGGATCATGAAATAATCTGATTGCCTCATAAATAGAGGTGTAGCTAAGAGTGAGGAAGGATTATTTGGACTATTGGGCAGAACACTTAAGATATTAGAATAAACAGTGTACATGTGATTAACAATAAACAAGAAAAGAAAATTTTAAGGCAAGATAGGAGTGTTTAATATTGCATTTTTATATGTTGCCATTTATTTTGCTACCCAGATTCAAACACTAGAAAACTTACATATGAAATATAACTCCAGTAGAAATATAAAATTAAAGCAGAAGACCTAGCCAAATTCCTCTACTTACAAAGCAGGCATTTGTGTTATTACTTAAAGAATTCAGCAAACAGTGCTTTTTATGCTCTAAATTCTTTAGGCATGAAAATATATTCATACATGTGTGCTTGCTCTGTGCTTAGTCTCATTCCAAGCCATAAGACACAGCAGAACAAATAAATTGCATTCTCTTGTCTATTGTAAACATAGGAAGAATCCAGGCATTTGAGTTCAATTCACTTGATAGACAGTTAGGGGATTTTTCCTTTTAGGAAACTTCAAGGCTGAAAAAAATACATGTTCTATATTATGTGTGAGGATTAAGAGAAGGAAAAATATGTATTTTATCAACAATGGAGACTTAATAAACAGGCTCATAAGAAAAATCCAGTTGGTGTAGCAAATCCCTATGAGGAATTTGGGTCATCTATATGAACGGCTGCTCTGCAAACATGTTTGCTAAGCCAGGTTTGCAGAGCTGCTGCTGTGATGACAGTCTTTTTCCTTCATCCCACCTGCACTCCCTCCACAGTCATTAAAGGAAAACAAGTCTATTTTCCTCCATGCCTGTTCTTTCCCTTGGTAATCTTACCCCAAATCAGCAACTTTATTAGTCTTTTCCAAAAATCAACATTTGACATTTTGGTATTCTTTCTACAGTGTATTTGTTTCTTATTTCGTTCGTGTCCATATTCTCTATGGCTTTTGTTCTATGTAGATTTACTTGTTATTCTTTAAAAAAAACTTCCTGAGATGAGCTAATGCTGATTAAGTTTCTGCTTCATTTCTTTGCTAATACATGAATTTAGAGATAAAAGTTTTTCTCTAAACACATCTTTCCCCGAGGCTTCTAGGTTTCAAAATGAAGTATTTTTGTTATCATTGAGCTAAACCTATGTTGTAATTTTAATTTTTACTTCATTGTTCTATGGGTTGTTTTAAAGCTCATTTCTTAATTTAAAAAGGCTGCAATCCTTGTTCTAGGGTTTAAAAATCATTAATTTCTATTTAAGTTGCATTTTAGTCAGAGGACACACTGTGATATCAGTCCATTGAAATTCGCTGAGATGCACCTCATGGTATATATAGAACGTGGTCAATTGTTGCAAATGTTCGATGATTGACAAGAATGCATATTCTGAAATTTGAAGTATAGTGGTTTAGGTATGTTAATTAGATCAATTTTATTTATATTTTTAAATATTCATAGAGGAATTGATCTTTATTGTTTTCTTAAAAAGCTTCTACTGTATCTGATATGGTTTGAGTGTGTTGTTAGTTGTCTTGTGCTTTGCATACAAATTTAGAATTATATATTCTTTTTCAGTTAAATCTTTAATAATTTTGAAGTGACCCATTTTACCTTTAGAGATCCTTTGGGCCTTAAAAATATAGTTGTCTCACATTATAATAGCTATACTGGCATTCTTTTGGTTAATATTTGCATTTGAGTAGTGTAATTTTTACCATTCTTCTGATTTAATTCTTTCTATATCTTTATGTTTTAAATGTCTTTTGTCAACAGTATAAAACTTCTGTTTTTTTCCATTATGATAGTCTTTATCTTTTTCTTGAAATATTTAGGCTTCTATGAGTTTTAAATGCAAATTTAAATTTAATGTCATTACTTATATATTTTGTTTAGATCTGTCTTACAATTCCAGTATTTTTGCATTAATTTTTCCTCCTTTATTTCACTTGCATTTATTAGTTTTTACTCCATTTTCTGTTTATATTAGCAAAAAGTTATATACTCTCTTACTTTTATTTGAGATACTATAATATTCTTTTATAGATTAAGACATGATTCCTGCTTTATTGTCTAATATTCAATGGCTCTTTAACTTTTTTTTTGTACAAGAACCAAAGAACTTTTTAATTTCATTTACCCCTTTTCTGAATTAAATACCATTGTTGTAATATATTGCAATCTTGTCTAAACTGTAAACTCAGGAAGACATTACTATTAATTTAGAAAAATATTTATTTATACTGATCACAATCTTTTTCAAATTCATTTGTGCTTTTCTACTTGTATCTACAAACTTTATCTTAAAATAATTTTTTCTGTCTGAAGAACATCTTTTCATATCTCCCCTAGTACAGATCTGCTGATTTTAAATTCTCTAGTTTTGTTTTTGTTAAAATGTCCTTATTTTTATCTTTATTCTTGAATGATATAGAGTAGTAGATTGGTAAATATTTTCTTATAGAATATATTGTATTAAAAAGTCAACTGTTAATGTCTTTAAAGATGACCTTTTCTTGATGTTGTTGATTAGCTTTGTCCATTGGTTTTTTTTTTACCCTAAAATAACAATAGATTGAATGGTCAGTAATTTCTGCTTTCAAATTTTAAGTGGTTGAATGTTTTACTAGTTAAATCTTGAACTAATATCTCATGTCAGTGAATTGTGAATAAATACCATAACTGTTCAATTGTGACTTGGCAATATTTTGCTTTAATAATCTTATATATAATTAATTTATACAAATGCTAAATGTTTATTCAAAAAGAATGCCTATTATCTGACAGTACAAATATCAGTATGTATCTGTTTAATCATTTCATATTCAAATCCTTTTTAGTCTAATTTAATCTTGCTTATTATATCAGACAAAAGTTATCCGTCTTCCAATATGATTGCTATATTATGTAATTCTAAAGATTTTGCATATGTGTTATTCTAATATGATTCCATTCATACCAGTTCAGTCTATTCACTATAGATTTAATGTTTTTCAATGTAAGATGACCATTTTTGATCCAGTATAATTATTTTGACTTGAATTCTCTTTATTGTCATTATTATTGTTTCCTCAGTCTCCTTGTTTTTCATTAGTTGAACTTATTATCGTTTTTATCCTTTTATTTTTATTTTTTTGTATAACATGTTGCTTTAAGTTGGACTGTTTGTATAGCTGGACTTTAGTTTTGACTTTTCATTTCTTAATCAGAAATCAACGCATTCATATTTTTATTCTTGCAAAAACATATTATTTCTACATAATGTTAAATCACTGATAGGTTATTGTAAAGTAATATGAGTTTTCAAATGTCACTTGCTGTTCTCAAAAGGGGAAAGGCTAAATTATGTAATGTCCTAGGATAAATATTATCCTATATATAGTAATAGTTCTATATATTTCTGTGGTAATATGTAATTTATAATATATTTGTATAAACATATTAATAATTATATAGAAAGCAGCAAAAGGTTTGTTACATACTCAGTATTAATTACATTTTTATAACATTGCATTGAATAAATCATAAATTCTTCCTAAAATCTCAGAAATAAGTAGAACAGATCTTATTTGATAGTATAAAAAAAGATACTGTTCACAGAAGTGGCCTGACTAGTACAGGATTATACATCTTTTAATAGGAGGGATTGAACTTGAACACAATTCTAAAAACTTCAGTTACATTGTTTTACCTTAAACTCTTTTTTTTTTAAGATTTTATTTATTTATGTTTAGAGAGGGAAGGGAGGGAGAACGAGAGAGAGAAACATCAATGTGCGGTTGCTGGGGGCCATGGCCTGCAACCTAGGCATGTGCCCTGAGTGGGAATCGAACCTGAGATGCCTGGTTCGCAGCCCACGCTCAATCCACTGAGCTACGCCAGCCAGGGCTTACCTTAAATTCTAAATTGCGGTTCTGCTTTTATAGTTTGCATTAATACAAAACAATATACTAATATAATCTCATCATTCAAATTTAATATATAGGGAAATCACTGTTTCAACAACAATATATTATACCATAAAGAGGCCTAGATAAAGCCTATATTGTTTCTTAATCTTCTACGAACCTAGATAAAATTAAGATATATTCTTTTCTAGTTTTTGTCTCTCTCAGTTGAGTGATTCCATTCTATTCCAGAACATAAGGAAGAATATAATGAGTTATAAATATCATCTGGTTATGGTTTAGGGAAGTAGGATGTCATTTTAAAGGAAAGGACCTTTCTGAGCTGCATCCTTAGCCAGACTATTTAGGGAGGTGACGGGAATCATCCAGCCTGATTCCAGGGTGTTGGACCGGAACTGGCCTGGACTTTTGTGAAAGGACAGTAACAAAGTGGCAAGTTTTACTAAACTATAGAAATAATCCCATAATTCCATGCACTCTAATTTCCATAGTTCAAGCATGCACAAATCATTCTAAAAGAGGTGAATTAGAGAAAACCCTCAGTGATGAATATCAGCTAACTCCAATACTAATATATGTTGAACATATAAACAAGCAGATGTTCTAGTTGAAATATTTAAGAACATTAAAAGCCTCTTTCTTTTTAGCTCAGTGCTATTTAAAAAAAACAAATGGTTCTCTGTAATAGCTGATCAGATAAATGTAAAGAAAAATCTTAGCTCTAAAAAGCATGGTAGAATTAGAAAATGTCAATGCATTCTAATTGTTACTAATGCTAAATGCATAGTGTATATAACTCCATTATATTGGTATTCCATAAAAGGTCCTTGAGGAAATGCACATAAATATTCTTATAAAATTTAATATTTTAATTTTAATATATTAAGAAAATCAGACATATTTTGTTTCTTTTTATTATTTAAAAGTGCAATGTCTTACATGTTTATTTTGATTAACTAAGTTATACAAATACTATTTCTGTGACTAAAAGGAGAAAATTAAAGATCTTGTGGTTCTCAACTATAACCAAGTGAAATTTTAAAAAGTCAGATTCTCTCAAACTTAAATTGAACAACTGAGCTTTTGTTTTTAAAAAGTTAGTAGGGATAGTGAGGATCTATACAAGATGTAAGCCTAAAAACACTGGAAATAGCTGAATTCAAGATTAACAGTTTATTACTGTGCAGTTTACTTTCTTTTTATTATAATACATATATATAAAATAGAATTTTCATATTGAATAGCACACAAAATAAAATACAAAGTATAAAATAACTTGAATTTTCCATTTTCATTTGTTATAATGTTAAATTCAACATATTCGAAGACAAATTTTTATTATTTGTTGTAATAATTCAGGAGCAAAATCATTTTTAGATGTCTACTACATGCAAACTGTTTATTATAGTTTTTGATCCTCTGTGGGTTTCCTACTAATACATTATAACCTGAAAAGTATTTCTGTGGCCTGATTAGTTAGGGGAATATACATAAAATATTGAGAGGCATTCATATATAGATGAGAAAGAAAAAATTATATCTATCTACTTACCTATCTCTCTATCTACCTATCTATACTTTGGAATCCAAAAGCATGATATTTAATTCTAGTTCTTCTGCTTATTAGCTATATGGTCAGAAAGATAAATGTATGAACTTACTCAGGGATCCTTAACCTTACAAGGAACACCAAGGTGCTACAGCTTGCTTGGGCAGCCGATATACTGGAACTGGAGAGAAACAGAGAGGGTCAGCATGGCCTCTACACAAGGATGACACACAAGTTTGTGAAGCATTCCATATTTTTAAAAGAAAAAAATACTACAACTGGAAGCACTGGCATGAATGCTTAAGATCGAAAGGAGCAAGATAACTATTCCAGTACTATGATGTTGGAATTGTTTAATAACACCTATGCTTCAAGCAGTGCTGCTTGAAGTTTGTTAATAGACACTGTCAAGCATCTATCAAATTGAAAGAGATATGAAGAAGAGAGAATATTTGTGTGTCAAAGAATGAGGTAAGTATTCAATATATTATATTATTCAACTTGCACAAAAAATGATATAAAATATACTTTTATTATTATGCCTGAGGCTCAATAAAGCTAGAAGATTTGACAGAAATCACAAAACTGGTTTCTGAGACTGAATATTCAGCTGGACGATGGGCAGACCTTATGAAAAACAGAACTCTGACCCATAACCTGCAGTGCTTGCTCAGGAAATGAACTTCCTGTCTACAGTAGACAGCCTGGGAAGCCAATCTGCGTAACTGAAACTTCTAGGAAGCCAGATTTCTATCTCTAATATTGTAACAATCCAAGAAGCTAAACAGTAACTCCTGTAACAACCAGCCCCAAATGACCAGGACTTGATTATTAATTGACAGCTTCCCTAATTTTCTTCACTTTTAACTCAGGACCAGAGAAATTCAAATATGACTTCTTACTAATCACATATGATGCCTTGCTTCCAGCTAACCTGCCTACAGCAGCCTCAGGCCAACAGCCTCTAATCATGGTGCTCCTGAAGGCTTCCCTGTTTCCACTATTTATAACTCCCACTCTTCTGCCTTCCTTTGAGTCTACCAAAATGCAGGTGATGGTGGCTGGCCCCTTTGCTAGCAAGCTGTCAGTAAATGGGTTTTGTTTCTCTTATTCAGTTTATCTTATTTATATCTATAAAAAAACTAATAAAAGTGGGATCTAAGAAATTATTGTATTGAGCAATAGGCTACATGTACAAGAATATTCATTGTGACACAGTTTATGACAAATTCCCATCAGTAAGAGAATAGTGGAATAGCTGCACAATTAAAATTGAAACAATGAAAAACCTTACAGCAATAAAAATGAACAAATTACATCTATAGACAGCAATGTAGATCGATCGTCCTTGCAGAGAGAGGGTATCTGTGATTATCAGAAAGGGCCATACAGGGGAGCGCGGTACACAAGCACCTGTATTTATTAATCTGGCTGAGATTACATGGGTCTCCCTTGATCCTCAGTCCAGACTCCTTTGTTGTACTATATTCCTTTCCCAGGACAAAGGTGACAATTGTTTACTGAACTTGAAGTTTGAGCACAACAGTTATGGGACACTTGTAGTTTCTATGGGATTGATTCTTGCTTTATGCTGAAAAATAAATCCTCTCCGGGGAGCATGAATTCCCTTTAAAATTCACTTCTACGTTTCTGCTTCAAGCCAGGTTTGCGCATCTCCTGCAGGCACAGCCAGACTTTTCCGCTCACAGCTGCTGAGGAAGAATGGCACTTATACTTGCTCTGGAGTTCCACTGGGTTTTTAATGGAATTCTCGCCCGTGAATACAGCAGGCAAGAAAGGAGGAGTCGTTCCTCAGTCTGTGACTAGGTCTCTCCTTCCCATCTAACCTCTTTCTTAACCCACTAGGAGTCAGAAAAGTATCTCTGAAAGTATGTCACAGAGGTCCAAGCCTCCATTATGTAACAAAGACTTACGGGGGAAAGAGCAAATGACTTCTGGTGGGGTACTGGTGAAGGTTTCATGGAGAAATCACAAGAGGCCTTGAAGTCATAGCAAGTTTCATTAAAAAATTTATTTAAACATTTTAACATGACAAATGGCCTCTTTAGCCTTTCACTGTTTCTTTTTTACTTTTCATGTTGAAATAATTTTAGACTTCCAGGAAAGTTGCAAAAATATTTTATAGATTTTCTACAAAGCTTCACTTGAAGTTTCTTATGTTAACATCTTAGGAATATATGCACATATACTGACCAAGCATATACTCACATTACATTTACATTTTTTATATCTTTGTGTTTGTGTGTGTGTGTGTGTGTGTGTGTGAGAAAAGCAGGAATCCGTACTGATATCTCTGATTCTAATTGAACACCACAAGATTAACACTTCTGGGTGGGGAGGGAGGAAGGAAAATGGTAAGATTTTGATGGCAGAAGAACACTTTACATTAAAGTAAACAAAAACATAGAGGTTCAAAAACCTTAGTTCTACTGAAGGAAATGGTCAGGTTTTGGACTGTTCAGGTGGCAGAAGGAGAGCTACACTGTGAAAAATGCTGCCAGTAAGAAAGGGCAGGGAAGACCGAAGACTGATAAGTGTACCAATATATAAGGCAGAATGACACAATTAAACCTATATAACATATCTGTTTTATTTATTATTAAACATAGGATTGTAACTTAAAGGTACATTCTGATATTGAGCAATACTTGCCTTACTGGGAATTCAGTCTCAATCATGAAATTTTTTTTCCTCCTCACCCGTGATTCTCACCTCCCAACCGCATGTTTGCTGAACACTCAGAAATGTACGATCCTGCTTCCTAAGAGCTGGAATGGGATCAGCTAGATTTGATCCACTTCCTTCTCATGACCTTGGCAACATCTGGGGTGTTCTACGCCAAAATTCCAGTCAGCTGTATAAAACCTGGTGCTTGGAAATGAGCAGACATGTGAGTTAAGTGTGTGGGCGCTATTGTTTGGTGAAAATTTATAGGTTTCCCTTTTGGGTTTCAGATTTATAAACAGCATGAATAATAACCTGTTTGGCATAAGGTTGTAATTTTATTCAAGAATGTACATCTAACACTGCAATATTATTATGCTTTCGCATTGTAGAAGTCTCCTTTATGATTTATGCAGTTTTTACAGTTAGGGATGTTTACTGATTCTACTGATTAACCTGTGTGTACCATTTTCCTGATGTGTGGGACAGTTTGTCCTTTTCTATTGACTCAACACTAATATTTTACAGTGTGTCAAGCCTCTACTCTATTCTGCTGGTCATAAAACTGAACACAAAGTTGAATAAGGTACAGCACGTATGTGACTCCTTCCTATCCATTCCATATTGAACAACTTCTGGCTTCAGCTCTAATAATAAAAAGAGCTTAGAAGTCACCACTCTTGTCCTTGAAATGGGAAAAAGGTGGACAACTGGAAAATCAATCATTTTTCTTGGATCCATTAGTGAAGTGAGATTGCAGGGCAAACCACCACCTTAGAGAGACAGATGGAACAAAGATTACTAAAGTTTTATTCCACTTGGGGGAAGGGCATTCCTCCTGCTTTTGCCCTTCTAACCTTGCTGTCTCACCTGATGGGGGAGGGACAGGGTGAAAGAGCTATATCCCTAAAGAAACTCTTCTGAGGGTCATAGCCAGAGACAAAAGCCACCAATAAAACAAGATTTAATAATAACATTATCCAATGTCTCTGCTTCCCCACACTTGACCACCACACTAACAGGCTCTGGAGCAGTGGATTACAGCTGAAAGAGATACAAGACTCAGACTTTCGCTGAGGAAGCATACTCAGGGAAACCTGAAATCAAGATAGGAGACAGAAACACGGACAGAGCAGGAATCTGAAGGCTCTGGCACTTACAACTACAGCAAATATTAAAAACAGCCCTACTCCCAGGCAGATTAACATAAATCCTTACACTAAAGTCTTGTTTACTTCCTTGCATATCATGCGATACCTCATATCCAGCTTTAAACAAAAAAATTGTAAGATGTGCCAAAAGGCAAAAAAAAAAAAGGCTAACGAGGCAAAATAAAATCAGAACCAAACTCAGCTATTACACAGATGCGAGAAATAGCAGAGAATATAAAAATAACTATGATTTAATATATTGGGGTTTTAATAAAAATGTAGAGCACATGAACGAATAGATGGGTAATATAAGAAGAGATATGGAAATTCTAACAGAATCAGAAGTGAATACTAGAAATCAAAAATGCTAATGAAATGAAAAATGACTTGGATGGCATTATCAGTACACTGCACAGGGCTGAGGAATGAATCAGCAGGCTTGAAGATGCAGCATTAGAAACTTCCCAAACTGAAAAGCAATGAGAAAAAAAAAGAACAAAATAACAACATACCAGAATATTCAAGCACTGTGGAACAATTTCAGAAGTTGTAACACAGTCATAGTTGTAACACCAGAAGGAGACATGGGAGAGAATGGAGGAGAGTGATTCAAACTGTGATCTGGCAGGAAGGGTTCATGCCTGAGGAAGTAGAACAAGATGCACTTGGGGCTGGAGGAAGCCACAAAGCCTTAATGAAACACAAACAAAACAGATCAGAAAAGGGGTCAAGAAATTTGATCAGATTTCTTCATTTTTCAATTCATTCCAAAATATAATTTTCCCAGCAGCTGGGGACCTGGAGAGGCCTCTTCCAGTAAGAGCCAGAGATTCTCATCATGATATTTAAAGGTCATCTCAGGCAGGTACGAAGCACAGTTTTTCAGCTCTTTTTGTGCCACCATCCTGCTACTTACATCTCCTCTCCTCTTGGTTTTTCCCGAGGAAACCAACCTTCTCCAGAGACAGAATCACAGCACGGATGAAGAATAAAAGAAGCTAGAGCAACACATATCTTCTTTGGTCCTTTCTCAAGCACCTCTGATATCCTGTCTTTGGTTCACAATACAGTCCTGAGGCATACAGCCCATAAGAAAGCATGATGTTTTCAATATTATGATAACCTATATAAACTTTTTCTGTATCCAAATCCTCATCCTGGCTTCCAAGGCCCATTAAGCTAAGTGTTTTTAACTTTAACTAGGGAGTTAGCATAATTAAAGACTTTTCAGTGGCATTGCTGAGTGTGCTTTTAGGGAGACAAGGTTGGTGGCAGATCAGGAAATACAGAACTAATTCGTATGGAGATGAGGCAGGTCTGAACTGAGACTGTAGTGAGGTAGAGCAGAAGAGGGCTAATTTGGTGAGAGAGAGAGAGGACATGGGGCCCAGATGGATGCTGGGGAGAGAAAGAAAGAAGAGCTTATATTTAAGGAATATATAAATGGAATATATTGCCAAATAAAGGCACATTATTTTTATTTTCTATGGGAAGCAAACTCACAAATATGAGTGGAACAATGAAGAAATCAGCCTAATGAAAATAGGGTCTGTGTTTTTAAGAGATAAGTTTTCAAAAAGTAAGGGAGGCAGGTTATGAAAAGCCACACAAGTTTGACATATTTGAAAAGGATGTCACAGGCAAGAAGGAGCCAGTGGAGACTCTCGAATAATATCATGCAACAACTTGAAGGATGCCATGGGAAGGGGAGAAGTGGAAGTAGAGATACAAAGTCTTTGCAAGATCTTAGGCACCGAGTGAGCAGCACTAGAACCAGGTAGGGGCAAAGGGAACTGGAGAGGGCCGCATGTTGATCAAAGGTGCACCACATATACCTCTACACCTTGGTTTCTCATTTATAAAGGAAGAGTAGTAATCCTATTGTCATATATTTATTGCAAAACTCAAAGCAGCCCTCAAGTACAATGGATATGAATACACAGTCTGAAACCACTTTGTGGGTTAAGAGCCCAACTCTGCTACTTACTAGCTGAATATTCTTCTGCAAGTTGCTGAATACTGTGCGCCTCAGTTGTTTCATCTGTAGAATGGAACTTACAACAATACCTAGTTCATGGGCTTGTGTGAAGATTTATGGAATACATACACAAAAAGAACTCTTCAGTGTGTAGCAAATGCTATGTGAGTGTTGGCTATCATTACATATATAGAGTACCTCACTGAGTACCTAACACAATGCTCAATAAATAATATGACTTGTATTTTAAAAATATAATTGTTTGGAAAAGGTATAATAGGTGTGGACTTAAAGTCCATCTAATTCAATTCCATGTAAGACTCAGCATCTACAGCTTCCCCTATTGCACCTTTGCCCTGTAGTCGTCTGGCCTCTGCTTGAACAATTCCAATAGCAAGGAGCTCAAAAAGACATTTCATGGAATATGCAGGACTTCAAGGTAATATTTACTGTCTGTCTCAACCTCTCTCTAGCTGCTGGCAAATAACCATGAATAATGTTTGCCTGGGTTTTCTCAATAGGGATCATAAAACCAAGGCAGTCAGCAAAAGGGCTCTGCCCTTCCATCAGTGGCACACTCCTATTTTCTTTAGTCCCCGGCTCTCCACAAGGCACAACGGATCTGATTATTTCCGTTTTTCCGTGCGAGTCTTTTGGACACTGGATTTTATTATCTATCCCTTCTCACAACCTTATGAGTATTACAGGCTTCCATATCCTTGCCCAGGTTAAGTAATTTCCCGCTGCAGTACTTGGTGGCAACATATGTAAAAAATAACACCCTAAAATTTGATAATTGATGTAATTCAAAAAATATTTACTGAACATACACCAAATATCAGGCACCGTGCTGGAAGATGAGATGAAAAATAAATCAAGTATCAATTTTTACTTCTAGGACCACCAGTCTGGTTGGAAAAACAGACTCACATGAATAAATAAAATGTAGGGCTGAGTATAAATCTTTTTTAATAATAATAGGCTGCTAGAGTTTCCCTCTTGAGTGAGATTCTTGGTCTTCACTTCTTTTGGTTTATTCAAACAATGGCCATTCATACTGGAATAAGTAAAGTTAACAGAGTTTGTCTGAGAATTTGAATATTGGCAAGAATATTCATGGTGGCTTTTAGTTTGGAATTTTTAGACATATGATTATCAAAATGAAAAGTATTTATAGTTGCCAAAGATTTTAAAAATTATAAGAAACTTTAACCATGTATTTGAAGACTGCATTACATACCTGCAATAATTTCTTCTGCCATCTAAGTTAATTTATGAGAAAGTTGAAACCAAGACCAATGGAGAAACTGACCTGACTCTGTGGAGGCTGCATGCAGGAGCAAGGAGAGGTGATGAGTTGACAATGGAGCATTTCCAAAAAAATGCCTTACAGATATTTAGAAATCTGCAGTTAGAGTACAGGGCCAGCCATGGAGATTGTGAAGACATTTCTTGAGCACTGATGTACTTAGAGTCCTACCAATGGGTTAAATCTCTACAGGGTCATTGTTTAGAGAGAAGAGATGAGAATCAATTGCCAAGTCATGCAATCAATAATCATGGCTTAGTAAGAGAAGAAAGAAAAGCCAAAAAAGTAGAGAGAAAATTTACCTGCAAAATAGAAGACAGCACTGTCATAGAACATCAAATAGGAGGGTTTCAGTTGGAAAAGAATGGTCAGCAAATTTCTATCATTTGGATTGGTCAACGACATTGGCCAAATGAAACCCCTAAGAAAATTTGTAAGAAGTGGTTTCTGAAGAGTAGTGACTGCAGAATCCAGAATTCAAGGTGTTAAATTGGGGGACTGAGGCTTGATTTTCATATTACCAAGTGCTATTATTTATTTTTTGGTGGTCAGGGTAACTGGGAAGACCAGAACAGTACCCTTGACCTTCTGCTACCATGAGATGACTCCTCTTTAGCTTAAGGGGAGAGACTCAGACTTTATATAGCTTGATACTGCTCTGAGCTCTGCCTACTAGATTATACTACCTTTTATTTTAAAGGGTAGTGTCTGATTATTGTGTCTAAAGTTAATGTGTTTTCTTTTTCTTAGAGGTTTCCAGCCAGACACATATTTTCTAACACCAACTTGTAGTATTTATCGGACGTGGGTTACTTAATCTATGCTTTCATACTCAATTAATAGCCCTGTGTTGAGCTCTGTGTGTGAGGCCCAATACCATTTTGTGTCACTGAAGATGGAGAATCACATGAGGCATATTCCCTGCCTCATGGAGAAATGACATACAAAAAATATCCAATGAGTTGTGCAGATAAATACAAAGTATTGAGAGAACACAGAAGGAGTTTGGTTACCTAAAGTTTTGTCAATAGAAATTTTATTTTTCTTAGAGTAGTTGCCAACCCTGGGCCCCTTACCACCTCCTCTTTTCCCTTTTCTGTCCACATTAAGCTGTATTAGTCTGTGGGTGGCAGGTGGGAAGACAACATTTTAGGCCTATGTTCCTGATTCTCGCGGCTTGCCAGTTAAGGCTCCACCTGACTCATGGTGCTGCAGGTATTTATTGCTCAACAAGTCAGGTGTGATGGCTCTGGGAGATTCAAATCCCACAGTCATAATGAGGACTAGAATGCTCATTTGGTAAACAACTTGGTCTGTAATTTTGGTTTTGTTTTCTTACTTGATTGAGCAGTTGCCTGAAAAATATAGGCTTTTAGAAATACATGTTGTACTTTACATTTATTTCTAGAAACTGTGCCAGCTTAATTGTAAAAATTGGAACACATTTACCTTCCTTATTTTCTTAAATATCTAATTAGATCTGGTGTTTTTTAGAATCTTTTAATATCTTCATAGGAGCAAACCTCACATGTGATCTAATCTGGGCTTCCTATCTGATTCTTGAATCAGCTCTTCATCACTCTTGCCATGTGGACATCTAGCCTTCCAGGCGCTCAACAGTGAGTGGCGTGTGCCTATACTATAATCAGTCCATAACACTGGGTTTTCTTTATGAAATGGCCTATTATTTATTTTGTGTTATCTTTTCTGGTTTTTAGAGCAGAAGCCTCATCATAACAATCTTATTATCCTAGCATTGCACAACTTTCAAATTGCTTTCACTTGCATTTCCTCATATGATTCTTGCATTGCTATGAAGAAGACAGAACTGTTATTATTACCGTATCACCAGGAGATCAGCCGCCAGATCTCCAGTCCTGGGTTATATTTACTGCCTCAATACATGATGACTATCAAATCTTTTTCAACAATCCCACATGACAGTCTCAGGGACCTCAGGGATCATCACTCAACTTATAATATTACCAATTCCTCAAGGGCAAATGTACCATGTCCTAAAGTTCAAATTTTGTGGTTGTTTGGAATCAAATGGGATAAAATTATAAACTAATAATACTATAGTACTTCAATATTGTGAGTAATATAATCCTATTAATTTTTTCACTCAGGAATAAATTTAGTTCCTTCAAGATGTCAAATCATTTTTTTATTATTGATTGATTTAAGAGAGAAAGGCCAATTTGTTGTTCCACCTATTGATGAATTAATTGGTTGATTCTTGTATGTGCCCCGACAAGGAATCAAACCCACAACCTTGGCATATCAGGACAATGCTCCAACCAACTGAGCTACTGGACCAAAGCAGAGGTGTCAAATCTTTTAAAGGATTGCTGGAGGTTAGGCTTGGAATCATCAAATAATAGCCACCATTGATTTAATGTCTACTATGTGGCAATCAGCAAGTCAAGTTCTTTGTAACTCACCTCCCTTCAAGCTGAGATAATAATCATTCTAAAGTGTCATTATTCCAATGTTATTGTTGAGAAAACTAAAGCTTAAAGTGGTGAAGAGCAAGGAACTTTAGGCTTTGGGATTTAAATCTAGACTTTTCTAACTTGAAATCCTGAGCATGTCATAGATTCTGTTAGTATTTCTTTAAAAAAAAAAATCTTCACTTGTAGGTGTATTTTCATTGATTTATAGAGAGACAGAGAAGAAGGGAGGGAGAGAGTGAGAGTAACATCAATTTGAGAGAGAAATATCAGTCAGTTGCATCCTGTATGTACCCCAACCAGGGACTGGACCTGCAACCTAAGTATGTGACCTGACTAGGGATCAAACCTGCAACCTTTTTGGTTCATAGAACGAGGCTCCAACCAGCTGAACCACTTGGCCAGGGCTGTGTTAATATTTCTTAAACTGCGGTATCCAGACCACCTGCATGAGATTATTTGGGGTGTTCATCAAACAATCAGTTTCTTGGGCATTTTCCAAGGCTACAGAATGGGAATTTCTGGAGACATGGCTAGGGCATCTTAATTTGGAGTGTTTCCATTTGGAACACTGATGTTTGAGAACCACTACACTCAACCATCCTCCCTCACAAGCACTTTTATAAGGGTGAGGTAAGGGTGTGGAAGGTTTGAACTTCGTTGTACACCATGGGTGCTTCCAGACGGTAACTGTTAGAACCAAGGTTTACTGACTCTTGTAGCCATCAGGAGGGTTGTACTTGGCTGTTTTGACACTGTGTGTGATGGCTTGAATTAAGAGTTTGGCAGGATTGGAAAGTGAGGGGCTTTTCGTGTTTTCTACCATTATGTTAAGAGATACTGAGGATACATGAAGACAAAAATGCTCAGAGCTTCCTGTTTTATAAAAAAGTTTCATAGATTTCTGAATATCACCTCTTTTCTGTTCTCAAGTCTTGGTATGTGTGCTATCTTCCTGGGCTGTTCCTGCCACAGGGCTTTCTCTGTGAATGGCGCAAGGGCCATGACTAAACCTCATGCCAGAATGAAAATAATCAGTTTAATCTATGAGGAAGATAGTGCAATATAAAGAACACAAATCCCAAAAACTCTCTAAAACATACAAGATGAGGTGTTTACAGGGTGAGACATAGGAGGCCATAGTGTCTTCAGGATTTAGAAATGAGTTCAATATCGTAAATGAAGAAACTTCATAAAAAATAGTGTGAGTTTGCACATTATTAATACTGTTCCTGCTGACTCCTGTGGGTAGGTTCTGACTCTCCAGCTAGCCCATCTGCCATACTGCTTTATAACTCTCCCAGACTCTAGTGTCGTGAAAGACACCAATTTCTTTGCTTTGTTAATATTGAGTATAAAAATTCCATTGTAACTTAGCAAAATATACTTTAAAATAATTAGAGAATCTTCATTTTCAAAAGTTAAATTAAAGTGGAATATTACTCTTCCGTTTATGAAATTCTTCACGACTTTTCCAAAAGAAGCATAGAGATAGTACTGTTATTTTTTCCAGTATTTTAGTTTATCATATTTACAATTATATGTATATATGATCCTGTATATATATGTATAGTCCGTCCTGAGGGCTGACTTCTGTAGACAGTATCTGCCTCACTTTTACCGATGAGAAAATGTGGCTCAGAGAAGCTAACATAATTGCCCAAAATAATAGTTAATGTCAGATGTGAAATAGTGACTTAAACCTCCAAACTGACAGTATTTTCCACATAAGAAAATCTCCATTGGAAAAAAAAAATCTTCAAAGAGGTAGAAAAGTATAAATTCCCATGTTACTGCTCCCCACTAATGATATTATTATGCCTCGAGTTGATTTGCTTGCTTCTTCTCAAATGCTGATGCTCTTTTCAGAAACTGCATGAAAATAAACTGTAAAAGATGCCTTCCTTCTGAATGTTTTCAGAATAAAAGTGTGAAACCTGCTGGAGGGGCTAGATATTGCTTTTATTTCTTTTCTGGGTGGGTGGTCCGCTGCCATTCCCAAGACCACCACCATCGTGGGGCTGGAATCCTGGCTAATGGTGCTCTAGGGAATTAGGAGCTATTGTTTTGCTTTTCAAAACAACAGCTGAGCTAGCCAAGTTCCAGGTCAGCACACTCACACACACACCTGCATAAAGAAATTAGCTGCCAGCTTCAACCTCACCCACTCAATCCTTTCATCAAAAAGAGTTCTCTTGCTTTTCCAAGGCTCCCACTTCCATCCATAGATATCTAGAGATATAGCATGTGGAATGTGAGACCCCAGCGACAGTAAACAGAAGGAACCCCCGATTCAGTGGTCCAGTTTTCTCAAACTGCAGCCTAAGCATAGGGTCAGGGAATTTATTTTTCTCAGCGTGTCTCTTATCTTGAAACTTAATGTATCCCAGAATCAACTCCTGCCTCTCTGTCCTGAGGCTCCCTGTATGCATTAGGAGCAAAACAACAATTCCCCTGCTCATAATTGCATGCTTCTGTCTGGCTGTTTTACATGTGTCAGGTATATTCAGCAAATCAGAGAAAGACTAGGTCTGCCCCACCTCTGGGCTCTAATTTTCATATTTCAGTCTAGAACTTTCAAAGCATGTCACTACTTTAAAGCAATCCCCCTGGTAAATAATGTCTCTCAGTTCCCAGAGGATTGCCAGGTTGCTCTGGGAGTTAGCCACATTTGAACATTCCAGCTGGAGAATAACTAACCAAAGACTGGTGAAGGTACCCTCTGGTGTGTTGGTTTTAGACAAACCTGAATTGAAAAAAATGCAGTTGCATTTTCCCCTCCTTTGTTTGCTCTGGTGAACTTTTGTTCCATCCGAAATGTTCTTTCTTCCCACTCTGGCATTTGCTGCTCAAACCACTCCCTCGGGCTCAGACATGTTTATGAACTTTTCTCAGAAAGTTATGATGTTACCTCTCTGAGACATTTTCTTGGACGTTTTGCCTTGTGACTATGCCCTGATGAATTCACAGCTACTCTTCTAGATGTTCAGGGTCTCCCTCAGACACTGCAGTGAATAAGGTCAAGGTGGTAAATCTCTTCTCTTTAAAAAGAAAGGTGGAGGAATGAAATGATCTTGAAAAATTAGCCTAGTGCTCATTTGTAGGATAATCTCCCTTGAAAGCTACACCTTGTTGCTTAGATAACGTCATCCTACATTTCCGAAATTCCCTTGGGAATAAGTAGAAGAGTAGCTGCAAAAGGTCATACTAAGAGGCTACTGGGAAAGGTAAAGATAGAAACATAGCAAAGAGGAACAAAAGCAAGTATTTGGGGAAAAAAGTTAGCAGTAGGATTTACGTCAAACAAAAGGCAGGACACTCATGCTTGCTAAATAGCCGTTATATCTTAGGTCTTCAATAAAGTACATGATCTTATCTAATTCTCATTGTATAAAGCAGATTGAATTGTGTCTATCTAAGAGTCATATGGTGACATCTTTTAACTCCTAGTCCTTCAGATTGTGACTTTATTCTGTAATTAGTAAGGTAGTCATTTGGATGGACCCTAATCAATCATGACTGATTTCCTAATTTAAAAAAAGAGAAATCTGGACACAGACAGGCACCCTTAGATGGAATATGATATGAAGTGACACAGGGAGAACACAGCCATCTACAAGCTAAGACGAGAGGCACTTACTGGAACTGTAATATTTTTTTGAGTCTGCCTGCTTGCGTGCATTGGCCCAGATAAATGCATGAGCAATATAGAAAGAAAAAATTAATTTAATATTGCGTTGGCCAATTGGAAGGCAGGGAGTTAATACTTCTAAAATCCCCACTCCTCAATGGCATGTGGGTTACATATTGTATTACAGAGGGCAAAATCACAAGATACACTGGGTTGGAGGGTTCAGGGTCATGCTGGGAGCTGATTGGTCCAAGGTGAGGTAAGGTATTTCTTCAGTTATTTAGAACAGGTCTAAGGACTTTTCCAGTGTCTCTCAGTCTGTTCATGGGAAATCAGCCAGGGAGTATATTCACTTTAGGACTCAGCAACTGAAACATAATTTAGGTCAAGATGTTATCTTTATTCTTCCAGAAGTCCGGGCCTTGAAACCATAGTCAGGCCTGGGCTACTGTCTTCTGCTGCCTCAGGGGTTGCTGATTACCAGGGGTGAAAGGCTAGGTCTCTGAGGGGTAGATATAGAGAGGAATGTGATTTCTAGAGGTGGGATTTAAAACTAAATGTAATCGAAGTCGTAAGGACTCTCCATTTCAAGATTTGGAACAGGTTCTTCTCTCACAGCCTCAGAAGCGATGAACTCTGCTGACATGTCTGTGAGATTATAAATCTCTTTTGCTTAAGCTCAGAGGTACTTTGCTGTTCTATAACAGCAAACTAATGTAGCAGATGCTATTATTATCAGTTGATACAGGAAGAAATCAAGGCTAGAAGAGGTTACTCAAGTTCATCCACAACAAGTGTTCGTGGGCTCAAACACAGACCTGCTAGATGCTTTTACCTGCTACCTGAACAGAGATTGTTGCTGGAATAAAATATGGTCCCTTTTGAAAATAATATGATAACTCTGTAGTTTTCAAATATTTTGGCTAGAAACTTTTTTGTTCACAATGTCATGAAGAAGTTTACTGTAAAACAGATAGGGACGGAGATGTTCCAGCTGGAGCAGGGATGGATGGAGCCTGTGGTCTAACCCATTTATCCCTCTCCCCATCACCACACTGATGGTCCTCAAAAGGCCTCTGAAACCCACTGTTAAATAGAACATTGCTTGAAAATTACTGCATATAAAAGTAAACTACATGGGCACTAACATAGTACTTACATTAGGCATAACACTAGAGAGCAAGAAATGGCCATTATCAAATGTTACAAAATGCATCATATAAAAAGCAGAAATGATACTCCTTCCTCTAGAGAGCATAATGGATGCAAAGCCTTAAAAACATATCCCCTGTCAGGTTGCTGGATTACAGCATAGAATAACACCGGACAGGAGTAATGTGCCACTTACTAGCCCCATGATTCGGGGCAAGTTCATTCCTCTTTGACTCTTTTTCCCTGTCTCTGAGGTGTAGGTCATTGTGTCTGCCCTGTGTACCTCACAGATGCAGTGAGATGACAAACAAAGTAATGGATGTGAAGAGGGCTTTCAAATAATGGAGCAAAGTGCTGCAAAATGATGAGGATTAGTCTCTTGCTGAGTTCTCTAATCATAAAAAAAATTACATAAAGGAAGATACTCAGTTAAACATGCTGAGGAATCAGGGAGAGACCTAGGGGTGAAGGCTCCATGTCTGGGAGAATCAGCGCACCATGAAATTAAGAAGTGTGATCATTAACTGGGCTGTTCTGCACAGGCCTTCATCTCTGCATTCAGTGTTCTCTTTGAAGTCCATGACCTTCTATGTGTCACTGAACTGCTGAATGACTACTCGGAACTGAACTGAGCATCCCAGCTCACCCTGCTGATGTAATCAGACAGGGTTCACTCCGCACAGCCTGGTTTCGTGGTTAGCATTCATTCCAGCAGTTCAAGTGAAGCAGTTGGGGCTGGTAAAACACAAGGCCTGCATTCAGGCATTAGCCATTGACTTCAGGGAGAAGAATGAGTAACCTGTGGTTTGTTTTTGTTCTTCTAGTCCTGTTGGAACCCTCAGAGACTCATTTATTTTTAATGGGGAGTTCAAGTAATACTCTGCTAACAACAATGAAAGGGCAGAGTTTCATTTTATAGCTAAATTTCAAAAGTTCCAGAATGTCAGGAAAGGAAGGGGACTTAGAGGTCACTTCACCCAACCTTCTCATTCTATAAATGGATGAACGAAGGCCCCCAAGAGGAATGTTGATTTTTCCAAGTTCACTCCATGGGTTAGCAGGAGAGCAAGTGTTAGAACTTGGATCAATCATCTGGCAGCCTGTATTCTGTTTATGGATTGCCGAGAGAATGGACATGTTGGCACTACAGGGATGCTGGAGAGATGGAGGAGATGAGATGCTATTTCTACAACGCATCGGAGGCCTCAACAACAGCAACAAAGACATATGAAGTGCTTAATTGTGTGTCTTGGTGATGCGCATAGAAATTGTAGGTTGTGTTAGCTCAAGGTGGTTGTAAAATAATGTTTGCAATATGCATTTGAGGTAGATGTGTACGTCAACAAGGTTGATGTAAAATATTAAACAGCTTGATATCAATGTGTGTATTTTCATAAACTGTCAAACCTGATGCCTTAGTTTGTAACTTCCAAACTTTGATAAATCACATGAGTAGAGCCTCTAAAATATTACAGGTATTCTACATGAATTATATAAAAATCACAGTTCATAATTCATATTAGTAATAGCTTCTGTACATCTCTATAGCACTTCAGAAAAACATTTTTAAAATAAAGTTTTATGTTTTTCATATTTTATTCCAAGAAACTGAGATGTAAAATGACATCCAGTTCTCACACTTGCAGGTTTTGAAAGGGTCGGTAGATTATTTAACTACTCTGTGCCTCATTTTTTTCCCATGTAAATAAGAACAGTAACTCTATGCCCCTCATAAGATTCTTGTGCTAAGTGAAGTGAAATGACATATGTGAAGCACTTATTAAGAAGTAGTTTCTTTTATCACTATTCATAAGTTCACACAGAGGGGCAACTATGGAGTTGGGATGAGAATCCCTGGTTTCCGACTGCATTTCCTCTGCTCTTCCCATTTTTATTCTCCCCTTTTATCTTTCTCTCACTCATATTGTGAATTCTCAGTATTTTGTGGGTATTTTTTTCTCAAAGAATTTTCTCTTTTAAATTGCAGGTGCCACTTACTCTCCATTTTTATTATATGTTAAATTGACTTTATTTTTAAGAGTAGTTTGAACCTTCCCAAATATCTAAATAATTACATTTAGGTATTTTCAACTCTCATTGTGCATTTATAAATCAATAATCTCGATTCTTGATATTTCAAAGGGAGTAACAGTTTACAGTTGTAGAGTACACACTGCCAGTGCAAGATGACTTTGTATCCAGTATTTAGTGTGATTTTCAAAAGAACATTGTAAACTAGTCACAGCACACATTTTACGGTTGAGTACCTGGGGCTCAGAAAAGGAAACAACAGCAAAATATCAAGCAATCATAAGTGGCAGAGGAAAGACGAGAATTTAGTTCATGTGTCATGAACTCAAATTCCTATAAAGGCTGGGCAAGAACAATACAACAGGGACTAAAGAAATTTGTGGAAAAGTAGGGAGGTTCTAATGTGGAAACAATGGCCCAATATTTCCTAGCCTCCTTATTTTTTTAAGAGAAGCCGGAAGCATTTTTATGTGAAATCCAAATTTTTTAAATATTTTGAATTCTAAATAAAACATATCCTTTGTCTGCTTGTTTATAATTGTCAATTTAGATTAATAAATTTTGGGTCCCATATGCTTCTTTCTACTGCTCAGATTGAATTTGTTTCAGAAGAAATTATGCTTATCAAAATGTTTTTTTTTCTTTCTCGCTAGAACAAAGTCAACTTTTTTCTAAACTCAAAAACTAGACTTTGATGTCTAAAAACCAACTCAAACTTAACAGTTAAAACAGAACTACAGATTTGTTTCTTACAAAGCTATGTATTCCTAAATCCTCATAATCTCAGTAAATGAATACACTGTCCGCCCAGTTGCTCAGACCAACATTTTAGGAGTCATTTATGATTCCTCTCCTCCCTCCCATCCACATCCAATACATCAGCTGTGTTTGACCCCACTCCAGAGGTCTCTCCACTACCTAAACTATATATAATTTTACCACTCTGTCTTTCACTCTGAAAAATTTCAAGAAAGTGGAAAAAGGAGAGAGATCAATGTAATGAATACCCTTAGGTCCACACGGTGGATTGGATAATTGTTAATATTTTGCTGTATATGCATCATCTATATTTTTGTATTGAATGAAGTAGTTTAAAGTAAACTACCCATATATATAATGGCATTTTTGTACCTGCTACATATTTCTAAAAAATAAATGCATTCCTCTATATAACCACAATACTATTACCACACAACAAAATTACAAATAATTTTTAATATCACCTAATATCCAGATCATCTATAAATTCTGCCAAGTGCTACAATAATTTCATTTATATCGTATTTGGTTTGTCTATCTGGGATCCTATCAAGGCCTATGCCTCAAATCATTATGTCTTTTTTAGTTTAAAACATTCTCCCTTTTAATATCGCACATGTTATTTTTTTTATCATTCTTTATAGTATTGACTTGTTGAAGAGACAGGAAGTATCCTATAAACCACCCCTCTTCTCAGTAGCCTAAATTCTTCCTTATGGGTGTTCAGTTTGTCCCTTTATCCACTGAATTTCCTATGAATTGGAAGTAAGAGCTGAAGGCTTGATTACACTAATATCAAAGTACCTTCATTTTTGAAGATAGAAATTTGCAGCCACTTTTCTATTTTAATTAACTGAACAAAACCCTGAAAATGGACTTTTGAAGAACAGTAGGAAGGAGACGGGAAAGACCAGCAGGCATGTGAGAAGGAGGCTGTTGCCTTACACCAGTGTCCCAGGATTCGGTATTTAGCGGTGGTTCTCAGAACTTGAATGCATTGAAAGGAAAATCCCTTTATAATTTATAATGGGATGTTTAAGCATTAAACCAACTTGAATGTTACTATTTGTATGACTGGTATATTTTCCTCCCATAGGCAGTGGTTTCCAAGCCTTGTTGCATATTAGAGTCATTTGGCACTAGAAAAAATACCATCCCCACAGATTCTGATTTAATTGGTCTTGGGTGGGGAGAGGGCATTGGTATTTTTTAAAAGCTCTCTAGGTTCAAAAATGCTAACAGGGTAAGAAACACTGCTGTAGGCAGGTATACACCAGAAGCCAATTTGTCATCAGTAATTTGTTTTGGAAATACAAACCAGAACTTGGGACGCTCGTGATATGAATAAAGAAAGTCTGAAGACTCGGTGCCAGTCAATGTGTTCAAACACCTGTGAATGTAAGAGTTGGTGGGGTGCACTTAATTAAAAAGCAGTAATGACAGTAACAACAACCAAAACACTGGATCCTTCCCTGCTTTCCACTTCACTCTCATCTTCACATTTCCTTTGAAATTGTGATTAAAGAACTCTAGGATGAGGCTCTAGATGTGATTTTAATAAACAGTAATGGTGATTCTGACAGTTATTCCATGGTCCCAGGTAAGGAATACTAGTGTATATCCTATAGGATACACTTGCTTTGAAGAGTAGATAGACTAGTGTTGCCCTTAAACAGTGCTCTGTGTCAGAATGAGCTACCAGGCTTGTTAAAACACAGATGGCTAAGCCTCACTCCCAGAGTTTCTGATTCAGTAGGTTTGGGATGGAGTCCACAATTTGCATTTCTAGCAAGTGTTAAATCAGTGGTTCTCAGCCAGGGAAATTTTGCCTTCAAGGGAACATTTGGCAGTATCCACAAACTTATTTTAAGACTTTATTTTTTTTGGAATAGTTTCAGGTACACAGGAAAATTGAGAGGAAGGTAGAGAATTCCCATATACTTCCTTCCCCCCACGCAGGCACAGCCTCTCCCATTACGAACATCCCTCACCAGCAACTATTTTGTCATCTTAACCCCCTCCTCCTTCCAATTGTCTCATTTACCTCTTAACTATCAGGGTACTTTGAGGATCACTCTTCTATTTCTTCCTCATCAGAGTCCTTTAGAGAATTTTTAAATGTTATGAGTTTTGTTTTTCAGGTACCTAACTTTGCAAGCCATCTTTTTTATAAGTCTCAGCCATGGAAAAATTACTAGTTTTTTTTTCCCAAACTGTTTGAAATGCTTCATCAATACAGCAATATGGGAATTAACTTAAATTTATTTAGAGATAATAATAGAATTTATAATACTTTATTTTTTGGTTTTCATGATTTTTCTCTTATACCATTTATGTCACAAAACTAATTTTTTAAAGATAAAAAATCTTCTTAAAGTCTTGTATACATATGTATGTGGTGTCAGAGCAGGATATTAGGTTTTATGAAACGAGAAAGGGAGGAACCATTTGAAGTGAAGAGCTCTTTCATGGAGGCTGGAGAACAAGTCCTACAGGTTTGGATACAGCACCCGGGGTATCTAACACAGGTGATGGCGGAGGACCACACTGTTTGAGAGCTATAATCGTGACTGCCCATGCCACACTGCATAAGCAAGGCCTGACATTTCCTTCTTAACCTTCAGAGAATTGTTCCTATTCAAATGGTGATTTATTATTTCACCCATGTGTTTCAGAATGAGCAAGAAACAGTTATTATAAGAACTTGAGAAATCCCACAAACAAGGAAAACATAATCTAGTAAAATAGATCAATATGTGGCCAGTGGGAGAAACTGACAACTACACCAATAACTCTCACACAGGCAGGAAAGCCAAGTGCTTTACTTAGAGACATAGACTCCGAATTGCACTTATATTTGACTTGAGTAATCAGAGAAGGATTCAGAGAAGGATTCAGAAAAAGAAAAAAACCACCTTAATGTTGCTCAGGATTTGAAAAGGTAGAGTTGGTGAAGAACATTTCAGGCTGAAACAATACTATAGGCAAAGATCCTTGAGCAACTGTGGATAGATCGAACAATAGTGCAAGAATTAAACAGATCTTGCAGGGCTTTGGGGGCTCCCGTGGTGGACAGAAAGACTTAGTGGAGAATAAAATGGAATTTCTCATTGATAGGAACTCAACAGAAACAGTCATGTGGACACTAGTTCTCATTCTGAGAATGACTCTTGAAGAGTTCCTACATGCTGAGGATTTCCATAGGTATCTTCACTTAAAGCTCTCTAGAGCTTGTTGGCATCTTTTGTGCTTCATCCTAAGAATAGACAGGAAGAGGGTGATGTGTTGTAGGCATAGGTCTCTCCACTCTGGAAAGCCACTTGAGCTTGTTTTTAAGGAACATATGAAAGCCTCATATCTGGACAGGATTACAGTTGGCACACTTGGTATGCCAGGAAGACACAAAGCACAATCTCAGTGTCTGTATTTTTTTCTTTGAGTTTTTCATTTTGGGTTTGCACTATTTTTTAAAATAATTTTTGCTCATTTATGCATATTATATTAAGCGGAATATATTAATTTCCCAGTTCTCAGATGTAAATACATCACTGCTAATGAAACTTTTCAAACCACTTTCTGTTGACTGCTATTCCAAACATGATTTCTGTGGCAAGGGTGAGAATCTATTAAGAAAGAGAAAGTTGGAGGACATCCAGCAACATATTTCAAGCACTTCTCATAAGTGATTGAATCAGACCTTGACCTTATAACGTAAGCAGAGTCTGTGCTCCGATACCACCTTGAGGTGCCCGAAAGAAGCCCAGTCAGCCACAATGTTTGAGCAATTCCAAGGGTGGCACCTTATAATAGTGGTATTCTGATGATGAGATCTGCCCACAATGAACTCCCAGAAAGATCTCAGAAAGACTGATGTCATGAAGACCTCAATTATCAAAGTAAAAGAGGAAGAATGTGACGTGGGAATTTCCTCTGTCATCTCCTTGGCACAGACTCAAAAGGTAGAACGAGGCAGAAAAGGAAGCAGTTCTTCTTCTACCTCTGTGCTGTTTCCTGCACCATGAGTCAGGTTTATGTGAGCGGAGACTTTAGATAAACTAGTGGACCTTTAAGTCAGAATTGCTGGAAGTCAGATCTGGCTTCAGAATAGGTCCTCATGTATCAAAAACTGCAGAGAGAGAACTGAACAGAAGAGGTGTGTGCTGGGAGAAGCGCAGACTTCAGAATCAGAAAGGCGACGTTTAAATCCCTCAGCTGCCACTCCCAGCTGTGTCCCTCTGGCTGAACTTCGAGTTTCACCGGAAAACGGGGTGTAGGGCAAGCAAGGTATTAACAACGTTTGCAACCGAATAGTCTCAAGAATCAAAGGACATGTGTATCTGAAATTGTCTCATAGGCGAATGAGTCCCAAACATTAATATGCATACAACTCACTGGGGAATCTTGTTCAAGTGCAGACTCTGTAGGTCTGGGGTGAGGCTGTGGACTCTGCATTTCTAACAAGCTCTCTGGTGATGTTCCATGCAGGGGTCCCTATAGTACATTTTGAACAACATGGTGTTAAAGAGAAAATTGTCAGCCAGTGATTGACTATTATTGGTCTATTTTAACAAGTTTTCAGGGAAAGATATTCTTCAGCCTTTACATTTTAATTTTTCCTCTCCTTTACCAACTCCTACCCTGACCCTTCTCATCAACCTACACATCTAATAACTTCGTCACTGCTCACTTAATATAGGGAACCCTGCTAAAAAATAACAACCCATACTTTTACTGATGTCTAGGTTTAGGGGAAAATAATTTTGTCTGTAGGTTTTTACTTACAATGATTTCATCGTTATCTCTGTGTACATTAGATACCTGGGGATTGTGATGAGGCAAAAACATTTTTTAAAAAGTGCTTGATAAGTTGCAAGAGAGAATTAGAGGAAACATTATAAAATGAAGTCTTGGAAATAATTATACACATATTCATATAATGTGTGAATTTCTGTAATATTTTATATATTTTGCTATTTTTAGGACACTTTCATATATGTGGTCTCATTTATTCTTTATGAAAAGGTTAGGTGGGCAAGCTCATTAAGTCCTGTTTCTCAGATGATGAAACTGGAACACACAGAGAGGAAGTGAGTGTTGCTGCAACACCAAGTCCGGTTCTTCTGATTCCTAATTCAATGCTCTTTCCTTTGTCTCCTTGTCCACAGTGCTGACCACCACGCTGACTCAGGAAACATGTTGGTTGGGTTTGGGAAACCCTGGTAAGGCTCCAGGTACCAGAATGTGAAAGGTAGAAGTCACAGATTTCTTCTGGGGTTGGTTACTATGGGTATACCATCAGCAAGGAGCCCATGAACATAAATATCCCTCAAACTAATCAGATGAAAACTTATTCCAACCCTGAATTTCCAGATGATTCATTTGCTTGCTTCATTTCCAGCCAAGAATACAATGTCCTATTCCTTTTGGAATGTTTACAGATGAGAGTTAGAGGCTGTGGGTGGAGGACCTGGTGATTATTACAATCATCCCAAATGGGTGCCTAGTTTTCTACTCTCTCAAAATATTTTTATTACCTTCTCTGTGATATGTCCCTGACCATTCAAACTCATAGTGATCTTAATCTTTCTTTTCCTGCTCATACTAACTACCCTATGAGTAATACTTGTAAGGTACTTGGCATCATATACTGATATTTTACCTGTAGTGAGGTTTCACTCTGCCATGTATGTGCATTTTCCTTGCCAGATGAAACCAGGAAGTGTTTGAGGGCAGCAGCAGACGTGTTTCAGGCCTCATCTTACACTGAATGATGGAAATAAAAATGGAGGTGCGGAGTGAAAATTGTGTTGACTTTGGAGTCAGATAAACTGGATCAGTTGCTCATTGTCTATGTGACCCTGAACAAGAAAGATCCTGAAACTGAGCTTTTCTTGCCTCATGTAAAAAGTGAGAATATTAATACCTATCTCATACTATTGTCATAAAAAGTAAATGAAATAATATGTGTGAAAGTACTTTGCAGACTTCTCAGAGATGTGCAAAGGTAAAGGATGTACTTTAAGACTCATATACATTAAATAGGAAGAGCTTGCTAATAAACTCTAGTCATATACAATTATATTTGCTTCCTCTTCAAATACTTTACATTTCTATGTCCTGCTATGCAAAGTAATATAACCACATGGAAACAATATTATTAATTTGTTTTTGCAAAAGTGGGAAATATAAAAGATCCTGATTCAAGAAAAGCTAATATAATCCAGATGCCAAAAGGCTCAACATTGTGGTCTCATGGAGCAGACACTAGGAAATTCCCTTTTAAATTCTCAGTAATTTTGTGGAAATATTAAGAGAAATGGCATAACTACCAAAGCTTCTAAATGGAGAAAAATGATTCTCTCTTTGAAATGGAGATACTAACACAAGCAGATCACACATACCTACAAGCTCCTCTGAAAGTGACCCTAAAAACCCAAACCCAACTTTCCCTTCCTATTTATCCACTTTCTGTTTGCACCACATCAACGCGCTTCCTGTTTCTGGCGTCAAGACCAGTCCATAGCATTTCCTCTCCTCTCTGTTACCCTCACCACACACATACCTACTGAGTGTCAGGAGCTACACTGGTGATAGTCATTATCTGTAATCTGCAAATACATCTTGCAGAAAGATTCCCACTGTTTTGATCTTACAGAAATCAAGGCCTCAAGAATCTTAAGTCCTGTGGGTCAGGGAGAGCCAGAGTCGACATAGACCTCTGTGGTTCTTTGTCTCTGCTCTTGTCGATCAGCACACAGTCCAAAGCTCCTCTCCTTCATTCTTTCAAAAATATTTTAATCATGTAAACTATTTTTAAACATTTTCAATCAGTTGGATTTATCCATAGACATTTTTCAAATGAAAATTTAAAAATACTGAACATCCTCCAGACAAATACTTTTGAATTACTAACTGAAAATAGCAGATAACATATAAATAAGGGTTTGAATAGGAATGTACAACATGGTAAATTGAGTAGAACAGGCATGTGAGACCAAAATTTACTTTTTTAAGAAGGGCCTGATTTCATGAAAAAAATTACTAGATTATGAAACAAAACCCCAAGTTGTAGATGTTACCGTATAAGAAACTTTCTGTGTGATAGTAGGCATTTCTTTTCTCCTGTAGACCTCAGATTTCCCATTTGTGACATGAGGAAGTTCTATGAAATATGTCACATTTTGTCTACAATACTGTGACATCAGCTTGTCTGGCATTTATCCCATACTTTTCCACACTAAATCCCCCTCATTTTCCCCCTCTTTTTCCAATCTATCTTTTCTTGTCAAATCTTGCTTAGGTATTCTTTGTATTGTCTACCAATCCACACTACTTTAACTTAACATTATTCCTTAAAATAATTTGCAAAACTTTATTTTTATTCTAATCATATTCAAGAATCCTTAGTCTAACCATATTCATGATCTAAATTATATTTTATTGTCTATGCTATTAGAGTTGTTCTGATTTCCCCCTTTTTACTCCTTTTCACCCAGCCTCCCCCACTCCCTCAGGCAATTCTCACATTGTTCATGTCAGTGGGTCCTGCTTATAAGTTCCATGGCTACTCCACTTCCTATACTATACTCTATATCCCCATGGCTGTTCTGTAACTACCTATTTGTACTTCTTAATCCCCTCACCTCCTCACTTATTCCCCCACATGCCATCCTACCTGGCAACCATCAAATTGCTCTCCATAGCCATGATTTTGTCTCTTCTTCTTGTTTGCTTAGTTTGTTTTTTAGATTTTATTGTTGATAGATATGTATTTATTGCACTTTTATTGTTCAGAGTTTGGATCTTCTTTTTCTTAAATAAGTCTCTTTAATATGTCATATAATAATGGTTTGGTGATGATGAACTTCCTTAGGTTTTTCTTATCTTGGAAGCTCTTTATCCATGCTTTGATTCTAAATGATAGTCTTGCTGGGTACAGTAAGCTTGGCTGTAGGTCCCTGCTTTTCATGATTTTGAATATTTCTAGCGAATCTCCTCCAGCCTGCAAGGTTTCTTTTGAGAAATCAGCTGACAGTCTTATGGAAACTCCCCTGTAGGTAACTAACTTATTTTCTCTTCCTGCTTTTAAGATTCTCTCTTTATCTTTAACCTTTGGCATTTTAATTATGATGTGTCTTGGAGGGAGCCTCTTTGCCTCCATCTTGTTTGGGATTCTCTGTACTTCCTGGACTTGCATGTCCATTTTCTTCATCAAATTAGGGCAGTTTTGTGTCAATATTTTTTCAGACAGATTTTCATTTTCTTGCTCTTCTTCTCTTTCTGGCACCCCTATGATGTGAATGTTGGACCATTTGAAGTTGTCCCATTTACTGCTTATACTCTCCTCATTTTTTTATTCTTGTTGTTCTCATTGCTTGTTTTTTTGCTTCTTGATGTTCCAAATCATTGATTTGATTCTCAGCTTCATCCACTCTACTGTTGTTTCCTTGTAAATTGTTCTTTATTTCAATTAGTGCATCCTTCATTTCTGACAGGATCTTTTTTAGGCTGCTGATGTCTTTACTAAGTTCTATGAGTATCCTTATAAATAGTGTTTTGAACTCTGCATCTGATAGATTGCTTATCTCCATTTTATTTAGCTTTTTCTGGAGCTTTGATTTGTTATTTCATTTAGGCCACATTTCTTTGTTTCCTCATTTTGGCAGCCTCCCTGTGTTTGTTTCTATGTATTAGGTAGAGCTGCTTAGCCTCCTTGTCTTGATAGTGTGAACTAATATAGTAGGTGTCCTATAGGGTCCAGGGACATAGCATCCCCTATTGCCCAAGCTGTGTACTCAAGATGTACCCTTTGGTTGGGCTGAGTACACCCTCCTCTTGTAGTTGAGGTTTAGTTGCTGTTGGCAGATCAATAAGAGGTATTTACCCAGGCCAGTCAGCTGCAAGGACTGGCTCTGGCCACTGATCACCAATATCTGCCTTCTGTGAAAGATCAGCTGAGCAGGAGCAGGGTGGTGGTACTCCAGTGTAGTCTGTAGCTGTCTACTGGGTGTGTTGACCCTGGGATTTCCTGGGTGGAGCAAGCCAAGGTCAGCACCCACCTGTCTTTCACCCTGAGTTACCCTGCCTGAGCTGTAAAGCAATCTGAGATGGCTGTTACTTGTGCTGGGCTTGGAGATTCCTGGGAAAAGCCAAGCTGTGAATCTAGGCTGGCTGCTGCTAGTGCTGAACCTGGGGCTCACTGAGTCCAGTTATTGCTTGTTTGAGGAATTTAGGAAGTTGTACAGCATGAACCAAGACCAGCCATTTATATGAAAAGTCAGCTTAAGTAGATCTATAATTTGGGTGGGGCAGAATCTCTGGGGATCCCCAAAGTGGGTCAAACAGTGTTAGCCAGGTTGATGGAGTCTCAGATATAGCATCAGCTGGCTACCTCCATGGGGAGAGGGTTTAGAAAAGGGATAATGGTGTTGATGTCAGATACTTCAATTTCTCCTTTTATACCTCTGGTGCCTTTTAAGCTGCTATCCTGGTGCTAGAGCTCAGAAGGAGTATGAGTAGGTGAGCCCATGTGTGGGTTCTTTAAGAGGAACTGCTTGGGGATCCAGAAATTTCTTCCACTTATTCAATCCCTGATTGTTTTTTGCAGCCAGAACTTATGGGGACTCTTGTGCTAGTGCTGGAACCCTAGGTTGTGGGACCTGGTGTCAGGCTGGGACTCCTTGCTCCCAAGATATCCGTTCCAAATTTTTATCCACTACATGTGGGTGAGAGACCAGCCAGTTCTGCATCTGTGTCCCTCCTACCGGTCTAGTTGGATGTGGTTTGCTTAATTCCGTAGTTGTCAAACTTCCATTCAACTCATTTTCTGCCAGTTATGAGTGATGGTTGTTCTATATTTTAGTTGTAATTTTGATGTGGTTGTGCAAAGAGAGGAGCCATATTTGCCTACACCACCATCTTGACCAGAAGTCTGGCAATTTTTTCTCATACTCATGAAATTTAATGTGTAACTTAAAAAAATTTTATCCTTGTACCCAAATCTTGAATATCATCAATTGTAAACAAACCACACTTTTCTCAAACTCAAATTTTCCAAAAGTTATCTGGACTCCACAAGGAAATCTGTCCTTACCACAGATCACTCTTGACTGCTTTCACTCTCTACTTCCTTGATTCTTTCCTTTACAGCTGTCCAGTTCACCAGGTCTACCCATCTACTGCATCCTAGAAATCTTCTACCACCATCCAGCCTCACCTATTTGGACCTTTTTCAATGTCTTGTTTGTAGACAAATTCCCCTTCCCCACCAATGCACATAAAATATTTTTTTTAAAAAGCATCACATTAAGTAGTGGCTTAAAAAGCATAGTTTCGGTTATATCCAGTTCACAGTCTCCTTGTTGAAGAACATACATTCTTATCTGGACTGAATATTGTTCTTCTGAATACAGAACATTCTTCACTGCTCAGCATGGCCCATCCGACCATTCTTAGAGGTCTTCCTGGCTTTGGGTCCATGAACATTGTGATGTTGAGGAGGACTTGTTTCCTCTCTCTGGTTTCTTGGTTGTGTGGGGGAATAAGCACAATTTTCTGAAGGACTCAGACTAAACTGGGTTGCGGTCTTAAATCTCGCTGTGTGCCATGAATAAATGACTTAAGAATTCTATTCCCCAGTTTATTTACATGTAAAGGGGGGGAACAATACAAAGCATTTTTGTGGTATTTAAATGGGGTCATATGGGTAATATATCCATTATAACACAGCTGGTATAAGTGCAACATTTTTATAAAATATTATTTTCACGTTTAGTGTTTGAAATATAGTTATCACTATCTGGGTATTATTGTCAGCTCTACTCTTCAAGAACCCTTGGCTTGCCCTGGCTGACATGGCTTTGTTGGGGTGTCAGCTTGTAACCAAAGGGTCGCTAGTTTGATTCCTGGTCAAAGCACATGCCTACGTTATGGGCTCCATCTCTGTTTGGGACAGGTGGAGGCAACCAATCAGTGTTTCTCTCTCACATCACTGTCTCTCTCTCTCCCCTCCCCTCTCTCAAAAGTGAATAAAATAAACCTTTATGAAAAAAATAACACTTAATTTCTTTAGGTAGAACTAAACTACATTTGTGAGAAGCACTGGCTATGTGAAGGGCTTGATACCTCATGTCAGCTCCTGTGGCAAGAGCTTCATATATAAAATCATACTCCTTGGGACCTTCCCATTTTGTTCCTGTTTCTGATGTGTGGGAAGCTGATTTAAAAGCAGAAAAATTTTTTTTCTGATAATCTGTTCAAGTATACACCACCACTCACAAGGACAAAATAACTCATATGTTCATTAGAGATAGCAGTCATTCAAATATTTGGCAAAATGTTGATATTTATTAGCAGGTACATAAGAGGCACATAAAGGTTCATGACACCACTCTACTTTGATGTAGGTTTAAAAATGTTTCTATTACATGTAAAAGAAAGATTTCTTCCATAGGGTTCCAAATTGCCACTTGTATCACTCTAAAACTGTAATTGCTTTCCCTTGCTCTTATCTTCTACTATCAAACTATCTTCCTTTGCCCCAACTCATTCATATTCTCTATTTTGACCAGAAAAATCACTTACCTTCCTATGCCAATAAAGCAGTTAAGCTCACAATATTGCCTCCCTTTTGCATGGCATGCTGCCCACGTTTCTGTCGAGTAAGTCAAGCTGCTTTTCTCCTCAACACGTGGGTAGAGGTTGTTTCTACGGACCGAGTCTGTCTCTGTGCAGTCACAGCTGCATGAGGATGTGTGCAATGCTTCTGCAATAGCCCACGTTCCTTGTTTTCCCAGAGGTGCTGGTTCCACCTTTTACTTAAGTTCCTCAGGAACAAAGGTATTGTTTTCTACTTCCCTAATAATTTGCCACAAAGTCAAATGCAATGTCTTTCACAATGTCAGCCCTGAAGGCATGAGAATTCAGAATTTTATTTTTTCTGTTTAGAGATCTGGAGAATTCTACAACTTCTTTAGGAAACCAAAGTGATGAATTTCATATAATTAAGGCTAATAGGAGAAGGGACATTTTCTGATTTTACCCTTCCTTTTACTTTAAATGTGGAAAATTTTTAATTCTCTCATTATGATAGTAACCCTTTTTTTTCTTCCTTTTGTTCCCTACTGATTTAATAGTTGTTAGCAGAGAAAAATAGCTAACATAAAATGATAGTGCCCTGAAGGTGCTTAAGAAGTATTTGTAAAGCAAAGAATTGAATTACCATTACCACCACTTCAGCCAAAAGTCATTTTCTTTTCCTTTGAGGAAAGGTGAGAGCCTTGTGAAATAGCATTGAGAGGGAAAACTATATTCAGTGTATTGATTATGAAGAGAAAAACACCCTTTTGAAGGGGCAGAAATCAGTAGACATGTTTTTAGAGAAGAAAGGAAAGAAAACTTCTCTTTCTCAAGGCTCTTGATACATACCTGGTCAATTGGGGAAGCACGATTTCAGATGAACCCTGAAATCCCTAAGACTTTGGTCCTTGAATCCCAGGCAGAAGGGACTAGAGACTACAATATCACCTTTCAAGTATAAAATCTGTACTCTAACAATTTGGTACAAAAAACTTAGATATTTCTGTAATTTTTCTTTCATTTATGAAAGGAGAAAAAAACAAGGAAAAAGAAATAAACAAAAAATGAAAGAGAAATAACTGAAGAATGGTGTAAAAACATTGGCCTCTCTGCTGAAAAAGGAAAGAGAACAAGAAGGAAAGAGAGAAGAATCTGCTTGAGTGATGATTTAAGTTTTAAATCAATTAATTAAGCTTTAAAATTGTGTTCATGTGGCTCCACCTAAAGGCGGAAACATTGTCTTTTGGGTCCTCAGTCACTGAGGGCCTTCCAGTGGCTGTTGGTTTCACAGAGTTCAAGACCTGGAGTAGAGCTGAAGGGTTATATTCTTCCAGGAAAATGCATTCCAATCTGCCCTGAGTAAGGAAATGGATTACTTAGCTTATAAATATTAGAGATCTGTAAAGGACCTTGTATTATTGAGATAGTAATAAAAATTTAACAAGACCATTCTCTGTAGAGTGCATATTAAAATGCATTTTGTTATGATTTCTCTGAAGTCTATTTTCAGCTGGGCTGAAAATAAGAAATAATTAGATATATATTTACAACAAAATTAGGTCTTTTATAGAATGATGATCTTCTAAAGAATTTTTATTACTTAATCTTTAGAATAAGACAGAATTAAAGCATTGCAATCTTTTTAAATGAATAAATGTCAAAATCATGACACAAATACGGACTACTGTACTAATCTGAATGCAAATTAGTGCAGTGGCTGAAGTTCAGGTATGACATTGAAGAATCTGAAGTTCTAGAATCAATCCCCTTGAAATTGCATGAGAATGCCTGGAAGGTTTTTTTCTTCCATTTCTGCTTCTGAAAATTCTAATGATACATCAAGGCTCCATAAATTACACTCCTTCCATCACATTTTTCCTGATTTTCAGCATAGTATGGTAAAGACCCACATAAGTGTTTTAGATAATGAATTAAATAACTGCTGATGAGTGAATGAGCCCATGAAGGAATAATTTCATCAAAGTTCAACTGCAAAGAAAGCAATTTAAGTCTCCTAGATGAAATTTAGGTCAAAGAAACAGTAGAGCAATTCTGTATGAACTAAGTAGAACTCAGAGCTAAAAGAAAATGCGAAGGAGTGACAGAAGTGGGTTTAGGTTTACTCAAAGAGAGGTCAGATCTGAGCCTGGAAGTGGAGGACGGAGCCAGTAAGTGCATTCTTTTGCTCAAGCATTGCATAGCATAGCCCATTATCTTGCTGTAACCCTAAAACTGCTCTAAAAATTAAAGTCTCAAAAAGAAAACAACAACCACTTTCTACGAGTGAGTCAGTAGTGCAATAGCAGTCTGTTTAGTCTTGGATCAACATAATGAATCCAAGCATTTCTTTGGGTATCTAATAAATACCTCCACGTTTTAATAGGTCCCAAAACATACCCTTGATTCCCCATGCCCCACTCCTATTTCTCCTCCACTATCACAGTAAATGGTGCCACCATAGACTCAATTACTCAACTGTAAAATCTACAAATTCTCTTTTCCTCTTGCTCTGTTTTTTGTTTCTGATTAATCATCAAGTCCTGCTAGTTCTTACCTCTAAATCCATCTGCTGTTGTTCCTTCTACTGTCATCTCAGTCCAGCATACCACTATCTTATACCTGGACAAATGTTATACTCTCCTAACTGGTATCCCAGCTTTCAATTGTCCATCTGATTTATTTATTAATTTTTATAAATCAGTTGTCTTTCTAAAATTATATCAGAGTTGTCATTCTCTACCTTGAAACTTTTCAGTGTTTTCTCTAATGATGTTAGAATAAAATCTGGACTTACTGAGATGTGGCCTGCAACTCCTACAGTAAATGACTCTTGCCTCCCAAATCAACTCTGCCATCAAGTTTCCTACACTCTGAATAAGGCCCCACGTCTGTCCCGTGAGTATATCAAACCCTTTCCCAACTCTAGGCTGCTTCATTTACCTAGAGTACTTCCTCCAAATCATTGCATATGTGTTGCTTCTAACTTTTGTTTTTCCAGTTTTTAGTTAAATGGTTAACCAATTTGATAATAAACTCATGCTTTGCATTTTCCTTCTATCTTGTTTATTTTCACTAGTCCTTCAAACTCCCTGGAATCAAACATCAATTTAATTATTGACTGTACCAGTAGGGGTTCTCTAGAGAAACAGAAATGTTTTCATTTATTATTATGCCTTGATAACTTCAATTGCCATTAAATGTTCTTCAACTTTATTATTTTATTGAGGATGCAATGTTGCAGTATAGCAATTTTTCACAATATCTTTAAACAATTTAGATATTCCTCAGCTTGAGTCTTATAATTGATGATAAATTCCACTGTTCACATTCTGATGACATTTACAAGATAATTCTTTTCACTAATTTAAATTGTTTCTAATGTTTTAGGTTAAAAAATTTTGTTATTTTTTTTTTAAAGATTTTATTTATTTATTTTTAGAGAGGGAAGGGAGAGGGAGAGAGAGAGAGAGAAACATCAATGTGTGGTTGCTGAGGGACATGGCCTGCAACCTAGGCATGTACCCTGACTGGGAATCGAACCTGTGATGTCTGACTCACAGCCCGCGCTCAATCCACTGAGCTATGCCAGCCAGGGCAAAATTTTGTTATTTTTATTTCATTTTGGTTATTGGGAAGACTGAAATTTTATTTTACATGTTTAATAATAATTCATATATCTTTTTTGTGAATTTGTACTTTTTGATTATTCAGTTGAAGAGTTAGATATTTCTTAATGACATAAAATAACTTTTTATATTGATTATATTACTATATCATCCATCACATGCATGGCAAATACTCATTTATAGGTTTCTTTATTTTTTAAATATTATTTATGAAGTTTTGATACCAATATTTCAATTATCTATCCAAATTTAGTGATATTTTTACTTGCTAAAGTAATTTAGTATTTTTTATGCTTTGTAGGTCTTCCTTTATCCTGTAAGAGTAAAGGCAGAAGTGTTTTGAAATATGATTAAAGACAATTTTTAAGATAAATTTAAAAGCTAAGTTAAATATGAATAGTGTGATATTTAAAAAAACAAATAGGTTAATGAAATTCAATTGAGAATTAAGAATAAAACACATGCATTAACATTTTAAGTCAATGGAAAATGTATGGACTATGCAAAAATTTATTATCTATTTGAAAAAAATGGATTTATACTATTCAAAGCCAAATTCCAGATGCAACTAATATCGAAATAGCAATAATAAAAATAAACTTTCAAGCTATTAAAATAAATTATAGTAAAGTTTATTATGCTTTGGGGTAGAAAAGAAATCTTTCTAAATAGCCATAAAGATACATGCATTCAAGAATTGATATATTTGCGCCAATTTTATTTTTCTTCCTAAAGGTTGTTTTATTGTAAAACCATAAATACAACACTGACAGAAAATCATTTAAGCAACTGATCTCTAACCATTAAAAGGATGTCTTTTTGCCTTGGTATCAGCTAACTGGGAAATAATGTTGTAAGAATTCATGGGGTAGAGGGATTCTGGATTCTGGGCTGGGGCTTTTGTTGATTTAAGGAACCAAATGGAGCCTTGCTCTTCTCCCTGGGAACGTCCCACTTTTGGACAAGAACAGACAGTTAGAAACAGTAACATGTAAACAGCTCAGTTTTAAATTGCATTACTCCGTAAAAATCTTTCCTTTTTCTGTTCTTTCCTCCATTTGACATCAGTAAAAAAGCTTGAAACATAATGAAATTGATTTGGCTGTAAATGCAGAAACATTACACAAAGTGAAACAAAAAAACCAAAAGGACAAACAGAAAACCCTTAAATAAGCCCTCATGTTTGGTCCCGGAGGCTTACACCTCACACACAAACAGTGAACTCAGTCTCCCTGCAATGTGCCTGCTTGCAGAGCTGCAAACAACGCCTTTTCTTAATTAACACAGCAAGGGTGATACTGTATTTTTTTTTTTAAATAAAGTACATAGTACACAGGGTCCCAAGATGGCCCTGAATAAACCCCTCGTGGAGATTTGAGCCAAGCACCTAATGTGCACAAAAATATTATGTTACCACAAAAGTATGAATTAATGCTACTGGTATCAAGAAATATTAAACACATAAAACTTATAAGGATTAAGAAAAGTATTCATTAATATCCGTAGAAAACTCTGGCCTAAAAAAAGGTGTTTTTTTTGTAATTTTGGAGGATCCTTTTTTAAAGATGACTTGATGGGGACGTACCACCAGGAGACAGAGGGCCCTGCGGGGCTGAAGGCTCAGTCCCACTGGGCCACAGGTCCAGGGCCTTTCAGACCCCAGGCATCAGGTAATCATTTTGTTCAACCACCTGAAGCAGAGATGTATTTTTAAAGTATTATGTATTTTCCTTTCTCTTCTGATTCTACCTTCTTTCCCCCGCAACTTCGCATCAGTGATTCTTTCTTGTCAGGGAAATCTTGGGAAAGCCGTGGAGGACCTGCTCTCCCACACCTCATTCAGTAATCACGTGCCTGCACTGCTATCCTATCTCAATAGTTAAGACGTTAATCTAGGTGATACCATAGGCCCATCTGACTGTGTTTCTCGGAGTGCAAGAAATTCAAAGTTTAAGCTGTGAATATAGGAAAGAAACTATCAATTGCCATATTTTTCTTCTAGCTGACATTGTTTTTCTTTACAGCTTTCTATTGGATTTCTTCAGTGCTTCTTTTTATTTTTCTTTAAATCTTGAAAGATAAATATTCTATTTTCTATTTTCTAGTATCTAACCTTAAATATTTTGCATGGACATTTAAAATCATTTAAACAAAATCTCAGTGATCACTAGCTTTATCCAACCTCATGTTCATTATATCTAAAAGTTTACTTCTCCCTTGTCATTCAAAGCTAATTTTTAATCAAACAATACTAGATTTACTGATTTTGTTCACTGATTTTTCTCCTGTGACTCCTTCTTGCATATTAGTATTTACTAATAATTTTTATTTTTAATTGACTATGTGAATTACCCTTTCAAAGGGTCAGTGAATTATAAATTTAGAGTCCTTGCATGTCTAAAATGGTTAATAAGCCAACATACGCTAGCTGGGTATAGAATCCTACACTCAAAGTTATTTTATCATAACAATGTGGAGCTGTTGCTGCTTTGTCTTCTTGAATACAATATTGCTGACTTTATTCTATTCCTCATTCCTTTGTACTTTATTTTTCTTTTCTGCTTAAAGTTTATCTTTAGAAGTTAATTCCTTTTCATTATATTCTTAGGTTTCATTTTGTTGTTTCAAGTTATGAGTATTTGTTCTTGTGTTTATTTTTTAACGTTGCTTGGAAGTTAGAGGGCCCTTTTAATCTTAGAAGTCATGTTTTTCTTCACTTTTTGAAAATTCTTGCCATGTTTCCGAAATATTATCTTCTCTCTATTCTCTCTATTCTTTCTTCTTTCTTTCTGAAACATTTTTTAAAAAGCTGAATATTAGGATACTTGACCAATTCTTTTTTTTACATTTTTTAAAGATATTTTCAATATTTGGGGACATGTTTGGGCAATTTCTTAACTCAGTTTTGGCAGCACGTTTTTTTGTCCTTCTAGTGAGTTTTTAAATTAAAGTACTTTTTTTAATTTCTAGAATTCTAATATGTTCTTCTTCGTAAGCACTTGTTCTTTATCATAATATTTGGTTCTTGCTTTTGGAAGTAAGTTTTTTTTTGAAGAAGTTACTTCCCTTGGCTCTTTAGATGGTCATATATATAAAAATAACTTTGAAATCTTTTTTAGACTGCATTATTATCTCTACTTACTTGGTTAGTTTTTTTGGTGTTTAAGTTTATTGTTTCTCTGTAAAGATACTGAAGTTAATTTAGCCATTTTGTGATTCTTGGATATTTGCAGAGGAATTTTTATCACATCTTGTCATGAGAATTTCTTTTTGAGATGTGGCTACACGATTTTGCAAACACTAACCTTAAAGATGGCTTCACTTTAGACTTGCCTGGTCAGCAGAGAAGCCTCAGACTTTGCTTCTGCCCAGCACAACCCGAGTTCCAACATTGCGGTAGTAAAGCAGCAGACTCTGAGGTCATGCGCAGTTTGTTTAACCCTTTTAGAAATGTGTCTCCAACCCTGGTTCATAAAGAGTTCTCTTCTTTGCTTTTGGGTGTGGCCAAAAGTTAATATATATAGTTTTAATGAATTTTGTGTGGAGGGAAGATATCATATTTCCCACCTGCCATCTTGAACTTGAAATGATTTACTTATATTTTTAGTTTTTGGAAAGGTTTTATCAGATAAGAATTACATTTAACACATATCCTTTCAGCAATAATCCAGGTGAATATTGTATCCTCGGTGTGATGTGTTACATCAGTGATCTTCAAAGAAATATGAGCATTTCAGTAGCTATTTGCCTGCTTTAAGTTAAAGAATATTTTCATAGTTTTTGTAGGGTGTTTCTTATTTTTCTGTTTCATTTTGTTTTCTACTTCCTCATTTTTTAGAAGTTCAGTCCACTTAAGTGTGGTATTAGAGTTTATATAATATGAGTGGATTTCCCTAGATCTGTTTTTATCTCCAACTAGTTACTGGGAGAATATTTCTCCAACTTTAATCTCTTACTCAGACGTTAGTCTGATGATCTGGTTGATGTGTAAAACCAGACAACACATTAACTTTCTAGAGTTTTGTTGTCATTTGTCAAGGTTTTTTTTTCCCTAAATTTTCTGACTTCTTTAGAACAAAAATTATTTTCTTCCTTTTCATGTAGGGAAATGTGTTCCTGAAAAATTTAGAACTAATTACTATGTTTAATTGAGTAATGTATTCTTTTTTTTAACTATGATACCATTTTTTAAATGGACCATTACTTTGCTCTACAAGTGTAAGAATCCAATTTTTTTTTCCTTCTGTCTCTGAACATACTATGTTTCTGTGTGTATAGGCCTGAAATAAATACGGAAAATGCAGTACTTATTAGGGACCTAGAGTATTGTCCTAAACCTGCACTTCATAAAGCTTTTCAGTAATTTCTTTACAACCCAGAAATGACTGCATTGCTTTGATTCAGCAAAAGCTCCATATGTCTGAGGCAGGCATGAAGAAGAATGTTGAAATCTTCTTACCACTTTTCTGATTCACTTTGTCATTTTGCTCCATGGATATTGTTTTAACTGGACTGCTAAAAATATCCAGAACCCAAAAAAGCACAACACGACTTAAATACAAAAACATTTATCTGCTTTTGTAAATTTCCCTTTTGCTTTTACTTTAGTAAATGTAGACACATAAACACATGCTCATGTCAGGAAAATAACCATTCTTCTCTTTCCTTTGATAAATATGTAATCTTCTAAAACATGATTTAATAAATTACAACTAAGTTATATCTAAGAAATATCCAATTCTAGATTTTTTAAAAAACTACCTTTTAGATGTCAATTATCATAATATGCTATTAGAAGAGCCATTGGTTAAGTATTAAAATTACCTATGGCTCTTCATGCTGCTAGATCAGCACCTGATCTACTGGTCCCTGGTCTGTGGCTCTGCATTTAGAAAGCTGTATCATTTTGTCTGTGGGATTCTACTTCTCTGTGTGTAAACTGCGTCTATATCCTACCCATGGTTCTTCACCACAAAATTAGGAAGAAAAATGAGATAATGTCTGTAAATGTTAAATGTCTAGAATTTACTTTCCAATAAGTATAAAAGACATCATTAGACATGCAATATTTAACAAAAAATTGTTTCTAAATCAATGAAACAAAGGGGAGAATAAAGAAACAGACTATTTACTTCCATATATTCATTTACTCATTAATTTATTCAAAATGTCATTGAAAGCGGACTGTATCATAGCCATTGTGTAAAGCATTGAGTATGTGAATTGCAAAGATAAAAATGGTGTCGTCCTGTGAGGAACGTAGTAGGAAAACAGATACTGGCACAAGGAGCTCTGACAAAGCACAGGAAGTGACAAAGACTGAGAGTGACTATCAAGGGTTTAGGATAGAAAAATATTAATGTAAGAAGGGAAGAGGGAGGTGGGAGTTTTTGTAACTAACTTTTATTTTCGTTAAGCTATTGGTAATATTCTACAGTGTTTACAAAGTGCTCTAAGAAATAGAAAGTTTTAAAGATTATACCAGCACTATAATATCAGAGTCTGTTAATATTTTTTAAATTAATTGTAATTACTCATCATTAACTTCTCTTAACTAACATAGGACATTTCTATAAATTTATTTAATAATGCAAAGTTAGCAGAACAAAAGGGGAATCTTTTTTTCTCATGTGCCCTAGTTACCACTCCCTCCCCCTCCTCAGCTGCACCCACTGGTAAGGCTTAGCATGCATTCTTGCAGTCCCTTCTATGAATTGACATGCACGCTCAAGTAAATTACATGCTTATTTCAAAGACAAATGAGAAACATTGTTATGCAATTTGCTGTTTTTAATTAAAATTATTTCTTGGAAATTTCTGTTTCATATCAATGTACCTCTTCTTTTAAATTACTATTGTGTAGAATTCTACAGTAAAATTTATCTTGAGAATGGAGTATGAGTGAGTACATAGACATTCCAGGAATATATATGAATGGGGAAAAAATTGATTTCCAGATCTTCAACGTTCAAGTATGTTTTTCCCTATAATTGCTTTGCCTGAGAATGTTTCTGTAATCTGAATGATCTCTTTCCTCAGTCCATTTTCATAAGCAATGGATTATTATTCTCCTACTTAACAGCAGAAAAGCATACCTCTCACCAATTCCTGTTATTTATCTAGAATAATAGTAAATAACAGCCTCAAGATATAAAATATTTAGGGGTGCAAACCAAAGGAAAATTAGAGAATGGATAGCTTCTAGTGGAAGGGACCAAAAAAGAGAGACCAGATGCAGTTTTAACATATTTAGTGGGTAACATTGATTTTCTGCAGGCAACTGGATTAACTTGGAATTAAATTTCAAAAGTGAGATGATTGTCCTGGAACACTTATTTATTTGTCTATTTGAATTGAAAATAAAAGTAAATATTTTTGACACAAATATGAGGATTGCTATTCCTCTTTGGATTATATGGTAGACATTATCCATAAATTGAGTGAACAAATTGACAGCACTTAAATTTGTATCAAAATATATTTAAAGCATGTGCATAAAATATTAAAAGCATTAGAAACCACATATTTTGCAATAAATCATTATGATTAAAATACAGTTGATGTCATAGTTTCTCAAAATTCTTGAGGAATACTTGAAAAAAAATTTAAATACCATTGTCTTATAGTACTTTCTTATTGATGCATTTTTAACATTTCTTCACTCAGCAAATACCGAGCACCTACTGTATGCCAAACAACTCTTAAGAGCTGAATATACATCAGTATATAATAATAAACAAAATTATACAACTAATCAAAAGAGAAAACCAGGCAAAAAAGAATCTAGTTTCAGGAAGCATAAAATAAATATCTGAATTCATAAAGCATAAAATGTATATATCAAATGGTCATGAGGAAGTATACAACTTTAAATAGGTGGGTCAGGAAAGGTTCAATGAGAAGATGACAATTGAGTAAAAGCTTAAAATAAGTGAGGGAATAAGTGGAGAAGTACAAGAAGAGGAAATGGTAAGTGCAGGTGCCCTATGTCAAGGTTATGTCTCAGGCATCTGAAGATTTCAAAGGAGGGCAGAATGTCTTAAGTAGAGTGAGTCAGAAGAGAGTGTTGGTAGGTAAGGTGAGAAACATTGAGGGAAAGGAGCTTTGGGAGGAGAGAGTAAGAATGAAAATAATGTTGAGTTATGATTTAAAAATTATTTTTTAAAAGTCCAGCTTTTACTATGATATGGGAAACCAATGGAGAATTCTAGGCAACAGAGACTGAATCACTTTCATTTTAAAAGAATCACTCTATCTGCTGCATAGTATTCCACTGTGTAAATGTACCACAGTTTTTTGATCCACTCATTTACTGATGGGCACTTAGGTTGCTTCCAGCCCTTGCTATTATATAACTTGTGCTGCTATGAACATTGGCATGCATAGGTTCTTTTGAATTGGTGTTTCAGGATTCTTAGGGTAGTATCCCAGCAGTGGAATTGCCAGGTCTAAAGGCAGTTCCATTTTTAGTTTGCTGAGGAAATTCCATACTGTTTTCCACAGTGGCTGCACCAGTCTGCATTCCCACCAACAAAGTACTGGGGTTCCCTTTTCCCCACAACCTCATCAGCACTTTTGGTTGTTGATTTGTTTATGATGACCATTCTGACAAGTGTGAAGTGGTATCTCATTGTGGTTTTAATTTGCATCTCTCTGATGCTAGTGATGCTGAGCATCCTTTCATGTCTCTGGGCTCTCTGTATGTCCTCCTTGGAGAAGTGTCTGTTTAAGTCCTTTTCCCATTTTTTGGTTGGATTGTATGTCTTCCTGGAGTGGAGTCATGTGAATTATTTATATATTTTGGAGATCAAACCCATGTCTGAGGTATCATTTGCAAATATATTTTCCCATATGGTTGGTTCCCTTTTCATTTTGCTGTTGTTTTCTTTAGCTATGACAGTAACCAGAGGGAAGGTAGGAGGGGATAATGGGAAGAAAAGAGAGACGGGTTGTCAAGGAATATGTATAAGGGACACATGGACAAAGCCAAAGGGGAACAGGATTAAGGGTGGGAGATGGGGATGGCTGGGCTGAGGGGGAGGGATGGGGGAAATGGAGACAACTGTACTTGAACAACAATTAAAAAAAGAATCACTCTACTTTCTCTATTAAAAGCAGACCACAGCAGGATAAGGTGGGTGTTGAGAGACCAGTTAAAAGGCTATTTCAAGAACAGTTAAAAGGCTATTTCATTCATTCAGGTAAGAGATGATGGGGGCTCAGACCAGAGCACTGAGATTGGGAGAAATGGGAGATTATTGAAGTCTCCATATATCTTTAAAGCACAACCAATAATAGGCCTTCATAAATTGCCAATGAATTGCGTGGAAGAGAGGACAAAATGTGATTTTAAATGTGACAACTAGGATTTTGGACTGAGCTACTGTAAAAAAGAAGTATTTATTTACGAAGATCTAAACAATTAAAATTGAGACAGGGTTTGGAAGAGAAGATTGAGAGTATTTTTTTAAATTGTATGTGTGATACATACTAGATATAGAAAAGAAGCCCACAGGCATATAGATATGTGAATCTGGAGGCCAGAGGAGGAATCTGAGCTAGAAATGGAAATTGTCAAGTGGAGAGTAGTGGATGTCAATCAGAGAATGCTGAGACCAGATAAGGCCGCCAAGGAAGTGACTACAGACAGAGAAGAGACCTCAGGACTGAGTCATGAGGAGGTGGCGGGCATGAGGAGGAACCAGGAAAGGAGATCTAGTCTGACTGGCCACAGGGGAAGCGAGAACGCCAGGAGCATGTGCTGTTTTGGAAAACAAGTGAAGAAAATCCTTTCACTTTAAAGTGTTTTCCATTTTTCACAACTATTTTTAAAAATAAAGCAATGAACACATATGTGAATACATGTGAATATTTATTTGGGATTGATGCCAGAAGTAGAATCACTAGGTCAAAAACATGTGAATTTAACAATTTTACAGATTCTGCCAAACTGCCTTCCAAAACTGCTTCAACAATTTATCACTTTAAAAGAGTGTTTGAGGTTGCCTATCTCCCCACGTTATTATGCATTCTTGATATTACCAAACCTTAAAGCGAATAAAATATCTTATTTTAATTTGCATTTGTCCAAACAGTGTTAAATTTGAGGATCTTTTTATCAGTTTTTTGGCCATCTGTAATTCCTCAGTGAATCCCAGTCCAAATCATTTGCCCAATTTGTCTTGAATCATTTCTTATTGATGTGGAGATGTGGAAACACTTTTATATTCTGAACGTAACTTCCAGTCTGTCACTTGCTGTTTAACTTTGCTTATGGAGCCTTTTGTCACAAAGGACGTGAGAAATTTTGTGCAGTCGAGCGTGTCAAACCTTCGCTCTGTGGCTCTGGACCTTTGCTTCCTTTAGCTTCTCCCTGCCGCGTGGTCACGAACCTCACCCTGCGTCTTCTTGTGGGCACTGTCAGTTTTGTTTCTCGCACTGAGCTCTCTACGCCATAAGGAATTTAAACTGGGATGTGGCTTGAAGTTGAAAATACATATTTTTTTGCAAATGTATAACACATTTTGACAGCACCGTATACTGCATACTTGCTCTTTTCCCCACTGATTTGGAATGATGTTTTAATTAATCAACAGCTGAAGTTCAGTACATTTCATGATTCTGTTTCTGGACTCCATGTACTATTCAACTGGGTTACTTATTTATTTCAGCCTAGTTTTACATCTTCTAATGACTGTTACTTTAATACTTTGAAAATAACTTAAGCATGTTGTTTCTTTATCTTGTTCTTTTGGGGTATTACTGTTTAACATTTTCCTTTATTTAAATGTTAGAGCCGGTTTACAATGTCACAGTATACAAACAAAAAAAATATTTTGGGATATTACCTGGGATGTTTTTGTATTTGTAACTGAATTTAGAAAGACAAGGCGTATTTATAATAGTGAGTATTTCTTCAATAAACATGGTATATGTTCATTATTCTGTGTTTCTTAGTAGGGTTCTGTCATTTTCTTCATAACTGTATTTTTCCTGTCATGTTAGTTTTGTTACTAGTTAATATGTTTTTTCTATAATTTCACAAGAGAAAATATTCTGAAAGTGTGCCCAATCTCAACTTTAAGAGGAAGGCCTGTCTCAAGTTTTTATACCTATAACCATATTGACTGGCCTCCAATATTCACATAGCAGGTGCCATAATTAAAATGTGTTTTTGGGTAAATTGCAGTTTTGATTTTTACAGCATGATAAAACTGACCACTAGATGGCAGGAGAAGCCACCTTTCCTAGACTTGTGTGAACAGATAGGAAACACAAGTGAGGCAAGACTTGCGGTGGGGGAGAGAAGCGTATTTTGTAAGTTATGTAAAAGTCTAACCACTGTGCTGTACACCTAAAACCAATATAAGATTGAATGTCACCTGTGATCGAAAACTCAAAAATTAAAAAGAAAATCTCTAGTTCACAGCTTCACTAAGTTAATAAACTATTTGATAGTCCACAAAAAAACAGAATATACTGATAATAATATTGATCTTTAAAAAATGAATATAAAATAGGATCAATGATTTCTGACTCAAAAACAATCAGCATAAGTTATAATTTATTAAATTATCATATAAACAAGTTTTTATGCTCTTTCTCTGATTCTCCTTTCTCCACTACAGAACTGTTTGTTGTATTCTGCAGTTTATTTTTGACCTTGTGCTTTGCTGTGCTCATTTTGATTTTCTCCCTCTGAACAACTTATCTAACGCAAGCTTTCAACCATCATCACTGTGGCCAGGACCCCAAACTGCATTCATGACTCCAGCCAGCAATATAAAAAATAAAATATAATGTAGTAGCAAAATGTCAGAGTGCAATGCCTATGCAATGCTTATAGTAAGGACAAATATTCCGTCTACAAGATATTAGTATCAGCTAAATATGTTCATCTATATGAATATGTGTACTGGTTTTGAGGAAAAAATGTATTTTTCTTTACTGTGGGTCATAGTCAAAATAGTTTTTTAAAAAGTCCTGCTAGAATCCCTCAGACTCCATTTTACCTATATAGTGGGGATCCCAAGTCTCCACTTTCAGAAGTGCACCAGGTCACTTTACACAGTAGCCCTTTGGTCTTAGCACAAATATCAAACTATTGCTCTATGCTTCCAGGCTGAGAGGACTGCGAAATCTGCCTTCAGTGTTGTAAGTCCTAGCCTCTCCAGAGGGGTGTAGAACCAAACTGAAATAGAGTCACTTATGTCAAGGACAGAATGGAGACAGTCAATGCAGGTGCGTGTATAATAAACGCAACCTAACCTTACAGGAATTTACGGCTCTTCACAAAAATTAGCAAGTACAGCAGCCAATCCCCGAATGCCAAGACTGTTCAGGCCGTCTCCGGACTTCCTTGTTCCTCTGACTTAGTTACCCTCATCCAAACATGGATGAAGACCACTAGACAACGAATCAGCTGAAAAGCCACTCACCATTCTGCTATGTTTTATTCAGTGTGAAGGCTTCAGTGTGAAGGCTTTTGATGGATGCTTATGGGTGTCACGTTCTCCCATCTCTCCTGCCATAATTAGCTTCAGAGCTCCTGCATTCTCTCCTCTAAGACCCGCTGAAGGCTCTATCCTTGCCTGACATTTTTGCAAAAGCATGTCTAAGCTTTATACATTTTTGAAAGCCTATTGGACATCCACTTACATGTTTTACTGTCATTTAAAAGTGAACACATTTGAATCCTCACTCATTTTCCATGTTTCGAGTCAATTCATATCTTGATTTTATGGTATTAATTTTATCAATCTCTTAGTCTTGATATTTTAAAATGAGTATTGAATTAGATGTTAAGAGTGTTAGCTTTGGATTCAGAAAAAATCTGCCTTTTAATATGAGCTGTCCCACTTTTTCTCCGTGTGTCTTCGAGCAAGTCAGTTAGCATTTCTAATTCTCCGACCTCCTCATCTGTAGAATGGAAATGATGGTAATGCCAATGCTGCAGAGCAACTGAGAAGACAATCACTTCCAAAGCACTTAACTGCACACAGTTAAGAACACAATCAATGTGAATTATTGTTTTCAGCAGTAGTAGTAGTAGTTATTATTGTACTAGTGGCGACATAAAAGAAAGAAATCAACAGAACCTTACTAAATCCTTCATTTACTTTGATATGGTCTGGATTCTTCTGAGTTTTTTTTTTTTCTTCCATAACGCTTAGCTTAATGTCTAGTATTGGGTCGGCCAAACAGTGCATTTAGTTTATTTCTGCACCATGGTTCTAATAGTGCTTAGTTGTCTTCAACTTCATTTGAAACAGTTTTGTTAGTGTGTGTTGTGACAGCCGTCATATCAGCATGCATTTAAAAAAACTTATCAAAACTGGTGAATTTTTGTGCAGCTATTTTAATATTAAAGGTGGAAGAAAATACACAACATTTTTAGCCTACTATGCTTTATTATCTCAAGAAAGGTCAAAACACAACTGAAATGCAAAAATAAAGATTTGTGCAGTGTATGGAGAAGGTGCTGTGACTGATTGAATGTGTCAAAAATGGTTTGCGAAGTTTCTTATATTATTGATGTTTTGGCTAAATAATTATTTGCTGTGGGGCTGTCTTATGCATTGGAAGATGTTTAGTAGCACTCCTGGCCTCTACCCACTAGAAACTAATAAGAGATAGCCACTGACATACTCAAAACATCCAAATCAATAAAGTTATTGGTGAAAATGAAAAATGTGTCTTTCATTTTATGAAAAAATTCTGAACTAACTTTTTGGCTAACCCAACACATAAAATTCACTCAATAGTAGGGTATGTCTGTTATCTGAACATTCTCCAATTATTCATTTTATTTATCTAATTAATCTTTCAATATTATGTTTTTAGACCTATGTTTACCATTTATATTAGAGAACTTATTTTTGCTAAAAATGCTATTTCTACTACAGAATTTTGTAGTGAAATTGTGAGATATTAGTGTTATATTTTTTTAAAAAAGGAGAAACCTATGTAAGTTGTATGTTTTTAAAGATGAGATTAATAAAATCCTTTATTCCTCATTACAAAGTTCATGTTCTCAGTGTAAAATGGAAAAAGTCAGAGCCTGAATGTTGGGGTATTACTCTAAAATGACTGCAGTCTCTTTTCTCAAATATTTCATGCATTTGGAAAATTTAAATTATTTCTCCTTGACATTCTCAAGATATCCTGGCAAGGACACACCTTTAGTGTAATAGGGAAAAACGTGCTCTTTAAAAATATTTTGTTCCCTGCTTTATTTCTATACTAAATCTGGTGTCTGGCATGGTGTTCAACAATATTTATGGAAGAAAGGAAGGGAGGGAGGGAGGGAGGGAGGAAATAAATCAAATCCTCACTTGCTAATTAATACCCTGATCTCAGTCAAGTTACTTACCTCTAACCTTAGTTTTACTCTTCTCCAAAATGGGGAAAGTCTACTTTTTGGGTTTGTGGTCATGTAAAACAAGGATTGCATGAAAGTGTATGATCGGTGGAATTGGTGGAATAATAAAACTTAACTATCCAAATGTCCAGGTTAGTCTTTTCTTTTTAAATTTAATCTTTACTGTATTTTTCCAATTACCCTTTAGTCCCCTTATACTCCTCCCCTTCAAGCCATCACCACACCATTGTCCATGTCCATGAGTCCTTTCTCCTTTTTGTGCAATCCCTCTACCCCCTAACCTCTCCCCTACCCTACTAGCTGTCATCTGCTCTCCATCTATGAGTCTGTCTCTGTTTTCCTTGTTAGTTCAGTTTGTTCCTTAGATTCCACATATGAGTGAAATCATAGGATATTTGTCTTTCTCTGACTGGCATAGTTCACTTAGCATAATGTTCTCCAGGTCTATCCATACTGAAGCAAAGGGTAAAATTTTCTTTTTTTTATGGCTGAGTAGTATTCCATTGTGTAGATGTCCCATAGTTGTTATACTCAGTTATCTACTGATAGACACTTGGGCTGCTTCCATTTCTTGATGATTGTAAATAAATAATGCCACAATGAACACAGTGGTGCTTACAAGGTTTTAATGTTTTGGTAAGCATATAGGATACAATGTATAGGATACATTGTAACAAATGACTGCAAGTTAAACATTGAGTACTACTGTGAGTTCTAAAAGGGATTTTAGGCCATTTCATTCCATTGCTTCATTTTATAGGTGAGGAAACTGAGGCACAGAAAGGCAGAGTAACTTTCCCAAGTTCCCACAGCAAGTGAATGTCTGCAGTGAAACTACATTCTAGTTTTTTTTTAAATTTAAATTATATTTTATTTTTTATGCTATTACCATTGTCCCAGTTTTCCCCTTTTGCCTCCTTCCACCCAGCCACCCAACCCCATTCCCCCAGGCAGTCCCCCACTATAATCCATGTCTATGGGCCTAGGTATCTTAATTCCCAGCACAACTCAAGGTAGTTTTCTTTCTCTCCCTCTCCTTCCCTGCTTCCTTTCTCTCTCTCTTTCTCTCCCCATCCCTCCCTTTTCTCCACCAGGCAGCTTTCCAAAGTTAGAGTCAGATGATTTTTGGCCAAGAGGGACCCACCAGAGAGACAGCAAGACAGCAGGCAAAGTTAAAACACAACATCTGTTAATGTCTTATTCTTATGTTCAGCATCAGCTATGGACTGAGGGAGAGCTCTCTGGGATGACAAGAGTCGGGCATCACCTGCAGCGCCAGCCATCCACCCACCCTGACCTTTGAGACTTGGAAGCACCGAGGAGCAGCTAGAGGGAAGTGCAAGAGCAGCAGTTAATCAGAGGGCCAGTCTGTGGTATGGACGAGAAATGGGCCTCCCTTCTGAGCGATCAGATGGAGAAATCTAACTGGCCCCACTACATGTATCACTGATACCCTACATACAATAAATATTTAATTCTTGCATTGGATAAGTATTTAGATATTTTATCAGATATCTTTTCAAAAAGTATTTTATATTTACTTGTATTAACGTTCATTACTTTAACTATTCGTTCCTATTTTTAAAATGTATTTTATACATAAAAGTAAAATTTACAAAGAAATTAGTAATTATTTCTATTCATTTAAAATTTTAATTTCTTATAGTTGCATTGATCTTTTCATTGAAATATTACACTGATTTAGCCAGCTCCCTTCTTCAGATTTTTTTCAGAAATACCTAGGCATTTGGTAAAAAAAGGTGTTAGTTAAGGAATAAAGTAGTTTAACATTTCTATTTTAAAATAACCAATAGTTTATCATAGCTTTAATTGACTTGGAATAAGTAGATAAAGTATCATGTTTTTGAGAACTTTTAATTTCATTAGGAACTGAACTTTTTCAGATCCAAAGAAGTGGAATTCATTATATTTTAAAAGTCAGCCACTCATTCATTCAGTCATTTACTGAGCATTTCTACTCTCCAGTCCCATGCTAGTATTTTTCTTACAGTATTACTTGTTACAACAAAGCTTCGTAGTAGGTATTAGTCCCATATTCCAGATGAGTAAACTGATATTTAAAAAAGCCCAAGTCATATGACTAGTAATAGGCAAGGCTGGAATTCAAATCCAGGATATTTCGTGCTTCTTTCGTTGTCCCATTGAGTCTCAATAAACTAATAACGTTCAGCATTTTTTTAGTAGTGGCCAAGTACTGTCCATCATTACAGATATTGTCTGTTTTTCTCACACCACCTCACACACAGGTAAGTAATAAACCAATCAGAAACAGAATTTCAGAAACAGAATTTCAGAAAGCTCATAGTTACTTGGTGCAGAGAGATATTGAAATTTGAATCTCAGTCTGTTTAATTCTAAATTCCATACTTTCCAGGGGTTCTTAATCAGAAATGTAGGGATAGAATTCAAGGGGCCTATTAACCTGCATTCAAAAAACTATTGTCATTTCATACTAAACTTGAACATTTTTTCAACCATGAATGGTGACAAAAATAACAAATAAAAAACACAGTAGTGTTAGAGGCCCAAGGCAGCCACAAGCCCCCAGCTCATATAAGGTTAAGATTCACAAACCTCCATACCACCTCTCAAAAGTCATGAAATGCCTGCCCTGTCCCTACCACAGTGGTTCATACACCAACAGAAGAACATCACCCCTAGTGAGCTCAGAAATGTGTGAAGGAAATAGATAAGCATGTGTACATTAAATTTATATATATATATAGTATTTGAAGGCCGTGATGAAGGTGGTGAGACCAACCTTACCCAAGAGACTCCACAGGAAGAGAGGCAATCAGGAGACGTTTCTGAGAAGACGAGCTGCTGGGGCTGCGCCTTCAAGAATAAGGGCTCGCCTTGCAAGAACAGTTCAGAGAAGAACAACTTGTCAGAAGAAAAACTTATGCAAAGGTCTAAAGTAGGAGATGCAAGGTACAACTAGAGAACTCCGAACAGTTCAGGACAAGTGGGCTGCAAGGGTTATGTGAGAAAGTTCAGAGGCGGAGGCTACAAAAGCAGGCAGGGTTCAGTGTGTGTTTACTCTGCCGCAGGGTAATTCTGAGACCGGGGAAGCAGGACAAGCTTTGAAAAAGTATCTATCTCCCATGGGAATTAAGGAGCATGTTTAATGAGTAAGTTGATCAGGGCTGACCTCTACACACCTTCATTATTTCCTGATCTACAACCTTTGAAAGACTGCTCGCCTCAATCCCGCCTTAAGCACTGGGTGGGTGATTTCTTAGGGATGCAGTAGACACAGCCGAGGTTGATGTGGCGCCCCTTCCAGTGAGCAGGAGCTTCTCAGGGTGGGGTCCTGGGCTCTGCAATTTAACCAGATGTTCCAACAGAGCCCAGCTTGTTTCCCTTCTGAGCATAGTTCTCACTTCACCGCGTTCATTCCGGTCTGCAGCTAAAACAGAGAGGAAAGGAGGGCTTGTACCGGGTGTCAGAGACATGAAACCAAAGCTGGACTTCTGCTGCAGAGATCAGTGCAGGTCTTTCCACACTGCTCTGAGAGGAGCTCACAGCCTCACTTGGAAAAAATTCAGTGACATTTTCTAAAACTTTTGAGCAGCACTGGTGGGACTAAAGTTGTGATAGGATGGGCTTGTGTACCAATAGGGGCCAGAGATAAAATTTATTACAATAATCGTTGTTGGCCCCTTTCTGCATGTCAAGCACTATGCTAAACATTTTACAAACATTAGCTCACTTTTTCTTCACAGTAATCCCATGAGGTAGGAATTGCTTTTTCTTATTTTACTGATTAGAAAGCTGTGATTAGTGAGGTTAAGTGGTTTCTCAGACTTCACCTTCCTGTCGCCTGTGTAAAAGCCAAGCTTTCACCCAGGCCCCAAAGGAACAATTTTTAAGGAGTCAATCTGTGTCTAAGTTCTCACTCTGTAACTTAATTTGCTGTAAAATGTGGGTTGTCATTTACTCTTTTTCTTCCTTGCATGCAGGATAGAATTAATAATAATTTTATTCACTACAGATATTTGTTGTGGAGATCTAATGAGTTTATGTATATAAAAGGTTTTTGATGTTGTCAAATTTTATGTTAGAGAATTTACATGTTTTTATTTCTTTCAAAGCCTCAGTTTTATTATCTATAAATGTGGGATAATTCTGGTCTTGCGTAACTCACATGGATGTTGGAAGAAACAACTAAGATGATCTATAAGGAAGTACTTTATAAACTGTAAAGTGTTATAGAAATGAGGTAATGTGCAAACAATCACCTTATAATTCTAATAGGCTGTAAGGAATTATAGTGATTACCATCAGTTCCTCTGAGACTAATAACATGTATCACTACTCAATATTCTTTCACTTTTATTAGGTTCCTTCTATTGCTGTGGCATATATTTTCCAAGTAACTTGGCACAGAACTTTCTCCTATCCCTTTCTCCCCACCTCCTAGCCCCTTTGCTGCTATAAAACAAGATGACGCCATTATCAAACTGGCAGCATGTTCTCTGAATGACCTGCCCAAGTCAAAGCCTCATGTAGGGCACATTCTAAGATCTGCACACGCATTAATGCTATAAAAGAGGTTTTGTGAGAGAGACAAATACAAACACCATGAGGTCACTTCTTCCAGAGTATAACAGGATGCAGACTCTTGGAAGAAAAGAGTATAAATGTCTTTTTGGAAAATTTTGTCTCTGAGCACAGAACACATTATAAGTTTTCCCAGAACCCTCCAACATACAGTACATCAAACAGTGTGCCTTTTCTTTCATTCCTGTCTCTCTCGCTCTCTCTCTCTCTTCTATTTTAAGAAAAAGGAGGAAAATAGTTCTATTTTCAGAGAAAGGAAGAAAAAGTTGGGAGGGAGCTTTTAGTTACAAATGATTTTCAAAGTCCATTTCTGCTCATAAGGCCCTGGTCTGTTAGCAGAGAGGGCAGGGTAATGAATCCAGAATCAAGGTGCCTGACCCATTGCCCCAGCTGCATGAAGAGTTCTGTTTTTCAGCCATCTTTGTCTGCCAAGGAGGGCAGTATGACACAGAGTTAAGTAAACAACAAAGTAGAAATCAAGATATCTGGACTCTTTAAATAGTTCCACAAATAATTATGTGACAAAATAACTACTCTTAATAATGTCTACTAATTCATGGTACCACTTGGCAGAGGCTCAGTAAACAGTTGTTAAATGATGAAATATAGAAGTATATTATATATATAAATGTGTAACATATAATAATATATATAAAATACTCAGTAACCAGTAAGCAAAATTTCACTGGAGGCGTTCAGATCACTGCACTTCTAGACTTCTGGAGGTGCTGGACGTAGCATGTGACCTGTTTTGAACACGAGGATAACTCCAGAGGATGTGTAAGAGCTGTGAGTTAAACTCAGGTCTGTTGCCTTCACTATACTATTGTAGCTCCTCTGATAAACAAATTGCCTCTCTGAGCTTCACTTGTCCATCTATAAATATAGTTAGACTAGATAATCCGTAAGACCACCTCCAGTTTCGTGAGTCCACTCTTATCACGTAGCACATAACAAGTAAGAGCCCTAGACTTAGGGCCCTGGGTGGTGTGGCTCAGTGGATTGAGTGCCGGCCTGTGAATCAAGGGGGTGCTGGTTCAATCCCCAGTCAGGGCACATGCCTGGGTTGCAGGCCAGGTCCCCAGTAGGGGGTGTGTGAGAGATAACCACACATTGATGTTTCTCTCTCTTTCTCCCTCCCTTCCCCTCTCTAAATAAATAAATAAAATCTTTTTTTAAAAAAGGTCCCTGACTTAGAAAGAATTTTTAGTAAACACTCGAAGCTAAGTCCCCCTTACAAGAAGAATGACATCAAGCACACAATAGGTTGTATAGTCTCTTCTTAGCGACAGTAGTGCCATGATCTCCTTTGGTGTTTTACTTGAAAGTCTGGCTGCTTTGTTAACTGTTAACCCCACATCCAGAAACATTTAGTGGCTGCTTGACATCTTTTACTCTCAACCTTTTCACTTTATTAAAACCCTCAAAGACAACAACCCGCAAAGCTGCCACAATTCTACTAAAACTTGGGAAATTACAGCACTTTCTGGAGAAAGTCAGCTCTTTTTCCCACTAGCAAATTTCAGCAGTTTCCAGCACTTTTAGCCACTAATAATTAGAATGTCAGTTTTGAAAGTTTACTAACCCCAAGCATTCTCAGCCTTAGCACTATTGACATTTTGAGTTAAATAACTGTATGCACTGTAGGATGTTTTGCAGCTTCCTTGGCCTCTACCCACTAGAGGCCAACCCCTTTTTCCCATTGTGACAACCAAAGATGTCTCCAGACATCACCAGATATCCCCCAGAAGGCAGAGTTGTACCTAAACTAGAAGGAATATTAAAAAAGGAATAATTAACTGTTAGTTATTATCCAAAAACACATAGTGCCACAGGATGACAAGATCATTTCTTCCAGTCTTATCTCAAAAGGGAAGAACAGAAAAGGCTCCCAGCAGAAAATGACATTTAAACTAAGATGTTACTGATGAGTAAGAATAGAAAAAGAGGAGGGAAAGAATGTTCTATGGGGTCTGTCTGGAAAAAGTCCAACTATTGTTAGTATAATGAGGACAGTTTCAGGGACATTGATGTAACCTGGCAGCCAAGGAGAGTGGGATGGAATGGGCATGTGTGAACAATGATGACTACACTGCTCTAGTCAGTGGGGGTGGTACCTGCTGTTGAGTGAGCAGGTGTACTGTGTGGCCATCACATTCAAAATGACAGAGCAAGTGGAGCAACAAATGATTCTGCATCCAATTTTGTGTTAAGCTTGAACATTCTCCACAGAAACTATTCAGGTGATTCAGAAGGCCACAGCTATTGGCAACTGGTGACTGGCAGCTTCATTGCGGCAACACACCCATTCATGCATCGTGTCTCATGCAGAGTTTTTTGGTGAAACATCTCATCACCCAGATGACTCAGTCCTCCACAGCTCAGATTTGGTGCCATGTGACTACTGGCTTTCCTCAAAATTAAAATCACCTTTGAAAGGGAAGAGATTTTAGACCATTGATGAGAGTCAGGAAAATACAATAGGGTAGCTGGATGGTGATTGGGAAAACCGTGTGAGGTCCCAAGGTGTCTACTTTAAAGGGGACTAAGGTGTCATTGTCCTATGTACAATGTTTCTTGTATCTTGTGTCTTCTTCAATAAATGTCTCTATTTGACATAGTACATGGCTGGATACTTTATGGACATGCCTTGTAATCTTAAGTCTAAATTCTTTTATTTTCTTTATTCTTTAAAACTAATAATGTTTATATCAGTTTGTTAACAGGTAACTTCATTAAGCCACATAAATATGTAATTGTATTTATTGAAAGTATCTTTATCTATATTTCAATTACATTGTAATAGAAGAGGCAATATAGCTTGGTGAAACTTTGAAGCCTAGATTCAAATACCAGATCTATAACTTTCTAGGAGTGAAACATTGAGTAAAGCATTTTCATCCTGAATTTTACTTTTTTTTTATTTGCAAAATGGCAATGGACTATTGTAAATATCATATAAGATAATATATATGGAAATGCTAGGCTCTTATTAATAAATGGACTATTATTATCACAGCTCAAAGGATCAGCATGAAGTGTGAACACAAAAGGTATATTCAGGAAAAAGCAAAAAATCCACATTAGCTGGAGTCTTGAGATTTTATTGCAAAAAGAGACTGAAAATAAACTTAAGCAGTATGTTAGTGGGCCTTAAATACTGGAAGGAGGAGCTTACTGAATTTAATAGGCTACTTATCCCTTGCAGATTATGGCTTGGTGTCATTGCTTGACACCAGAGCAAGAGCCAATATTTTCTGGGGATCTTTATAGCATTTGGCAATTTCTATGAAACTTTTATAAATAGCAACATATATACTGTCTATTTCACAACTGATTCAGTAGCAGTTTAAATATTTTTTCAATTTCCAAGTATACCTGGTTTGAAGTTGGGCTCCAGAAAGCTGTTTACAGATGGAATAACATGTCTTGGGTATAAAAATATATATATAAATATTAGTCTAAATTTAGAAATGTCTTAGGATTTTCCAGAGTATGGTATGTAGTTATCCAGCCAAGAAGCTTCTGTGTGTATGGGGGAGGAAAGGGTCACAACAATCAGAGAGATGCCTCGAGGACCAGGAATGTGGCCCTGATAAATTTGCAGTGATGTAGCACAAGACCCAGAGTTGAACACTGGTGGCAATCTTGAGAAAGCCACTGAGAATCATGTCTCTGGAGAGAGGACCCCTGGGGCCATTGAGTGCCCTGGTCTCAGACACACACAGAGGATCCCACTTAAAATATCACTTGAAAAATGTGTAATTCAGGAGGGGGACATTGCCAAAGATTCTGGAATACGTCTGAGAGGTCTTTTTGAAGAGAACAGGAATGCTTTAGTACTGTATAAAAAGCCTGGGTCCTGAAGGCAGAAGACACAGTTCTGAGGCCCAGTAAGCAGCTATTGGATTGAATCTTCTAGAAGTCACTGCACCACAATGAGACCCTTTTTCATTGTCTGTCAAATGGAGTAAAGTTAGAGCCTTATTCATAGAGTTGCTGTTGTGGAAACAGATAATAGCAATTTAAAAGTATTTCTATTTATTTATTATATAAAATATAATGCATAAAACGTTAGTCACAGACCAGAAAACTCAATGAAAATGTTATTAAAAACAGGCAGTGATTAATTTTGTCTTAACTTTTAGATAGCATGTATACAGGGGTAGGCAAAAGTAGGTTTACAGTTGTATGAGAAACACAGAGTTAGGAATGCTCAACGTGTCTGTAGTTCTTGCACTGAGTGTGGTTTAGAGTTTAGGATTCTCGTCCTAATGGGAGAAAAGAGAAGAGCCTACAGTTCAGGGAGTATTTTAAATTCACTTTAAAAGACCTTTCCAGTCCAGGGACCTACCTTCATTGCTTCACTGCTTTCACTGTGAAATGAGTTTCTGGGACCATCAGAACATGAGGCCACAGTATTTTCCATCCAGAAACTAAATATCTGAAAGTGGATCTTCTGAGACAAAACAATAGAAGACATTTATTAAAGTTTCACATACATAGTTAAGCTGTCAGTAGAAATCTTTGTGTGTTTTTAATTCTCATTAGTAGTCAGTAGTATGGAATGTTCGTTTCCTCACTGAATTGCCAACATAAGATGTTAAAAAGCTTTCTTTTAATGTAAAACATCTGGTGTGCTACAAGAATTTTTAAAATATGCAATACCTGACTATTTAGTCAGGACACTGATGTCTTTTGCTTTAGAATGTCAAAAAGAAAAAAAAATGACAACAGCCAACACAGCAATAGCTGTCTGGTATGAATGAATCAAAATTACACCTATTTCTTGTCAGATTAGCATAGCATATAATATAGTTTGAATGTGCCACAGAATTTTAGTAATTAATTAATGTGTGCCATGAGATAACAAGGGTTGAAAATCACTGTTTTAGAATATAAACAGTATCTTACTATTGCATTTGGTGTTTCTTTGAAAATAGATCAATGGACTTCCTATCTTCAGAATTTTTCTCAATGTTGTGCATGAAACTACTTGATCAGTAGGTGGTTATATTTTCATTTATAAGATATTCACAAATCTTTCTTTATAGCCTTGCAAATTATATGCAAGTGTCTGTTTCCATGCATCCTGAATATTATATTTTTAACCTTCACCTCAAATCTTTAAAAATCTTATAAGAAAATAGTTTAATTTCTTTCATTAGTAGGTATTTGAAAAAAACAGATAAAGTTATAAAAATTAACTTACAAGAAACAACAAGGAAGAGAATTAGGCTGTCTGAAGAACGAATTAATGTCTGGGGTGAATAAGGTAAAGGTAAAATTAGATGGGAGGGTCCAGCTGGATTTAAAAGGAAGAACACTTTCTAAACCAAGATACAGATCATGTAGTAATACAAGAGGCAGAATTAAGGAAATACAAAAGCAGAATCAGGAAAAAATGAAACTGCCCATAGACAACTCCTGTGTTATGTGCTCCATGACCAATAAAAGAAAGGCATTGTACTATTTTCCAGGACCTTTTTTCCTGTCTGGTGCCATGCCACTTTCCATCTTGCACTTAACCCTTGATTTCATTTTCATCTTGTGGCCTCCCTTCTGCCCTTTGGACTTGGCACAAGCACTTGGAATCCTTGGCTTTGAACTTTGTCGAACACTGAAGACTCTGGCTCATACTCACTTTTCCAATTCATTGTTCTTAGATCCCTTGGGTATTATCTTTTGGATAATGACCTGGCCCTTACTTCAGACTGCAAAGTTCATGAGCAACACTCACACCGAGGTGCTGTTTGGGTATATTTACATAGTTTGGGTAAAAGAGGTGGTGATGAGTAAAGGTCTGGGCATTCTTGATCTAAAAGATTATCTGAGCCTTGTGTCTTTTTCTCACTAGTGTGTGTGTGTATATATCTATCTATCTATCTATCTATCTATCTATCTATCTATCTATCATCTATCTATCTATCTATCTATCTATCTATCTATCATCTATCATCTATCTATGACTTTTAATAACAATCATCTGTCATAATCCCCAAGCATGGCTCTGTGTCTTTATTACATGGTATTCCAAATGCAAACAAAGCCTTTAAATCACTCATCTACTCAACTAGGTCCTTCAAGATATAACTTGAACATTACCTCCTTTATGATGCCTTCTTTGATTCACCCACGCTGCTTGCTCATTGTTCTGTTCTCTGTCCTTCCACAGTAGCTGGAAGCAACAAACAGCAAGTTCTATGTTGTTTTGTAATGTTTCCAAATAAATATGCATCCTCATGGCCATACTATGAATTCCCTCTGCTTTACCAAACCTGGGGAACAGCTCTGCATACATCAAGCCCTAAGTAAATCCTTCCTAAATAAACCTTTAGTGACACCCGTGAAGAAAGAAAAACAAGAAATTTGACCTTCACTCTACAGAATAGATGAAGTAATTGAGGGGTAAGAGACAAAAGCTCTGCCCGAAGATGATCCTGAGAGGTAGTATCAAAGCTGGGACTCAAGTCCAAATTCTCTGAAATTAATCTTAGGATTCTTTCCCTTCAAAATATCTTCTTCAAGTCAAAATGGGATGATAGAACACTAAACAGAAGGAACCAGTGGCCAAAAGCTTAGTGATGTAGCATCAAGGTATGAAGAGTTATGGGTTTGTAATCTCAAAGAAAATGTTTATAAGGTTAACAATCCACTATTTTTTTTTGTTACGTAAGAGGAAACATTATATTCTTCCTGAGCTTATGTTGAGGGATAGGGTAGTAAACAGTTTATAAAACTTGTGGCATCAAGGAAGTTCCAGACTGGTGAAGCATCTCACAGATTAGGGTTTATTTTTTAAGTTTTATAAATCTGTCATTATATGTCTATGGTCATGTTGAATTTGCATAATGTTTTACGTGTATTTTAAGTAGAGGTTCCTTAGGGCAGATGTGCTAAGTAGTTTGATATAATATTTCTCCCAATTATCAAATCAAAAACTCCAAATGCAGAGGTTAGGGAGCCCCTCAGGGGTGGAGACTGCTGTCTGCAGACGCTTCCTCAGCTCACGATACCAGATGGCAGGACAAACAGCCGTTTTAGGGCTAAGACTTCCTCAGCAGACTCCGTTCTGTGTAATAAAGTTTATTTATTCAGAAATATCTGTGGAACGTTCACAGCAGAACTGGGGGGCTCACAGTGTGCCTTTAAAGAGCCACAGACTTCCAGCTTTCAGAAAACATCCTCTCACCCACTGCTGTCCACCCCATGACTCCCACATCCCAGTGCGAGTCTTCCATTCTCTGTCCCAGTGAACCCACCATTCCCACCAGTTGTCTCAAGATCCAACTTAAGTGCTGTCTTAGACTTGTTTTTCCATCCCACATCCAATATTAGATCAGGTCTCTTGCTTCTTATTACTAGACTTCTTCAAGCCATCCTTTCTTCTTCCCCATTGCGACTGGGTTCAGGTCACAATATTTCCATTGTGAGTCCCTGCCCTCAAGTCTTGCTCCATTCTAATCATTCATATATAGTTAAGCCAGACTGTCCTTCTAAATAGAAATTAGACTGTGGCTATTTGGATGCTTTCAACACCTTCAATTCTTTTTGGCTGACCTTTCTTTTCTCCCCTTACCTTTTGCCCTAATCTCTTGTACCCCTTCTCTAGGATAAAGTTCAAGCACTTTAATATGACTTAGGAGGCCTTCGTAATTTGTTCCTGTGTTTCACCACCCTCATCTTTCCATTCTTGTACTCTATACTCTACCCAGACTGAACAACTTACGGTCCCATGAAGGCACCTGGCTGTTGTACCCACCTGGTTCCCTGGCCTGTAAAGGTACAGTTGCCTCTAATGGAAACATCCTTTTACCCTATTCTCCACTCCATTCCTTCTCCTCCCACTCTTAGCATGGATAACTTCTGGTGTTTCTGGCCTTAGCCAACTTACCAATTCTTTCAGGAGGCCTTCCTGAGCCCTTTAAGCTGGGTTAGGGCTCATCTGCTGGGCTGGTTGACAGCTGGTGTTTACTTCTAGCTAATACAAACAGCATTGTTTTAAAATTGCACATTTATTTTGTGTTTTCTCTATTATACTGTCAGCAATTTGAGTGCAAAGACTGTGTCTTGTAATATTTGTGCAATTCCACAATAGTTAGCATAATAATTAGACATAGTAGGCCTTCAATAAATATTCATTGAGAGAATAAATTATCTAATCAGTAAATAAAGAATTGATATCATGAAGGTCTTTGTAAATGAAAGTTTTTTTATCTAGAAGAATTAACATATTAATACCTCCCTAGCTCTTGCTTAATACACATTAATAACATAGAGCAGTTTGCTCACATTATGTAACCTTTGCATGTTTATTTTTGCTGGGGTTTTTTTAGTGGGAGTAGAGCTGAAGGCAACAGTGGAGCTGTGATAAGCAAAGAAGATTTTAAAGGTCCTTGACATTTGTCTCAGCTTTGCCAAAGCTCAGGCTTTACTCTAGCTTTGCTTTAGATTTTATCAGTCAGTGGAACCCTGGGCCAAAGTGATTTGGCATTGATTAAATAACCAAATTTTTGTTTACCGAAAAATGAGTCAGAGTCTATAAATTAGTTTCTGGTAATGTTTTAGGGACGTGCTTCTCAAACTGAAGTATGTGTAAGAATCTGGAGAAGCCTGGAAATTACCTAGTCTCTGTCCTCAAAGATACTTGGGACATGGCTCCAGAAGTAAGCCCATGCATTTATGCTCATTTAATATTTGACAAAGGAAGCAAGAACATACAATGGAGTAAAGACAGTCATTCAATAAATGTGTTGGGAAAATTGGACAGATACACACACACAAAATGAAATTAGACCATCTTCCTACACCATACACAAGAATAAACTCAAGATAGATCAAAGACTTAAATATAAGAGTCAAAACCGTAGATGTCCTAGAGGAAAATAGACAGTAAAATCTCAGACATTTCTTTTTTTTTAATTTTATTTTAATCATTGTTCAAATACATTTTTCTGTCCTTTACTCCCATTCCAGCCCACCCACCCATCCCTCCCCACCTCCCTCCCATTTCTACCCCTCCCAGTTTTTGTCCATGTGTCCTTTGTATTTGTTCCTGTAAACCCTTCCCATTCTCCCCTGAAATTCCCTCCCCTATCCCCTCTGGTCACTGTCAGCCTGTCCTCCATTTCAGTTTCGTTGACTATATTTTGCTTGTTTGTTTGTTTTGTTGTTTAGGTTCCTGTCAAAGGTGAAATCATATGCTATTTGTCTTTCACTGCCTGGCTTATTTCGCTTAGCATAATGCTTTCCAGCTCCATCCATGCTGTTGCAAAGGGTAGGAGCTCCTTCTTTCTTTCTGCTGCATAGAATTCCATTGTGTAAATGTACCATAGTTTTTTGATCCATTTATTTACTGATTGGCACCTAGGTTGCTTCCAGCACTTAGCTATTGTAAATTGTGCTGCTATGAACATTGGGGTGTATAGGTTCTTTTGAATTGGTGTTTCAGGGCTCTTAGGATATAGTCCCAGTAGTAGAATTGCTGGGTCAAAAGGCAGATCCATTTTCAGTTTTCTGAGGAAGTTCCATACTGTTTTCCACAATGGCTGCACCAGTCTACAATCCCACCAACAGTGCACTAGGGTCCCCTTTTCTCCACAACCTCTTCAACACTTGTTGTTTGTTGCTTTGTTTATGATGGCCATTCTGATAGGTGTGAAGTGGTATCTCACTGTGGTTTTAATTTGCATCTCTCTGATGGCTAGTGATATTGAACACCTTTGCATGTGTCTCTGGATCCTCTGTATGTCCTCCTTGGAGAAGTGTCAGTTCAAGTCCTTTGCCCATTTTTTCACTGGGTTGCTTGTCTTCTTAGAGTGGAGTTGTGTAAGTTCTTTATATATTTTGGAGATTAAACCCTTGTCAGACATTTCTCATAGCAATATTTTTTTAATATATTCCTCAGGCAAGGAAAATAAAAGAAAAAAATAAAAAATGGTACTACATCAAACTAGAAAGGTTTTGCACAGCAAAGAAAACCACCAACAAAATAAAAAGACAACCCACTGAATGAGAGAACATATTCATTAGTGATACATCTGATAAGGGGTTAAGATAAAAAATTTATAAAGAACTCATACAACTCAAAAAAAAAAAAGCAAACAATTCAATTAAAAAATAGGCAAAGGACTTGAATAGACACTTCTCCAAAGAGGACATACAGGTGGCCAGCAGACATGTGAAAATATGCTCAATGTCACTAATCATCAGAGAAGTGCGAATTAAAACCACAATAAGGTATCACTTCGCACCTGGCAGAATGACAGTTATTAATAAATCAACAAACAACAAGCGTGGAGAAAACAGAACCCTCATGCAATGTTCATGGGAATGTAAGTTGGTACAGCCACTGTGGAAAACGGTATAGAGCTTCCTCAAAAAATTAAAAATGAAACAACTTCATGAACCAGCAATTTCACTTTTGGCAATATATCCAAAGAAACTCAAAACACTAATTTGAAATAATATGTGCACACCTATATTCATTGCATCATTATTTATACTACCTAACATTTGCAAGCATCCCAAGTGCCCATCAGATGAGTAGATATAAGCTGTGGTACTTTTACACAATGGAATACTACTCAGCTATGAAAAAGAAGAAAATCTTACCTTTTGCTACAGCATGAATAAACTTAGAGAGTATTATGCTAGGTGAAGTAAGCCAGTCATAAAAAGACAAATACCATATGATTTCTCTCATATGTGAAATTAACAAAATAAACTAACAAACAAAATAGAAACAGACTCACAGATACAGAGAGCAGACTGACAGCTCAGGGGATATGGGAATTGGCAGGTTGAGTGAAAAAGGTGAAGGAATTAAGCAAAAAAAAAAAAATCCCCAAAACTCATAGACACAGACAATAGTATGATGATTTTCAGAGGGAAAAGTGGGGGTGGGGGCAGGGAGAAGAGGATAAAAGCATGATAAATGCTGATGAAAGGAAACTAGACTTTGAGTGGTGAACACACAATGCAATATATAGGTGATCTACAATAGAATTGTACACTTGAAACCTATATAGTTTTATTGACCAATGTCACCCCAATAAATTAAAAAAAGATTAAAAAAAGAATTTGCATTTCTCACATCTCTCAGGGTAAAGCTGGTGCTAGCAGCCCACAGCCCATTGCCTACCACTGGTTAGGTAACAGCAATCGACAGTTATTTTTTGAGCATTTTCAGTGTGAGAAACACAAGTAGGGGAAGATCCTGCCCAAGGAGACACAATCAACTCCACAAATACTTGCAGAGTGCCTACTGTGCCTCCAAGTGCTGGCTTATACACAAGGATTCAGACATAAATAAGAAGCCTCCACTGCTCTCTGAGAGCTCGTGGGGTAGAGCCAGAAGCTGACATCAGTGACTGAGATTGTGGTGCAGGCTGTGGTTGTTGAGATAAGCACTTCGACTCCCCTAGAGCATGTCTCTATGTGCTGGGCAAAGATAAGAAAAGGAGATTCAGATCAGATCATGAAGGTCTGTGAATCTCATCTTAAGGAATTCGTGCATGCTTTTGTTTGCCATAGGGAAAACAGTATTTTTTTTAAAAGGATGTGATGTTAATAGTTTCTTGGATCACTGATAGCAATTTGCGTGGTTATATACATGGGCAGAGATAAGGAGGCTGTTATGGAGGTGCATGTTATGGTTCCAGCAAAAAGTAATGAGAGAATAAAGTGGGGATCAGTAGAGTTACATCATTAATATCACAGTGGCCACTGTGTGTTACATCACATCATTAACACACAGTGGCCACTGTGTGTTACATTACATCATTAACACACAGTGGCCTTCAGGCACAGCAGTAGAGAGCCTGGTACTTTCCAGCTCCTCAGGAATATTTAAGGCCGTATGACGGGCTTATAAACCAACTTGTTGGCTCTTTCTTCATGTTGAAATAAAAGTCTATTTTGTTTATTAATGTATTTCTAACACATAATAAAGTTCTTGGCACATAGTAGGTGTTAAATAAATATATAATGATTGATTGCTGAGCTGGAAAAGGCCCTGGGTATCATCTAAACTTATCCCTTTCTTATTTTTTAATGAACAGTGAAACGGAGGCCAAAAAGTGGAGTTGGCTAAAACCAATACATTTGGTTACTAGTAAAACTAGGACTAGAACCCACATGTCTTGACAACACATGTCCGGGTTGTTTGTTTGTTTGTTTGTTTGTTTTAACATCACACCAAACACCAATCCAGCTTCCATTAAAATTGATATTGTGCTAGAGATGAGTTGCTTCTACATAACCTCACTCTTGTCTGTTTATCTGCCACATGCTGAGGTCTGGAAGACAGAAACTCAGTGAAGTCATCTTTCTACAGCCAATGGCATCCTTGGCTAAGACAATCAAATGTGTTTTCTCCAACCTATCCCTCTTCAAGTGGTTTGTTTTCCTGGTATTTCACTACAAGCAGATTGCAACTTGATTTTATATGTCATTCAAAGAGAGGAAATAAGTGGTTTAACAAGCAGTAATTGCCAAGAAATATTAAATTCTCAAACCACATCTTCAGTTTAAAAAAAAATGTATCACATGGAAAATGCACCAGGGTGCCTTGGCCAAACCTTGTAAAATGTCTCTGTTGTGAATGTTCCAGGCCATGTCCCCAGTAAAGTCGCTTACCAAATGCATTGTTTTGGCTGCAGTGTGTGTGTTCTGGAGAGAACAGAAAGAAAGGGAGCAGTAGTACTAGGGCTCCAAAGGGAAACCGGCCAGTTTTCTACCATCACAATCCCCATCTGAGCAATGTCTTGGGGTTATATATGCTTCACAGCAATACTGATTTTCTTGTGTCTAAGATAAGGGAAAGCACTTTGGATTTATATAAATCCCAAAGTCATAGAAACTGGTCACTTGATTCACAGGGTTTGTTGCCTCAAATCTACTTTAACTCTCTGTGTTAATTTCCTCATGTTATAGGAAATAGTAATACCTTACTGATTCATCAAGGCAATTTTAGGAGAAAATGAATACAAAAGTAAATGGAACATCCAACACAATCATGTATTTAAACAGTTAGTAAGAAAAATTGATGTCCCTTGGATCATTTCTATGGCTTTATAACCATATCATAGGGTATAAAAGTGGATGATCCTTGTCATATATTTATGTTTCTTTCAAATATAATAATAACCTTTATTTATTGAGAGCTTATGATATTCTAGACACTTTTATATGGATGTTAACACAACAGTGGTAATAAAATGTGGTCATTATCTTAGTTTCACAGTTGAGGAAAGCAGAGCTCCAACAGAAAGGTAAATTACCTAGCTCAAAGACAAAAGTTTAGACATGATAGTGCAGAAATTCAAATTCAGTGTGTTATAAAGTCTATTCTTACACCACATGACAGCCAACCTAAACCTTGCACACTGCCACATTTCATTTAAGATCAGACAAATCTGGATGTTCTAATATTTCAGAAATAACTAATTTACTGAGTCATCTATGAGATAAAAAGAATAACATTAAAATATTTCAATATTTTCAGTGATCATGATATTGGTGACATCATTGTTATGGCTTTAGAGACGATAGAATGCATACTATGCATAAATTAAATGTCTAATGATTGTATATTCTAGTTATATCATTGTTGATGTACTTGACAACCAAGATTTTTGATATGTTAAAGAAAAAAAAGAGGCCCTGGCTGGTGTAGCTCAGTGGATTGAGCGCGGGCTGCGAACCAGGCTTCGCAGGTTCGATTCCCAGTCAGGGCACATGCCTAGGTTGCAGGCCATGTCTCCCAGCAACCGCACATTGATGTTTCTCTCTCTCTCTCTCTCTCCCTCCCTCTCCCTCCCTTACCTCTCTAAAAATAAATAAATAAAATCTTAAAAAAAAAAAGATAAAGGTGTAAGATAGAATAAATTAAGTAAAAATCTGTAGTCCTAAATTTTAATTTGATATAGCAATATGAAGAAATGATATATGAATGATGACAATGTTAACTAAAATTATTTTGGTGATCATTTTGCAACATACACAATATTAAATTATTACATTGCACAACTGCAACTAATACTTGGAAACTACTAAATAATGGTATATGTCCATTTTATCACATTTTTAATCCACTCTTCCATTGGTGTACACTTCAGTAATTAATGCTGCAGTCGACATGGGAGCACATATATCTTTTCGAATTGGTGTTTTTGATTTCTTCAGATATATTCCCAGAAATGGATTGCTGGTAGTTCTATTTTTAATTTTTTGAGGACCTTCCGTACTGGTTTCCACAGTGGCTGCACCAGTTTACATCCCACCAACAATGCACAGCGTTTCCGTCCTCCACAACCTTGCCAACACTTACTACTTCTTGTCTTTTTTGTACTAGTCATTCTAATAGGTGTGAGGCGACATCTCATTATAGTTTTGCTTTGCATTTCCTTGATGGTTAGTGATGTTGGGCATCTTTTCATGAACCTGTTAGCCATGTCTTCTTTAGAAACATGTCTATTTAGATCCTCTGCCCATTTTTAAATCAGATTGTGTAAGATTTTTTGCTACTGAGTTGTATAAATTTGTGTTATTTTTAAGCCATGCAGTTTTTGGTGCTTTGTTTAGCAGCTTTAGAAAATGAATACAGCACTGGACATTTTGGTTTTTACACAAATCCTTGACCTTTGTTCTGTAATTCTGCTAAATTACTTGGAAACAGTTTGATCTTTTTGAATCTTGCTTTTAAACCTCTCTAAGAGAGAGCAGTATTTATTCTAGAGCTAATTTTACCCTACTACCAAGACAAGGAAGGCCCTTTTTCTGAGCACTCCACTGGATGCACCATAAGTGAGGAGTTTTCTTAGTCTGGCTATATACGAAGCGGCATTCTTCTCAACCTTTTGTAAACTCCAAGTACTGCCATTGCCAGTTTTTTCAGGTCGATCTTTCCCTGTCCTCAGGTAGTGTTCTTGTACTTATTCATGGGGCATTACTCTGCTGAAAACTTAAGGGAAACTCTGCAGATCTCTGGGGTGACTGTGGACAGCTGTGCTCTCTAGCGCAGTGCCACAGGAACACCGGCGGCCTCTGTCCTCCCGGCCTTTCAGCTTGACCTGCTCATTCACTGGGTCTGTGGGCTCCTCCTGGGTCACAGCCCGGAAGCTCTCAAGGCAGTAAGCTGGGGCAATTTTAGTGCTTATTTGTCTCTCCCTTTGTAGTGATTGCTGCTCTTTGTTGTTTGATCTCCAGTGTGTTGAAAGCCATTATTTTACATTTTTTGTCACTTCGTCCAGATTTTTAGTTATAGTATTTCAAAGATGTGTGGCATGAAGAAGAAAAGAAAATCCAGACACTGGGAGTCCACTAGCCAGAGGGAGAATTCAATCTTTACTCTAGCATGATGGATCAACATTTGTTTTCATTATTAAGGTTTTTTTTTTTTAAATCCTGGCTCCCGGATATGCTTTTTTTTTTTTTTTTAATTGATTTTAGAACAACAGGAAGGGAAAAAGAAAGAGAAAGGAGTGAAAGAGAGAAAATCAGCATGAGAGAGAAACACTTCCTGGTTCCTTCCTTTACATGCCCTGATGGAGGATCAAATCTGCAATTTAGGTGCATGCTGAGTGGGAACCAAACCCACAATCTTTTTGCTGTATGTGATGATGCTCCAACCAATTGAGCCACCCAACCAGGGCTTCATTACTGAGTTTTAAACACTTTCATTCAACTTTACAACTCAGTATTGGATATGTCATACACAAAGACAATTCAAATGCCTTTGAAATTGCCCGATACATTGCATGAAGCTGCATACTTTTCTGATCAAATAATTACCATACTACATACATTGACTTATTCATGAAAAATGTAAGATATTTGTCACAGGAATACTTTTTTCTTCAGACCATTTCACCGTGTCAAAGGCAATTTTGCATGCTATTTTATCTGGAAGATCCAGACTTGTCAGGGCAAGGGGAAGCAGGTATGCGAAGGCATGACCCTGTTGGGATATATATGACTTGAACATTCACTCAGAAATTTACTCACTATTGTACTATTGCTAAACATTTATTATGATACATTCTACTTCACACCATTCCTAACCAAGTAAAAGAAGGAAGGACAATGTTTTAATTGCATAAACTATGATATTACATATCTTTCTATGAGGTGAGATTTCCTTTTAATCATGAGTTGATGAGAATTTAAATATCTTTTAATAGCTTTGACATCTGATGTTTGAAAGAATTTTTTACTCACTGTCTTCTGGATCAATCAATACATTTCAAATCTTATTTTATCTTCCAGTACCCCACAGTTCACGTGCTGGGTGCTACAAGACCCATTTTTAGCACAAATGACCTCTCTTCATGCCACATTACTAGACAAAAGTAGTATTCCTGAAAATCATTCCTAGGTGAAGATTAGAACTAGTGCAGTTTTTTAAGCTTTAATTTGTAAATAACTAAACTTACAGAAAGTTTCGAATATAAAAATGGCAAAAGAACAACTGTATGTAGACACACACACACACACATATATATACACACACACACACCTTTCCATGGATTCCCCTATTGCTACTATTTTAACCTACTTACTCTATTGCTTTTTAGGCTTTCTATTTTTCCCAATTATTTACTTGCTTATTTATTATCATGTTGGCTCATAAATTCCCACTTATCCATGTTTTATAATTAATTACTATATTCAATTATTTTGGTAATTATATTGTTCCATATGTGGGTCAGTCTTTAGAGTCCCTTCAAGCTGACTCCTGTGTTCTCATGCATGCCCCTATACTTTTGGGGGTGCCTTTCTTTCTGGACTAAAAAGTTGTTCAGCAGACTCACCTTGACCTTCTTTAACACTGGTTCCATTCATAACTTGAGGATTCCCAATTCCTTTCAGTGGAGTTGGTATTAGAGACCAAAATCTGTGTGCTAGATGTGCTCATTGCTACTGCCATGTAGCACTTAAACCATTTTTAAGTAATTGCATGCCAATAAACATGTTACACTAAACACAAACTAAAGGCATCCCCAGCTCAACTTCCCTGTGGCCACTCCAAGGCCACACTTCATGAATGAAAGTGCAATAGAAGGGAAGTTGGAGTGACAATTTTGTAAACTTTATAACAACATAAGTTCATAGGATTATATCGGAAGGGCTCCTCTAAGACTTAGGAGGGGTCTAGAGAAAGCTTATATTCATTAGCTCCATGGTCAAAATCTGCCTTGATCTGTTAGAAAGTTGATTTCATTTCTAATTATATGAAGGGGATGGGCCATTAACAAGAAAACCTTGCAAAATTAATAAAAATACATTATTTAACTGGGATTTTATAAAAGTTTTTTAATTCACATTTGTGGCTTTTTAAAAACTCTTTAGTGTCAGTTTTTATTGTCCACCATCTTGACTCTTTCAAATGGGTCCCATTTCATTCCAGCTTCTTATTTCCTGTGCATTCAAAATAATTAAGAGAAAATAGATAATTTAAAATTATTTTGTATTAATCCAACTCTGCAAAAATATGCTTTTATGATGTTTCTGGTGACAGGAATATAAGTTTTGGGACCAAACAGGCCTCTGAATGATTGTTGAATAACTACAGCTAACTGGAATTAAGTAGTTCAAATCCCAAGGTTCCTGGCTAAGATGTCCATCTCTTCACCCTCCGCAGCCTTTAGTGATAGGTATTTTCATTTTTATGGCACTAAGGGAGAATCTGTTGTTCTATAATAAGAATATATTGACTGTTGGACTAAAGTGGTCCCTAGTTTAATCAGAGATGAGTTAGGCTTATCCTTGGTTTCTGGGAATTCTGTGCACATTTTAAAAATCAGTACTTTCTGAACTCATATACTCAACATCAAAATGACAACAACCCAATATAAAAATGGGCAAAAGACCTGAACAGACACTCTCCAAATAAGACATACAGATATCTGGCCAACAGACATAACAAAAAAAAAATGCTCAACATCATTAATCATCAGAGGGATGCAAATTAAAACTACAATGAGTATCACCTCATGCTTGTGAGAACAGCTATCATCAACAAACAAATGCTGGTGAAGATGTGGAGAAAAGGGAACCCTCATGGACTGTTGGTGGGAATGCAGACTTGTGTAGCCACTGTGGAAAACAGAATGGAGTTTCCTCAAAAAAATTAAAATGGAACTGTCTTTTGACTCAGAAAACCCATTTCTGGGAATATATTCAGAGAAACCCAAAATGCTAATTCAAAAGAATATATGCATCCTTATGTTCATTGCATCATTATGTATAATAGCCAAGATTTGGAAAAAGCCCAAGTGTCCATCAGTAGGTGAATGGATAAAAATGCTGTGTTACATTTTCTCAGCCATTGAACTTAAAAAAAAAAGAAAAAGGAAATCTTACCTTTTATGACAGCATGGATGGACCTGGAGAGTATGTGCTAAGTGAAATAAGCTAGTCAGAGAAAAGCAAATACCATATGATCTCACTTATATGTAGAATCTAATTAAGAAAATAAAACTAATTGATAAAATATAAACAGAAGCATGGATACATGGAACAGACTGTCAGAGGGGATGGAGGTTGGGAGGCTGGATGAAAGTAGGTGAAGGGATTAAGCAAAAAAAATATGTATATATATACATATTATTATGTATACATTATTATGTATATACATACATTATTATGTATATATATACATATTTTTATATATATAACACATAGCCACAGACAACAGTATGGTGATAGCCAAAGGGAAAGGGGGTAGCAATAGGCGCGGGTGGGAAAAGCGGGCAAAATGGGGACAGAAAGAGACTTTGCTTGGGGTGACGGGAGCATGATGCAGTGTGAAGATGATGCTTTATTGCGTTGTACACTTGAAACATGTATGGTTTTTTGAACCAATACCACCCCAATAGATTTAATAAAATAAAAAATAAATTAATTTAATTAAATTTAAACTATTAAATTAATACATTCTAATATGACTATAAATTTCTAGTATTCTCTTAGGAAAATATTATAACCCATATATATTCTATATAAAATTAATTGATTTATAGTTTGGACACTTTGAAATCATTTATAAACTTTTTTTCTATGAGAAATTACAAAATAAGGTAGAAATTTCTTATCTAGAAATTAACATTTGGATCATTAATATATCAACACATTGATTACTTAAAAATTAACTGAACATTTATTTATACCATGTATAATTTTTATGAATTATGCTAAAATCTATTCAATATTAACTTTTTAATTATTCTTATCTAACAATCAATAGTATGTAGACCAAGATACAACTTAAGAGTTAGAAAGTTTACCTGAGTCCTGGCTGGTGTGGCTCAGTGGTTGAGTGCTGGCCTGCGAATCAAAGAGTCTCTGGTTCGATTTCCTGTCTAGACCACACGCCTGGGTTGCAGGCCAGGTCCCCAGTAGGTGGTTTGCAAGAAGGAACCGCACATTGATGTCTCTCTCCCTCTCTTTCTCCCTCCCTTCCCCTCTCTAGGAAATAAATAAATAAAATCTAAAAAAAAAAAAGAAAGTTTACCTGAGTAATCCAAGAGTTTAAACGTTTTCAATATGTGGAGTTGTTTTGTTTTTTAAAATAATATGTGAATACATAGCGACACATAAAAATTACCAAGGTCAGTTAGGTGGTTAATTCCCCATGGAGGATTTAAGTGAGAAAGCAAAAATAAGTGTCCTCAGTTTGACTATCAGTCTGCATCCAGATAAAAAAGAAGGAATACACAAATTATATGAACTTGCTATGTTCTGCACTCCTCAGTGAAGTCAAATATTAAAGTGGTCATGTTCAATGTGATTATTTAGCAAAACTAATACTCATTTTAAAATAGAAATATAAAAGCTACATTAAAGTTCTAATAGACTTTCTAATCTTTCAAAACAGGTTTTTTTTTTTTTATTGTTGTAGTTGTTGCTTTGTTTTGGTTTTTGAGGAAAGAACCCAGGAAGTTAACTCCTAAGTGTTTTGAAATTTATATAAAAGTGAAACTTTTTTTAATACTTTTGAACTCTTGGTGACTTGCAAAGGTATCTGAACTGTACAAGTGTCTTCTAGGACTTCTGTACATCCTCACTCAGAGTTAGTAAAGGAGGCAGACACTTTATGACTGTGAACACTGGCTTACGAATCAAAGGACATGGGATCAGATCCTGTCTCTGGTACCAGTTGTCTCTGTGATCAAGTGAGTCACTTTTCCAGCAGTGTCAGGGGGTGAACTGCATTAGTGCTCCTCACTGTATAACCTTTAGACTAGTGTTAATTCTTAAATTTTTTTGTTACTGGTCTGAGATGAGTATAAATATTACCAGCAAATGTTGGAAAATATTACACAGCCTTCTGATGGAGTAATTTTTGCTTGTTGTGAAGATCTGATAAAACTTGGGGACTATATTTTGCATATTTTTTTTCTAGTAATTCATTTTAAATTTGTTTTTCTAAAAGTGTTAATATTAAGCAGCTGGGTGTTGAGGTGAAATAAACAAAAACCTGGTCCTTTTGACAGAAAGACAGGACCAAATGATCACCAAAGAGCCTTTCTGGTTCTAATGTATTCTACCACTTTATGACTCTAACAGGCTCATTAGAAAGACAGCGATTGTCCAACTCTCACTTCCCTCCCAACTAAGTAATTTATAAGAGAACGGGAAAACACAGCTTTCGCCAAAGTTCTTGCCATTTGCCAACCAATTTTGATTACGAAAGGCTGTCTGGGCTAGCCATGTAGTAGCTGACTTGGACTTGTCCAGACAAAAATCAAAAAAGCATTTATGAGGCTGGCTTTGGTTTGAAGCAATGACTAGAACACGTATTATGTTTCCAGTTGTTTCAAGAGAAACGTTCTTTAATTCTAGTTCAGGAAGCAATGCCAAATTTCCACAAGAATCTACTCATTGATGTTTAACACAGAAAGTGAAAAGATATTTCTGACTAAATATTAAGAGACCAAGATGTTCACATGATTTGGCATTCAAGAAATTTGATGTATAAAAATTTATACATATATGGTACCTGCACTGAAACCCATATAAAACAAGCTTATGACTAGAAATAGTATCTAGACTTCTAGTAGGCAGAGGTATTATTTAATAGAAAAATCACCAGGCTGGAATTTGGAAGACAAATTTGAGCTTCATTTCTGCCAGTGATACTTGATCACTTACCTCTCTAAGACACAGAGGAAATATGTGTTAAATGAGTTTATCTGTTAAACAGGTGTTAAATGAGATTATCATTTAACATATGTTAAATTAAACAGATAAATCTAAAATGCTTTCATTTCTAATGATCTGTGTTCCAAAATAATCTTATTTTCTGCTTCCAAAAGGGAACATTTTATCCTTATTTTTACATGTGATTGACCTAAAAGCCATTAGAAACCAGCAATTGTTTAAAATAATAGCAAAAAAACCTCACATTTAATCACTATTTTTAATTCTTTCTAAACTTTGAAACTCAAGATAATAATATCAAACAGCCCTTTTAAAATTGCTTGTGGTACTTTTATATTGGGATGACTGAGGTTTTCTAAGACATTTTCAAATTAGTCAATGCTTGTGGACTGTCTGCATCAGAATTCATTGGTGAAATTTTTTTAAAAATATAGATTCCTTCTAGTTCCAATCACCTTCTGTTGTTTTTAAGACTTCTATTTAGTGGATCCAAGAACTTAGTCTGTATTTTTTAAAAAGCTACCCAAATTTTGTTAGATCATTAATTTGTGGAATCTTTCATGTAGTTCCACCATTCATCTGAAGATTGAATTCACCAGTGGATATTCAGTATGAAGTGGACTTTTACCTCTGCTTAAAAACCTCTACTGATGGGAAATGCTTTTATATTTAGCACTAGGCCTGTTAGGGAGTAAATACTCAACAAATGTGTGAGAAATGACTGTACATATCAAGAAAGGAAGGAAGGATGGAAGGAAGGGAGGGAGGAAGGGAGGAAGGGAGGGAGGGAGGGAGAAAGGAGGGAGGGAAAAGTTAAGGAGAGTGGAATAAAACTATCTCAAACCACTGTACCATTGAATTTGTACTACACTTTGTGTGTTAGGGTTTGCTTTTTCTTTTTTGTTTTGTCTTCTCCATCATTTCACCCTTTATTCCTGCTCTATACAATATATTTTTAAAATAAGTGATGTAAAATTTAAAGTTTTTTTACATACTGCTTTTGTATCCATTATTTTGCTAAAACACCTTAAAACTATGGGCATTTTATAGAAGAGAAAATGGAGGCTGGCTCAAAGAGATTAAACTATATTGTTCGACCTTATACATAATCAGAGAATAGTACTTAGTCACTTAGCATAGCTAAGATCAGAAGACTAGTACTCTTCCCACTAATAATTGGAACTAATGTATATGTAGCATTTGCTATATCCCAAGTAGGTTTTCAAGGTCTTTATCGCCAATAACTCCATGAGGTAGAGACTCTATTATTATTTGTCCCTTATCTGTGTGGAAACTGAGACACAATGATGTGTTGCCATTAATCAATTAATTACCTTTTCGGGTGTTACCCAGTTAATTAATTTGGTAGAAATTGTAAAGTTTGTAATGTATGAATAAAGTCCTTGAAAAGTGAAGAGGAAATGGAATTTAGTGCACAAGTGAAAATTCTGACTTTGAATAGGACAGCTCATCATTTTAATAGAAAGAATGGTACAGAATATGAATTCTAATACAGCAAATATATGGTTTGTTGGAGAGATGGCCAAGTGCTATTTAGATGGCTATTTTTATTTGAATGAATATGAACAGCAAAGCCATTTGCATCAATAAGGATATGAGAAAAGATGTAAATGGATGTTTAAAGAGAGGAGACGGGTATACTACGGATTGATGGGATGTAATTAGATTGCTCAGTAGTGCTGAGGTCACATGTGAGGTCTGTGTTGTTAATCTAAAGTAGGTTGATGGTATCTTATCTGTTCTTTTCCAGACATGTTTGATTACTCAGGTGACTGAAGTCATAAAGTAATTATAAGGTTACTTTTACCCAGAAAGATCAATGGAGAGAGAGATAAATAAGTCCCAGAGAAACACATTGGTTGTTGAAGCATGACAAAAGTCGCCGGTGGTGCCTGTCAGGGACAGGCTCAGTGAATGAGAAAGTAAAATCACCATCTCACCCCCCACTTCCATCACGTTCTCCACCACTGTAACCTATTCATAATAATATTGTCATTAATCTTAAAAGCGAACCTGAGAAAATGTCTTACAAAAATGCAATTTTGAAATTTGAGGTTGCTGCTAGGAAGCAATCACATTTCTTGGTTAATTAGAAATGAGTAGTACAGTAACGTAAACATACTGAACATCTCCTGTGCTCCCATATCCCTTACATAACACTTCTCTTTTAAATGATCATCATAATAATTGTTGTAAGTGGTCATTTTGTGCTTGACTTTAATTATAAATAAATTGAAGATTTTATAAGGTAAACTAATATAAGGTTTAATAATCTTCTCAAAGTTTCATTGCCAGTAATAAATGAACTTTCTCAAAGCTATTTCCATACTGCCCCCACCACCAAATTTCCAAGCTTAGAGCTGAAAGCTCTGGGCAAGACTAAGAATAATGTTTTAGATTCTGCCTCTCCCAAAATCCTTCTTTATAAAGGAAACACAGACTTTACCAACAAAGCTCTGAGCTGTGAAGGTGAGCAAGAACTTCTACCTCATCACAAGAGAGATGAAAACTCTCTGATTGGATGAGATGTTAGAAACAAACAAGAACCACAAAAATAGTCCCAGATAGCAGCCAAGCACATAACCTGTACTTGAAGAAGTCTCCAGGAAGCCTGAAAAACACCAGAGTTCACCCACACACTGATGGGAGAATTACTTGTTGCCAAGCGCTCAGCTCTATTGGAATCAGTTGAATTCCACCCATATTCGTGTGCTTGGGCTCTGAACTACTGCTCTGTGCCAAATCATCTACAGATCAGAGACCACTTTTGGATCTTCGGTCCCCTCAAACACTAGCAGGCACACAGGAAAGTTTCAGAGACACCTTAAAAACACTGTGCTCTCTTCACTTACATTAATGGAAGGGATTTGAAGGACTCTGAATCAGCGAATTAAACCAAGCTCCTGAGTTATACAGGGGTAGGCAAAAGTAAACCTACTGGTTTACTTACAGTTGTATTGTGATATTCTTTTGAGTTCATATAGCTATTGTAACAGTCATAACCTGTATGTCTTTTTCCACGTGAGTAACTATAAATCTTGTTTCCAGACTAAGGTGCAATTAGTTGAGACAAATAAAGTTTACCATCAGATGAGGGCCCTGGAACCCAGTGAGGTGAGGCAACTTATAAATAACTCAAGGGATGAAGGCATGCAACTAAGACAAGCTCAAATGCCTCTAACACCAGAGCATCGTTCTTTCTACAGTGTGAGGAGAGTAGGGTGGGGGCCAAAATATATATATATATATCCATCTCAGCCAGAATGTCACTCAAACAGTGCTTTCAGGGTCCTTGATGGTTTATTGCAAATCCTCACTTTTCCTGTGGAGGAGCCAACCTGTGTTACCACTCCCACCAAGGTGACCCACCCTTTGGCAGGTTCACCAGAATTTTAACGGTGCAGTTACAAAGGGCCCCTGTTTACAGTAGAACCACTCAAGAAAGCTGGTTTTGCTTCACAAATAAATAAAACCCTTTTGCCTAGAGTGTTGATTATATATTTATTTATTCTTTATAATGAGAAATAGTCAACAGAAAACTTTCCCTGCTGGGTAAAGAGCAACTTTGTGCTCTATGTTTCTGGTTATTTTGAGCCTCAATGTTGGCTCCTCTCTGGAGTAGCCATGAGCAGGCTACTTCTCCCAGTTTCCACCTTCAGTTTACCTTTGAAGTTTGGAGGCCATATTTATAATGGCTGATGTGAAAGCAACTTTATCTAAATATTGCCCCTCATCTAGCAATGTATGATGAATGTCTATCACTTTCATTTTTGCCATTCTTCCTTCCGATTTACAATTCACATCATCATCCATATCCCCAACAGCATTATTTTCCTGAAATACCCCCTTGCACCCCAAACTTCTTAATACGGCATTCAAGGTTCTTTACTAACGGACCCCAATTTCCAGGTCTATTTTCTGCCATTAACCTCTACAGTTCATATGATCTAATCACACAATACTAAGGATTGTTACTAAAAAATATCTCTGTGCTTTATATCTTAGTATCTTTTTATTCGTGCTGGTCTACCTTCCCAACACCATCTCTAATTTTGCCTGCTATTGAAACTACTTTTACCCATGGCCGATCTAAAATGTTCTAGTCACATTATAGTTTTCTTTTTATATTTCCCTCACTGAAACAACATTAATATCTCTTTTATATTTGTTTTTGTACAAGTTTGTATTTACATTTATAATTAGGTATGTGTGATTGTTTTCTTTACAATTGTGTTTGCATGTATTTTAGATTTCGTGAGCTCCTTGGGAACGTAGACTAAATCTTGTCCTTGGCATCCTCAATGTCCTATATTGTACTTGATAAATTGGATGAATACAATTTACCAAATATTTTGACAAACAGCTTGTGATTGAGTTTTCTTCTGATTATAACACAGGGTCTGGCAGAAGCAACCCCTGCTTGAAGATAGTTGGTAGGGTGATAGTATGAGTATGATAATTTATAATTTTAATTTGAACATTTTACCTAAAATGTCATATGGTGTGCTTGAGTGTGATATTGTTATGTTATAGAATTATATGCTTATGATTTTGTAATAAAAGGTTCTTTAATAAAAAGGGGTATTATTTGTTCTAGATCTTGTATTTGTTTTTGGTTTGTTTGTTTTAATATCAATAAAGATAAAAGAAAATATATAGACAACAATGATGAGCCTACGAAACTGATGATATCATATATTCTTCAGATTTAAAAAATTAAAATGTTACACATCAAGTTGTGATACCATGTCAAACCTCAGTTCTCTCTCCAGATGCAATTGGATTTAGCATATATGCAATCTATATTTTTATACTTTTCTAAATAAACATGAGTATCAATAAATAAAATATATTACTCTTCTATGTGTTTTTTAAAAATATATACATACTACCATACCGAATGTATTTTTAACTTTCCCTTTTCCTTATTATCTATAAATATTAATTCTTATAGTTTATTTATTTTAATTTTTATATGATATCCCTTCATATAAAAGTGTCATAATTTATTCATTCTTTAACTATTGGGACTATTTCTAATTTTTTGTTTCACATTGACACTTTAATGAGTATTCTCATAAATATCTTCATGTGTACATGTGTAAGAATTTTTCTAGGAGTTTTACCTAGAAGTGGAATTGTTAGGACATTTTCTGAAGCCAGATTGTTTCAGCTCTTCAAGGGGACTTTATAAACTCTCAGTATATGACATAGTTGTATCTCTATAATCTTGTCACACCTTATTGTTTTTGTATTTGCCTTATTATTATTATTATTGGTCAGTATTATGGCTACTTACATCTCCTTCTAATTTTCCTGGTCCATAAGTAAGTAGTAACTGCCTGGAACCGATTCCTTCCAGAACAATGTCTCTCTGTGGTACCCTTTATTCATATAGCCTCAACAAGTTTTGTTTTTGTTTTCTGTCTCCATAGCATTGAGGAAAACACTGAAGAATGGTCCTTTCCCATTGTCTGCTCCTAACTCTACTCCCTGCTGACTGTGATTGGTTATTATATATAGTCCTTACAGTTCTACCTTTATCAAGTAGCAGATCAAAGCACCACCAGCTGCTATCCCTGGCTCCTTCTTCTTCCCTGCTAAAATGTGATAATTTCTGATGCTCTCCCCAGTGCCTCAGCACTAGTTCCTAAGCAACTTCCCTTCCCCCACCCCCAAAACTCCCATGGGATACTGGTCAAAATTCCTGCCAAACCCCTTCTGTGCCCTAACAGGCCTCTAGCCCTTCTCCCACTTCTCCATTCCCCTGCTGTTTCCCACAGCCTTTTCCTGACCAGGATCTGGCCCTCCCACACTGATTAGCTGATTCATCATCTTTTTAGTGTCTATTTTTTGAAGCCTCTTGGCTATGACCCAGAAATAACAATATTCCCTCTGCTGCCTCCACCCATTGCTAGTCATCAACAGCAACCATGGCACCTGGTGTATCCAGCCTACACAGGCTCCTGACATACTCACGCCCTGGCAGTTTAAACCCCTATGACTTGCAGGGGTGTTGGCTTTGTAACACCTGGACAAAAAATGTGGGTGGGTGGAGTGTTCTTCACCTCAGACCAGGCACTCCCTAGGGATGATAAATAGGTTTAGTAGACAAGTTTCCAGTTACCTGCCACACCCAAAGTCCCTAGAAGGAGAAAACTTTTATTTTCCTTGCCCCAGCTTACTCCTCCCCTCCTCCTTAACCATCACAGATGAATATTTGATCAAACATAGCAAAACCCCTTGGTGGTCATATATATATGACTCATGTGGCTTGGCTTCCAAAGATGATCTATATCATTGGTTTACTACCCTGCTTGAATTTAGAATCATCTGGGAAACTTTTTAACAATGTACCAATGCCCACGTACCTTCCTAAAAACAAATGTTTAATTTCCCAATGTGAGATAAGATACTTATTTTTAGTGTCATTTCTCCTCCTGTAGATTGTAATAACAGCCAGCATTGACAATTGAAAACAGAAAACCATCTAAAGCACACAGCTTACTGTCTAAATCAGCATGACATCAGAAAACTCTAAGTCAGGAAGATAACATTCCAAATAACTTTATTGTTTGTTTCAAGAACTATTGACCCAAATCCATTTATCTGAACAACAGATTACTCAACTATCTCTGCTCATTTCTCCTTAAGACAATACATACATTCAATAGGATCATCAGAAGACTGTTTATTCAGACTCTCAGAAAACCTTGCTCCTCTGTGTCCACCAACCCTAAACTATTATGTCACAAAATTGCCTAAACTCGAGTTGGCTCCAGCACTGAAAGACTTACCTTAAACTAGAGCTCCTGATCCTCATACATATTCCATTCTTGCCACCCCTCTTTTACAAGGTGTCACTACAACTGTCAAAATATTTGTCTTGTAACTGTGTAGAAACTCTGTTTCCTTAACATGACCCTTTCTTCTTTCTATTCATCCACTTCCTTCCTTAATCATTAAACCCTTAGGATATTAGATTCTGGTCAGTATCAAACTGTCTTAGGAACAAAGCCTCAGATCTGTTGACCACAAAAACTGAGTTTCTGTCAAGCTAAAGACAACATCTTGATTTCGGTTGTGTTTCAGCCCTAGTCCCATGAAAACAGAATCACCCTGAGGATGACACCATCAGGAAACCAGGCAGAGCACTGCCATGGCTGGCAGCAGGACCAGATACACAGATCAGCTACTCCCTCCCCTGGCTCCAATAAGTCATCAGAGCCCACGACCCGACTCCTTTAGCCACCGTGATTAATGATGGTTTTCCCCATTCCCTGGAAGCTACCAGGGAGCCAGATCTCTAAGCACTAGCTTGCCTGAGACTCTAGGCTTGGTGCTATTTCCTCAACTAGGAAACCCTTACTTTCTTGGCTACAAACTCCTGCTTGTTTTTAATTGGGTTTTGATGCATGCATGCAAATGGGTCTCTTTAGTCTAGTAGTAGTCTCCCTTATTGTGTTAAGCAGTGAAGTCTGCTTTCCTTTATCATCAGCAAAGAGGTTACTTTGCTGGCCAATAGGTTATCCTGTTGGTATTTCAGGAAGTTGACAGTAGATAGAACCACTAATTTGGGCCAATCTAATTGTCTCTGTGATCTAAGAGACCCAGAGACTGTTGCAGCTGAAAGTAGGGGCCAGACTTAAGACATCATGTGATATAGTCAGGGATCACAGTCATATTCATTATTTGCAAGATGAATATGCATTGGGAGCTGGATGGCAAAGAGGGGAATAGAGCATTGTTCCAATAGAGGAGGAACAGTGGGAAAAACAGAGTGGTCTCTGACAGATAGTCTGCTCTGTACCCAGCGTTCTAGCTCCATAGTATGTGAGCCCTTAGTATAATACTTTATTTCCTCACTTAGAAATCTGCTGAAGTGCCTGAGGTGCTCTGACAGGGCAAGGAGACTCTGTGTTTTGGGCTTTTATATATTTACTTATTTTTACTGCTTTATCAAGAAGTCCCTGTAGTCAACTGGTGATGTACTGAGAAGGAAATAAATCATGCTCCCTTCCCTGCAGATAGCAGAGAGCCCCAGGTGTGTTTCTAATGATCTGACCCCAAGTATTTGATGATGGTATAAGGTATATTCTATGTTGCTAAGTCATCTGGTTCCATCTGATTGGCCATGAAGCTCTCTCTGGTTAGTTATTAAGCCCATGCAGGACAAGAAACTAAATGAGAATGTACAAAAGAGAAATCGTAGAGAAGAGGGGTCACAAAAGCAGAAAACGGGCTAGGATGCTTCATGGGCTCCATCCTTCAGAGTGGGCCATTGGTGATCTGTGGCTCATAAACCAGCAGGGCCTGAGGACCTGGAGAAGGACCACTCAAGTGCTCACAGCTGTTTTTAACAGACCTGACTCAGCACCTTGGCCAGCTGTTGCTCACTTAGAAAAGCTTGCCCTTGTGTAAAGAGAAATGTTGCCCTGCCTATACTTCCGATTCAGACATCTAGTCAAACAGAGTGAATTAAATACCCCCTGTGCTTCAAGTTTTCATACACCAAAATCAGTGTGCTTATGTCTGGTGAGTCAAGGGGTATGTCCTTCTGAGCTAGACTGGAATATGTTAGTATAACAAAGTTGAGAATAGAGGAGAGTAGACCTCCCACCCCCATGAAGATTATTGCCCATTCATCTCTTTGTTTGAACTAGTTTATGTTCCTTGCAATCAAAATTTGTTACTAGAATAATGATCTTATTTTTATAGGGTAATAGACATTTCTAAGGCACTTAATAAAGAGTGACTGCCTTAAGCTTTAAAGTAACCCTGGGAAGTAAATGTACTCAACTATTTACCAACAATTAAACATATGCTAACTTGACCAAAGTCAGATAGCAAGGTGAAGGTTGAATGAGTCAAACCCAGGTCTTCATTCCCCATATTACCATCCAGACCTGCCCAGGATTCCTTAACTCAGCAGGACTGAAGCAGGCAGGTTAGCAGTTTCATAAGGGGAATGGCCAAAGTTCCAGGAAAGTTCATAGCAGTTCTTAAAGCTGGGCTATAGAGAGGAATTCATGGAGAACTATGAAAGTTAACATTATTTTTCATGGCTCAAAACATTCCCCAAAGTTTCAGATCTAATAGCACTAAATAAATGGAACATTTCAGCTAAAAAAGGGAAAACAAATTAAAAAAAAAACAGAAAACCTTTTCACTATTATTTTCTCTTAATGATTATCAAGGTTTTTAGCAGCTGCATTCTACAACTACAGAAGGTATCCCTTTAAAAAATAATTAAATTGTTTTTAATGTCAAGAAAATCAGTTTTCTTTTTGTTTGGGTGCCTTTCAATCCCAATTAACCTTATTACTTTTGAAGAGTTAATTTAATATTAAAATGTATTTATGAATCAAAGTATATATATATATAATTTGACTTTATTCAACTTTATGTGTATTGTAGTGTTTCATCCATATTCATTATAACTACAGAGTAGTTATAATTAGAACTTGTTTCTAATTTTATCATACCGTTCAGTATGAATACTAAATAAGTTTGTGACCTTGCTAGTTTGATCGATTATGAATTTTTCTTTTCTCTCTTTGAGGCCTGGAGCATAATGATCGGCTGGAATTTTCTGAGTATAATGGGGAAAAATGGCTACCACCAATAAGTTACCCACATGGAATGATTATAAATATATTTGCTTTCCTTTCTGAACATAGCTCAGTATCATTAAACATCTAGCAGAATCCAATGCTTCTTTAGTCTGTTTTTGTTACAAATTCTTAAGACTTTAATAAGAAAATATTGGCACAGTGATGTGTAAACGGTGCATATTTCTGTGCCTGGCAGAGCTTTTGGAGACTCGTTGGCTATTCAGACTTCATCCCTTCATTCACCTACCTCAGCAGAGTTGGCCCTCTGCTGACAATATCAAAAAAACAAACTATGTGATCTATTTTTTAGCGTCTGGCCACCTTATCTGTTCTCTCCATTTGTTCATTCATCAACCATGCTAAATTCTTGGGGACCAAAAATAAATAGATGAAAGTCCCTGGCTTAGAGGGTTAAAGGATAAAACAAACATAGAGACACCCATTTGTAGGAACCTAAGTAACTGAATTTGAAAACACAAGAAGTAGAACCCCCTAAGGTGTTTTGGGAACATTGAGGAAGGAATGCTTATCACTGACAGAGAAAAGCTTGAATGAATGAATTGAGAAAAGCTTCCTAGGGAAATGTAAGTTCAGTTGACTTCCGAAAGAATAATAACTATTAACATTTACTGAGTTCTTATGACAAGCCAGACATGTTTTAAACTTTACATGTATTAACTCATATAATTATCAAAACAAGCGTAAGAGTTAAATATTATTATTATCTCATTACCTCATTTAATTCCTCATTTTAAATGTGGAGAAATTGCAGAGTGGTTAAATAATTTGCCCTGCATCACTTGGTGAGGTAATGATGGAAATTAGAATTTTCTTTGCTTTGTTTTTGACTGATGTCAAGTGAGGTATTTGTTATCAAAGTGTAAGCTCTTTCCCACCAATATGGTGCTTTACATAAAATGATACGTGATCTACGGAATCACTTGGGCAAAACAGGAATAAAAGCAAAGACTGCAAGAGAAGGTGTGACCAGTGGATTTGCAGAAAAATTTCTTTGGCAATATGTTCTTATGCTCTAAATACTCACCCCATTCATTTTGGGGAAGAAGACTCACTTCTTTATATAAGGAGAGAGGTTTCAAGGCAACAACTGAAAGAACTCTCAAATGTGTTTTTAAAAATTGGGTGATGCATAGCATTGTGACTGCCTCTCTCCTGAGGAAGCTGTCTCAAGCTGAAAACTTGGAATTCTGTAGGACAAAGGCAGGCCTGGCGTTGGTGGCAGAGCCTGGAGAGAACTTCTGCATTGGTATTCATTCCTCACTGGCTAAGGAAGGCTTGAATCTCTCCAAGGGTCGGGTAAGGGTCACAGGAGAGAAAACCAAAAAGGGTCTTTTCTGATCCAGTCCAAAAGTATTGCCTGGAGGAGGGAAAGGCAATAAGAGAAAGAGAAAGAGACTGTATATGTAATGATAAGTAACCAAGTGCTGAAGAAAGAATTGCAAACAGCCACCTGGAATAGAGATGCCAGGGAATTTAAGAGAGATCCAGCAGAACTCAAACTTTACCAAGAAAAAAATCAGCTTTTAACACTCATATTTATAGAGTGGAAAGCCACCCCACCAAGAAATATCCTACCTATTACCTTCCTTCTTTTCCTACTTAGACTTCAGGAGAGAAAGAAACCTAGTGGATGGACCAAAAAGCAAGCTGGGAGGGGCTAGAGAGCAGGAGGACCTTTCACCCTGGGCCTACCCCTTTGCCCGGACCAGACCTCTAGCCAGAAGTAGACCAGCTTTGGCCAGGAGACAAATTAGGGGCTATGACAGGTTCAGGAATTTGACTAGGCTTGGACAGAACATTGCAGTGTCTAAATTCAAATTATGTTTATACTTAAAGTAACCTCAAGACTGTACCTAAGGATTGAAGCAAGGGAGTCTCTGAATGTGTCATCCAGAGTCTGGGAAAACTTACTCCCACTGCTGAAAACTTAAAGGAGAGCAGGAGTCACACATATAGTTATATTTCATTTATGTCATGAATCCAACATACAAGTTATACCAGTAGAAGTTAAACTCATTGTTTCCAACTCTCTTGGTCCCCCCAAAAGAAACAAATTTCCAGATGTTCCCTGGGGCAGTATCAGTTGATAACTAGAGGTGAATTTCCATGTTTCTACAAGTCTGGTTTGTCTATCTAAAATTGCCTTTTATGAGAGAAGAAATACTGAACACTGAACTAGGATTAAAACAATTCCACTTAAATCTCTTGGCACATCTCTTGGTAACTTATTTAACATCTCATTTGTAAAATAGGATAAAAATCCATGCCTTGCCCCCCCCTTATAGTGTTATTGTCAAAAGGAAATGACAGTGATATTAGGTAGTTTAAACAATGGAATGGTATGCATACCACTATGGAGAAAATTTAAAATATAGTATTTAAGTAAAACTAAAGGCTGGAAAAATATGTATAACTTAAAATTATATTGTAATGAAAAAACAAAGTTTAGAATAACATGTTCAGTATAAAATTATATAGAATTTAAAATAGCCCACACACAACACAAAAGAATACTGCATGTTGTTCATGGATATATCTATGTATACACACATACATACATACACACACATATGTACATCCATTTGAGATGCATGTGTGGATGCGGATGGGGAAATCATCAAAGAAAACTAATTTTAACCAGAAGGTGTTCATACTTTTTTATGAAGATGGCAAAACACTTCTTATTACCAGATTATGAAAACTCAGAAATTTGTTATTCTTTGTACTTTCTGCATTTTTAAACTTTATTTTTATAAAATCCAGAATCAGAGAGGTACACATAAAGAGAAAATTAGAAAACAGATGTGAAAGTGCTGGAAAAACTGTAAGAAGCTATATAAATATAAGGTGATGTTCCTAACATATAGTAATTTTCAGTTTTGAGGTTTAAACTGTGTCTAAGGGTCATTTTAGATTTCATTAAAGTAAATGACAAATAATAACATATAGTTATTTGTTATTATATGCCTAAGTATGTCATCAATTGCTGGATGAGAAGTGTTTTCTTTTAATTACATAGGCTAACATATGATCTGTGATTTTAAAAAGTTGGGAGTCTAGGCCCTATAAATATTAGTTCACATGTCTAAGAATGGCCCTCTGTTTTTAAAGGGTCTTTCTTGAGTTCAAATAATTAAAAGAATCTCAAATTTTAAAATTAAGTAGCATGCATTTTTTTCTGTTTGTAATAATCACAGATGATGTGTGGAAGATGCACAAAAATGAGTTAAGTTTTTAAAAATTGAAGCAACCATAATTCCACTTTCTAGAGATGGTAATTTTCTTGATGTATTTTTCTCTACAAATATGCAGTTGGTATTATTATTTCATGTGTACTTAGGTATTTTGCTCTTATCTCAACTCTGGCACTTGTCACCCAGTGTCATTCAGAATATGTTTCCCTGTGATGTGCCAGTATGTGTTGATGCCATTGTTTATTCTCCTGAAAAATACTGAAAATTTTTCCTCCTCTCCAAAATTAAAGTCCAGGTCCACAATCCCTTATACTTAGAGTCATATATGTTTGGAATTGAGATATTTTTGGACTTCAGGAATATAATATGTTACATTTACCTTATATCAGCTAACAACCTTCTTTAGGAATAGGGAAGGAAACACATCAGATCACACACATTCACACCTCCTCAGCAAAATGTATGAATATTCTCACTAAGTAGGATAAATAATAGCCTCATGTCAATTCAAGTCTGATTTTTCCACCAAATAAGGTATGAAAAACCTTTGAACTTTGTAAGTATAAATAAGGGATTGCAGATATGTACCAATTTATAGTATATTCCTTCCCAGAATGGATGGGAGTAGTAATTCATAGAAGTTTTAACCACTATTATTTTTAAAGTTTACCAGTTTGATAAGTGAAAATAAAATATTTCAAAAATGTTAACACTTTCTTGTTGGGAACTGCCCTGCCTGGTTTCAGAAGCTGTAACCCCCCAAGGCTAAGGCTGAGGGAACGACCTTGGAACCAAAAGCCAGCAAGGAGACAAAAGCTTATCTCCCTGGCAGGAGCGCCACTTCTGCTCCTTTTACATTTTTACAGGTTTTACATTTACTTCATCCATAACTGGCCCCCAATGCTTGTTCGGTTAGCCAATGATGAGTAAGATTCCCCAAGGGGGGAATGGCCTAAGACAGGCACAATCACATGGCAGGTCCCCAAGGAAGGGCTTTGGGGGCTACAGCAAAAGTGGGTGATGGACCCTCACCCCTCAACTTTGACAAAGCCTGAGTGCTCATTGTCTGTGAGAAAATCTCCTAATCTCTTGGCTGTTTTACTTCCTTGCTCCACCTAAGCCTGAAACAATGACAGAGGTTGGTGCAGCCCTGTGCTGGAAAGGGTGGGTTCCCCGGGGCAATCAGGCCTAAGAATGAATATGTAAAATCCTGTGAAACCTACTTTGTTTAGAATTCTCTTAATTAAATGATAAGTGTCCAAACAAGAAGTAAGCTTGTTCCTTAAAGTTTTACAGCTCTTTAGCTATCTGACCCTGACTCAAAATAGACCCTCAGAGTTCTTTGTTATCCATTATTTGATCCTTACTGCCTGGCAATGATTAATGAGCTTTACCTGAATTTTTGTGTAAACAAACCCAATAAAAGCCCATTGAGGAAAAGGTTCTTAGCCCTTCTCTTTTGAGAGATCAGCCACCTTTCCTCCCCAAGCAGATCATGTCTTGGTAGATTTATTCTCATCCGTGGTGGCCAGGGGGACCCTATGGGTGGAACCCCACCACACTTTCTCATATGTTATTCATTGGTATTTTCTTTCTTTCGGTATTCCTATTATGTCTTTTGCTCTTCCATAGTTGGACAATTCATTTTGATTTACAAAAACTGTTTACATTAAAGACAATAATCCTTCATATGTACTATATGCTGAAAATCTTTCATAGTTGATTGTTTATATGTAATTTTAATATTTAAAATACACACATGTAGTTAAAGCTATTGATCTGTTATTTTGTAACTTAGTTATTTGCTTTTATGTTTCAGAACTTCCTCACTTGTAAATCAAACACTGACTTTCATATTTTCTTGTCCCCCTATGGCTACAGGTTTTACATTTAACTTTGACTCTATTGAAATTTTATTTGGTGTATTTGATATAAGGGAGAAATTTTATTTTCATGTTTTCTCTATTAAAAATGGAACCATTTTAGAGGATATTTAGAAATCAGTCTTGAACTATATCAGTATGTGCATAAACCACAGACCTCAGGTGCTCTGATTTGCAATCAGTTTGATGAAAAAGAAGTGTTTAATAACAAAATTTGAATACACAGTTATAAAATATTTGCAGAAGTAAAATTCTCACAATTTGGCATTATTTACAAATATTTTTATTTTATCAATTCAAATTATGCTTTATGTTTTGCATGGATTTGATTCAGCTTTGTATGGATAACAATAAAAAATTTCAACTTCACTCAAAATGTCAAAATCAGTGTTAATCCTTTTCTTCCAAGTCCTACCTTCAACCTGACCTAATTTTTGTATTTTCTATCATTATTAATATTCCTATCTGACTTTGGTTGAGTTTTCCCAGAAACAGACTCTGAATTAAGGATGTGAGAATAGATGGCATATTTGGAAGGTAATTCCAGTAGGAACAGGAAGGGAAGACAAAAAGGAAAAGAGAAAAGGGTAGGAAGCCCATGAAGGATGTGTCATGCAGCCCATCACTGCCGTGGGCAACAGAGGCTCAATTCCACTGGAGAAATTACACAGAATGTCGAACATGCTGAGTTTTACCATGACACGGGCTAACTTTTCTTTTCTTTTCATTCCATCCACTTCCTGCTTTTCGTTTGTAGTACCATTTCTTCAGCATTTGCAGTAATCAATTATCTCACTGATATTTCCTCATTCAGTGGTCCAAAGTTTCCCTCTTTAATACAATTATTTTTTATGCCACAGTCTATTCTTATAAATGTACAATTGCCACATGCAAAAGAACATCAATAGATTGTCATTCTCCATAAACAGACTCTAACCCTGAGAATCATTAGTCTCCAAAAATTATTGTCAGTCCTGCTTACCATTTATAGTGTACTGCTGCTCATAACATGCTCCAATAAAACTGGGCTCCTTTCTGTTTCCAGGACATGTTCCATGTTTCCTAAACATGTGCAACTGTCATACTCTTTTCTCTCCCTGAAGAGCTGTTATCTCCCCACCCACATATCACTCTATTGAATTTCTACCTGTCCTACAAAGTTCAGCCCCAAAACTAGTTCCTCTGTTTAGTTCTGTGGCCACTTAGAAGCTAATTATATGGCCTTTTGAAGTTTCTTAAAACACAAGTCACTTTTTACTTTGCATTTTTTTTCTATGTTCCCTAGATTGTTCTCTTTGAGGACAGGGTCTTTTAATCTATTCTTGCTTACTCCATTAAATCAAGCAAGCTCTTTGCATATAACATATACATAAGAAATGTGTATTAAATTTATGCATTTTTTAATAAGTTGCACTAAAGATGGAAGGATTAAGAAACAGCAAAATTTGTTTCCAAATATCTGAGGAGATGTCAACTAAATGGAATTCTTTACTCTATTGATCTCACAGACAGTGATAAAAAATGATAGAGATAGCAGGGCTCATGGAGGTTGAAAAAAGCCTTCCCTGAGGTTTTCAGGGTGCATCTCCCCTGAATATTTGTCACCTTTTTGTCTACTTACTTTATTCATTTGTTGGTTCTTTCAGTTAATTAGTCACTTGTTAGTGTTAATATAAGTCAGATAGTTTTCTAGTTTCTGGGCACACAGTGGTGAACAAAATATCTGATTCCTGCCTCCATAGAGCTGTGATCTAGGAAGCAAAAATACAAAACCGAACACAAAAAAATTGCAATGTGGTCAGTGGCACCAAAAAATGACAATGTACTTGGCAGCAGATTATGATAAGAATTTAGTATTAAAAGAGCAAGAAAAATCCTTCTGAAAAAAAGTAACATTTACATTGATAACTGAAAATGGGAGAATTGCCAAAAGAGAGAGTATTTTGTGGAAAAAAACTGAGATGCAAAGGTCTTAGAAATTTTCAGAAAATGAAAGATGTCCAGTAAAAATAGAGAATAGTAAGTAGAAAGAAATTTATAAGAGGTAAATTTGAGTTTGGCATTGTTCACAACATGCATTATCACTTTTAAAGATTTTACCTATTTATTTTTAGAGAGAAGAAATGGGAGGGAGAAAGAGAGGGAAACACTGATGTGTGAGAAAAACATCTATCCATCAGTTGCCAGTTGCACACCCCCAAGTGGGGACCTGGCCGGCAACCCAGGCATCCATCCTGACTAGGAATTGAACCAGAAACCTTTCATTTGTGGTGTAACACCCAACCCATTGAACCACCATAGTCAGGGCTAGATCATACATTATCTTTTAGGAAAATTGTCTTATCTCAACTGCAGTAGGAAATCATTGGAGAATATTAAACTGGGGAATAACATGATCATATTTACATTGTTTTAATACATTATTTTGTCTGTTTTATGAAGAACAAATTGGAGAACCATCATACAATTTAGAAGACCAGAAAGAAGGCTATTACAATTTACTAAGTGAAAAATTATGAGAGTTTGCTCTTGAGTGGTGATCTGGATTAGAGAGAAAGGGAATGGATTAGAAACATATTTTTAATTTTGAGTGGAGAAAGCTGAGTGATTAGCTATTGATTATGAGGAAAGGTGGATCTCAACAATAACTTTAGTGTTTGGGTTTGTTCAACTAGGTGAATGTTGGTAGATTTAATGATATGGGGAAATTTGAAAATGACAAACAAAATTGAGGGGCGAGGCTGGAGATAGAGACACTTTCTCATATCTCTGGTGTTTCAAAAACAGTTTGGTTGGATTTACCCAGGCCTCTGTCTCTGTTTTCCCAAGATTCTCCGACTTGCCATTTGAATGTTGAGATTATCACTCAGAGTCCATTCCTGATCTCTTCTTGAATGTTCTTTGTGTTTAGGTTCATCTTCAGACTCTGTAGATCTGCTGGACTCAGATTCAGGTCTGCTGATTATAGTAGCTCTAATTGTTTCCTTGGGTATCTGGACTTGTGGCCTAGAAGTAAATAATCTCTCCTTCCATGGAAATCTGAGCACACCACAAATGCAAGGGAAAGTAAAAGCAAAAGCAACTTATAAAGTCATGTGCAGTTGAACAATAATGATGTTTTCAACTTTGGACCCTTGAGAAATTTTGTACATTTTTGTTGTTTTTTTCTCAGGAATGTCTTCTCCCCAGATCCCACCTGAACTTTTATGAGTGTGTGTTGCCTGCAAATATGGCATATTTGAAATGAAGTTTTTTTTCAAAGTTTCAAAGCAGCAGTATTTTTGTAATGTATTATATGCAAATAAAGTCCAAAAGCATGGGCTGAAATGGAAGCAAGGGTTCTAAAAGGTCTCAGGGACTTCTCAGCATCTCACAGAAAACAGTCTAACAAAGATTTTAAGGAAATAAGCAAGGAGCAGTTCAAAAGTCAATCTTGATAAGGTCGTTCTCCTAAGACAAAAGCTTTGTCTACAGAGTGTGGTTTCCATGCTAGTTCAGCTGCCAAATTACTGCATACTTGCATGTTAACGAGTCACTTTCCTTTCTAGGCCTAGAGGAATTCTTCCTCATTCCTGGATGCGGAATCTATACTAGATGATCTTAAAAGTTTCTCTCACCCTGAAATATCTCATGAGTGTAACTATTCCAGCTTGCCTCAGTTGAGGAGACACATGCAGGAGCATGTGCACATAAACAGCACATATAATCTCTTTAACTTCCCCTTTGAGTGATAAGTCGTGTGCAGTTAGGGGAGGGGAAGGTAGGGCGAAGTTTGCATAAATATGCTCATAGGAGGCTGTGTGATTTGCTCACCACCTTCAGAAAGCTGGTGGGGTTCTTCATTCACTGACTTAGTTCTTGGCTTACTGTGGGACTGGGAATAAGCAAGTCTTCGGGTCATGATCTTATTTCATTATCGGAAAATTTGAAAAGTTTTGATCTGTACTCATGGGGAAAAGAGCAGAGATTATGAATAAATACATAGTGTGGCCTCATTGTTCTATTCTTAAAATGGCAGATGGAAAATTCTTTTAAGAGGAATATCACTGAAGAAAAATGAATAAATGAAAAAATCATCTCTGGCTTTTAATGTTATTGAGGCTTGTCAGAAATCCTTAGTCAAATATGACATAATCTTCCAAGGAAAAAGTTATGTTTTACCGATTAAAATGAGGCAGCAAATGTAATACAAGGATAATCTCCTATTTCCATCCCTTCTTTTCTGTTATCCTGCAATAATACAGAAACAGATCCCTAGAGAACTTCAGATTTTGTGTGATACAGCTGTCTGGCAATCCTTCAGATGGGTAGGTAGTGTAGGAGTTACCCCTGTTTCTTTGTGGGTACATGTATATCAAGGATGAAGTGGGGAAGAAAAATAGAGGAAAGAGTCATTCAAGAATAACTCTTGGATATATCTCAAAAATTGAAAATCATTTTGGCTACATTTATGGTTTAAAGTGCTGCAATATCTCTAGAAATTTAAGTATATTGTTTCATTAAATTTTGTTCTATCCTAGAACATTTTCAGTAATGAAAAATATCAAGTGGGGCTGTTGAAAAAGAAGAAGGACCAATTAGTATAGAGTATGAAGTCTGGACTAGATTGTCATATGTTTTCTAAAAGCAATCCTAGGGGCCCAGTGAGATTTTTAATTTCTCCTGCTTTGCATTATAACCCAAAGCCCTTGTGTGGGGAACACCTGGGAGACCAGAGAGGGGAAGAGACAGCTTCTACCATTTTACATGTGTGGAAGGGCTTTGAAAACGATCAACTACTACAAAAATTAAGTGATGTTATTTTTTAAATGGTAATTATCATCGCATGTGGAATGCTTATTTACGAATCAAATGGAAAGCCTCTGAGCCCTTCGAAGATTGCCTTCAGTCACTGCAGTATTTTTAATGTGAGTGATTCTTCATCTTCTGAGAGTGCACCTGACTCCAGGAAACACCTCAATGTTACCTAGGTTGATTCTGGAGAATGAGTTAAGAAAGACTCTTTTTTTGGTAAAGATTCAGTTTTGATTATAAAATAATATGCACGATTTCTCTGCAAGTCGTTCCCAAAGCAATATGGCTTCCCAGGGTGTCTACTTTGAAGGAAATTGACTATATAATTTCTTCTATGTTTATTTTAACAAATCCACTTCGGATGTCACGTTGTGTGGTAGAATCTGAAGTCTGGTATTCTTTCAGAGGCAGAATGGCAAGTTGGTGACCCGTGTTTTCTTGTGGGCATATTGGGATTGAAGTGGGGGAAAAAACTGGAGGTTTTATTTATGCAACTTGCATAAGGTTTTATTTGTACAACTTACAACCTACTTTCTCTTGAAGGTAAGAGGAGGGAGTTGTCTATAGAGTTTTTAAGAATACATATGTATATTTTTACAGTACCTGAAAAGTAATAATTAAAAGTTCAAAAGTGGTTTGGAGATTGAGTTAATTTTTACATATGAATTGCCCCATCCCTCAAGTATAAATGGACCCTGGTCAGTTTATTACTTACATTCTGAATTTTTTCATGAGGTAAGAAGGTAAGAGGATAAGATTTAATGGAAGAAAGGAACTAAAATTTTGGCTTGACCAAAATTCATTCATTATGTTTCTTTTCAGATGAGCCACTTTATTACTGTATTTGGGCCTGCCTTTCTCTGTTTGTCAAGTGGGATGGGAAAGTGGCCAGCTGTACTTCTAGTCACTATTTCACGTAAATCCTGAACTCTCTTCATAATTCTTTCCTTTGGGTAAATGCAGAAGGAGAAGACAAGCTGGACAGACTGAAGCAGGAAGTTCCCCAGGGAGTTGGGGCATGTGGATCAACTCTGCTGTGCCTGGAATTGTTATTATGCTACCAGAGGCCTCAAAACAATAACGCCAGTCTCCTGCTCTTCTGGCTGAGGTTGGCTGACATTTCTAGGCAAAACCAACAAGCTCTGAGTAAGCTGAGACTTTTAATGACCCCAGAGGGAGCCTGGAAATTTTCTTGGGAAACAAAGTTTAACTTTATCCCAGAGATAGATGTAGGGAGAGGGGCAGTAGCGCTTTGAGGGACCTATGGGAATGTGATAACATTATTTTTTAAATGAAAGAATCAGATAATACTTATTGCCAGAAGGGTTATCAGAAGTCTGACTCCAGACCTTATTTATTGATGGGGGTAAAAGAGGCCCAAAGAGAAGTGGCTTGTGCTAAGGTATCACAATTAGTTCATGGCAGAGCCAGAACCAGATCTGGGACACTCTGATTTCCTGTCCAGGGTTATTCTATGTACGAGTCTCTTTTGAAATAACTTCATTTTTTTTCACTCATTTAAATAGCATTTTCTGAAACACAGGCACAGTGTTGAGATCTACTAAATCTCTTTCTTCTGAAGAGGTGAAGAGGATGATTTTCACTAGGTATCTTCTTGGGTGAGTTTCCATTTGGGCAATCCGTACGTGGTCAGGCACTGCTAAAAGGTCACTTAGGTGTGAACACAGCAGGAGCAGGCTGCTGGGGGGTGGGGGCAACATGGTTAAAGAAACCACAGGCAGGCATCCTGCCAGGCTGGCAAGGAACAGGTGGTCAGGTAATCAGGAAGCTGGACTCTATTTCCAGAGGAGCTGGAATGAGTGGTGAAGTCAGAATCTAAAGTATTCAGGTGTGAGTGACAAGTTCTCCAGCTGAGCCACATTGGTGAGTTTTATGGGTTCTGCCAATGTTTTCATTCAAATGAATTTCTTAAAATCAATATGATAAGAAAAGTAGTCAATTTTAAAGATTTTTTTGGTACTTTGCCTTTTTAAATTTTATTTTGATCACTAAGGTGTATTGTATAGTTTGAATATTTCTGGGGAGGACACTTTTATTTATTCAAAAGAGAAGCAAATTGCTTTTCCTTCCAACCTTTTTCTTTCATACAAATATTTGTATATATTTGTCTCATTATCCAATTTCCTTTCACTCTATAGTTGCTAGAAAATCATATGGGCTATTAATCTTTGTGTCTACAAATTACACTTTGGCTAAAAAAGTGGGGCACTGATGTTTTATATATATTGACAATGAAACTATAAATTATATTATTATTATTATTATTATTATTATTACTTTGAAAGCAATTTATCCTAGATTTTCCACAGATAAGACTGTTAATGATATACCAAGATCTCTGGGGCTGGGAGGAAGGGCTACACATCTCCTGAGACTTGGAGGGACCACGTGCTGCCACAGATTGGCTGGGCTGCTAGTACCTGTCAGTCACTGGAGAATGGAACAGAGGAAGAGTCTCAACGGTCCTGGCAGAAGCACATTTAGGTGCTGCCCGGGGAAGTGGGGATACCCACGTGCAGGGTACAAGATGAAGACATGTTTGGAGATAGTCCCAAAAGAGGGAAATAGTGGTAAGTGTGGGCAAAGCAGATTAGAATAATAAGAGAGGCAGGCAACCAACACTAGAATTTAGGGGCCTGTGGTAGCTGAGGCTTTAGTGATGTAATATTAGTGCCTTTTCATTTCCCTGTGATCCCAGCAGAAGATGAGTCTGGAAGCTACCAGAGAGGCTGGAGAGGTTTGCTAGAATGAATCCTCTGTTGCAGATGCTAAAAAGAATTCTTCTCTGGAGACCCTAACAAGAAAAGTATGAAATCTCTAGTAAAGCGAGCTCTGGACTCAGATTCCAGTCCTGACTTCCTGACCTATTTTCTCTGTGAATATTTAAACTTTCTCTACCTAGATTTCTTTATTTGTAAAGTTTGTATAATAATATATTTTAATATCTTCTCATCCTTCAACCTCGAGGATCAAATAAAATAAAAAAATGTTTCTAGCTCAAAATCTCAATTAGTGCCATGTAAGCTTAAACAAAGATGAACGTTTAATGCTACGAGGGCATTTAGTAAAAAATCTCCACCAGACTAGTAACAGCTTTATATTTCTTCCTGCAGTTTTTGAATTTGGCTTTCCATCTAGGCCCTCAACACAATGTGGAAACTGCAGCAGCCTTTGTTTTTTTCTTTTTTTTTAATGGGTACATGATACACTTCATTTGAAGTGATCTTCTCCATTCTTTCCCCAGGAGGCTGAGGCCAGGGAGGCGAGACATGCACGGCTCTGCTCTGGGGAGGACAGGCCCCAGAGCCGGCTTGCAGACCAGTCAGATGCGGAGCACACCATCCATCCGGTAGGAAGGTCCTGACAGCTGGTCCGAAGCACTTTGGTGAGGCAGACTCAGGGGCACAGAATCAGCCAGCAGCGGGAAGAAATTCAGCCAGGCGTCCAAGTGCGGCGGTAGAAGAGACAAAGGGTGCAACAGCAGAGAGATGAAGCTCACTCCTAAGCATTCTGTCAGCTATAACTAGGTGCAGGCTGGTTACTGTTATTAGTGATGTCCGAAAGATGGAAACAGGGGCTTGGTTTAGGGAAAGTCTTCGAGTGAGCAAGAATGAGCAGGGGTGCCATTCCAGAGGATGTGGGGTGATTGCTCTCATTAGACAGAGAGTTGGAAGGGAGCTCCTATTTTCCTTACCTGTGTTGATGAGGGAAGTTCTAGAGTGATGCTTCAGTAGGTCCCCCACTTGCCCTGAGAGTGGACTGGTAAGTTTGATTTGAAGCTGTGGGTGGCAGAAATAGTACAAAGATCATTTACTGTATATTAAAATCTATAGTCTTCAAACCTGCTTTTCAGCAATAAAGGTTATTCTTGGGTATTTATTGCTTCCGTTTATGGGTCTACCCAAGTCATTCCAAAATTGAAGTTGAAGAAAGAGAAGTGATTAATTATATACCTTAATATGTCCAAAAAGGAGCTGTACATTCTAAGATAAGGATTTAGTTTCTAAACGAGAGTTCAAAAGCAGGACAGGCCATGAGGAGAACACTAGAGTTCGGAACATGAATTCAGAATCAATTCTGCTACGCAGCATTCAGGAATGGAGTTGGGAAGGGGGTCCCAAAGATAGGCAGGGCATGAGGCAATCGCAGAATGATGGATTACATATGCATACAGAATAATCTTCTCTCCCAGAATTTCTGCCAGGCAAGGTTTTTCTTTGTATCCATCCAAAGCAATCTGGCATCTCTTATGCAGGAGTGAATTGAGACCTATTTACTCCCGTGGCTGTGACTGTTTCTACCTGTATTACGTCACCTACCGGTTTGAGTTCACAGTCATATTCAGCTTCTGTCTAATGCACATCGTGTCTCCCTCTCCCTCTCTCTCTCTCCTTCTCTCTGTCTGTCTCTCTCTCTGTCATGCACACACACATATACCTTGCCCACATTTGTTCCGAAAGAAGTGTTATGTGCATGTGACTCCAGCTGAATGAAGAACATAGAGCAAAGTTGGTGACTAAAGAAGACATGTGGTCCATACTCGTTTAACCAAAGCAGAACTTTCATAGGAGCTATGAGGACAGTTTCAGCTTAGAAAGAGGCAGCGTAGGCCAGTGGGGAAAGCACTAAATAGGCTTCAGTCCTGGCCTTGTAATTTGCAAACTGGACTTTGGCAAGTCATTTCTCTTTTATAAGACTCAACTTTCTCACTGGTACAATTATAATACTAATGCCTTATTCAAAGAGCCCCTTAAAACTTAAATGACAAAATTCTGTGAAAAGAACTGGGTCAATATTCAGCATATAGGGTCTGTGCAATTCTCTGGATTTCAGTCTGAGAAAATTGTGTTTTTAACTTAAGTTATTTTGGGAATAATTAGTATTCTCTATTTCACTTTTTTCTCATTCACCTAAAGTGTGAGTCTCCCAAGGAATAAAGTTAGAATGCCTCCATGACAAGAGTGTATGGGCAGAGTGTTTGTAGTGTTTTGCTTGATTTGGAATTTTAAAGCCCAATTAGGAATTAAGGTAAGTACAGGGACAGAGCTATTAAGGAAACTGGAAAGGAACAGACAGTCTTGGAATGTGGCAGCTCCTGTTTGATTTTAAATGTAAGTTAAATATTAATTTTTCTAAAAAAACACTCTTCTTCCAGGGAGGCCTTTTTTTCTTCCTCTCCCTCTCTTATGTTGACAGACTGTTGGTGGCTTGCCTTTCACACTAACTTATTTGGAGGAAAAAAAGTCTTCAGATGATCCTATTTGTATAAGAGGAAAAAAAAGTCTTCCAAACAGCTCCCTTGTTGCCAGCATCAACAGCAGCTGAACAGGGCTGGGTTGTTGCATATTGAGAATTATTCCTTTCATTTCAAAGGAATCAAAGATGTTTGGGGCAAGCAAGAGCCCTGGTTACACGCGATCAAAATAAACTCATATTAGATTTGCATATTGAAAGAGTCTACTGTCAGTGAAGTCCACTGCTGCAGTTTGAGCACATTTTTTATTGTTCCACAAGGATTTTGGAGCAAAGAGAGGCATCAGCTTTGAAAAGCTAAGCTGATTTGGAGAAAGTAAGAAACATGCGAAGATCTCTTTTCCGAATCCCTTCCCGCTGGAAGTTCCCTGAGCAAGCTGGGGCCACAATGCTGTTGACTTGTAAACAGAAATCGAAAGGAAATTCAAGCTTCTGTCAAGATTCATTCCAAATATAATAAAAAAGGAAGTGATTGAATCCTTTTTTAAGTTTTTGGATGGGCTTTCTTGTGCTTTGAGTGTTCTCTGAATTTATAAGAAATGGGAACAATAGAGAAATTATAGGGTCCTAGTTCATACCTATCTTAGCAGAAATCCAACCCTGTATGCTTTCAATGGCTCCTTTTCTCAAATCATCATTTCTTTCTTTTTTACTTTCATGCATATTTGTTTTCTCTTTTAAAAAAGATTTACAAGACTATATCATCCAGTGCTATATGGCATTCAACATACATGTTTAATGTTTTGGTATATAAAATTAAGCATACTACTCCTTTTGCTGCCTACTTACATGACCTGTGGGCCTAAATTTCCTCATTTGTAAAATAAGGGAATGGAATAAGACTTGCAGCTCTAAAACTATGTTCGATCCCAGGGTTCTTCAACTTGTGCACTCTGGATACTTTAGGTGGGGTAATTCTTTGTGTGGGGGGCTGTCTAGTTCATCCAGGGATGGTTAGTACCATTAGATGCCAGTAGTGCAGCTGTGCAACCCTACCCTGGTTGTGACAACCAGCAATGTCTCCAGGTGGGAAATCACTAACTACAGCAGTGGTTCTCAAACACTGGTGGGTGTTAGAATCCCTGGGGAACTTGGTGAAAACATAAAGACCCACACTTGATTCTACTCCAGAAGCCAGGGCCTCTATGTTCTTATTAGTTTTTTTTTATACTCAACGAAGTCTGACAACCACTCTTCATAATGAACAGTATCAATGAAGTGGTTCCCAATGTCTGGTTCTCGGACCAAGGGCTTCAGCCTCACCAAGGAACTCGTTAGAAATACACATTTTGGGGCTCCACCTAGACTCAGTGAATCAGAAGTTCTGAGATGGGACTCCGTTGTCTAGGAAATGGCCCAGGTAAAGAAGTGCAGTCTTGGTACACCCAGCAAGACATTCAGGAGTGTGAGAGATTTACAGAGGACTGTCTTTCTCAACACAGAGTTGATACTATCAGCTAGAGCGTTGCTTGAAATCAACTTCTGGGCCCTGCATCACTCTCATCACCATAATGTCATGAGCTTTGGTCCTCATTCAGGCTTAAAAGGCAGATCAGATAGTCTTTCTTGGGAAAGGAAGATCTGAGGAATAGAACATCCCAAATGCATGAATTCCCCATAGAACCTGAAGCTCTGACTCACAGACTTACTCTCTGAGCTATGACGTTAATGCCAGACCAGCGGTTTTCAATCTAGGCTGCATGTTAGAATCACCTACGGAACTATTAAAAAAAAAACTCAGTGCTCAAGCCATACCCCAGACAAATTAAATCATAGTATCTCAGAGTGAGAGCTAGATATCATTATTCTTGCCTTCTCAGGTGATTTCAATGTTCAAGAAAATTTGAGATGTCGATTGAACACTTTCTATAAAGTCAGGCAGGATTTATACAGAGGGAAATAGAGTAGTAAGACACTTAGAAGGTTTGAAAGCACATGACCAGTTTGCAGATCAGTGGAAGTTTGGTAAGTTTTTACTCTATGACAACGTCAATTCTTCCTCTAAGTTTTCCTAGATCCTTCCACCAGAAATCACTGTGGGCTCTGAATTTCCATAGCACTTTGAATTCAATATGACATGTATAACTGGACAATTGCCTGGCCCTGAGTGGCCCTGGCAGCTGTAGTGTGGGTTCTTGACTTCCTGTAGGAAAGATTTCACAACATGAGTCCAGGTGACTATGAGGATACATTTATTAGAGCTGGGGACAGTGAAATGAGGAAGGGCTTAGAATAGAAGAAACAACAAGAGAGATTAGCCTGGGCTGCCTTAGCCAATTGGGAAGTGGGAGAAGAGGGTGCTCTGGAGATTCGTGCAGATCAGCCCGGGACAAGCTGCCAGCTGCCCATTCCATTGCCTTAGGTTTAGGAGACATGTCCCTGTGAAGAAAGAAGTGGGGGATGGGGGAGAAGAAAAAGAAAGGAATGGCCCCTGACTGCTCTCCAGAGGGAGAGCACAAGAGCTGAGAGTGAGAGAGATGTGTCCTTTGTCTTGAGGCTTTTCTCTTTCTTGCAGTTGGCAATCTTAGGGGATGTCTCAGGGGAGGCTTTCAGCGGACTATTTATCAGTTCTCCAGTGTGTCCTTTCAGGGTCATGGTCTGTACTGATTGGTCAGTGGCAGGGCAGGGGCCTTTAGTCATTGCAGCTGGTTCTGGCATAGTTCACCTGGTTTTGCTGCTTTTCTGGACCTGGAGTTGAAATACAACTGAGGCCTAGATGTTACCTCCAGGGAGAAAAGGCCAGGGGAGGAGAGGTTGCCCTGAAGAGTGACATCCTTATTTTCCCCTCTGCCAAGCACTGGGGACTTCAGCCCTGGTGACACTCTGCATCTGGCTATAAATTGCTTGGCCATTGTATTCAGCTATCGGTCTCATTTTCCCTATTCGATATGCCGAGGAATTTTCCTAGCTTCTTACTATCTTGTCTCTCATGTACCACGTTCTATCTTGTATCATAGTTCTGTACACAACGTTTGTCTCCTTTACAACATTGTAAACTCCCAGGAGTTTACCCTGGCTCATTCGCCTCTTCTCTCCCCGAGAACACTCATTTTGATAGTAGGCATCCAAAGATGCGAATTTAATAGACAAATATTAAATAATGTGTGTCAAAGAATGTAAAAGTAATGTATGGCAAAGTGACCCCACAGGAGGACTTCCCAACCTAGTACGCTTTAAAACCTTCCACAAGTGGATCGGTAACTCTGGACTCCAAAATCTTTATCTGACAAGAGAGACAATTCCTAGAGAAAATGGGCAGATGGCTCAAGTGCAAGTTCTGGAAAACTGAATGTCCAAAACATTGAATATACACTCAGCTCCAAACTGGAACTTTTCCATCAGAGGGATGAGGCAAATAAGTGAGGTTTAATGGAGAAAAATAATAAAGAAATGAGTCTTTGGCATTTCTTGGAGTTACAGAGCCAAGACTATTCATGGTCAGAGTGTTTAAATTCAACAAAATGAATGAAGGGATGAATATCAAACTCTGGCAACCTTCTGGGCATAGTGGTGACTCCTCACAAAAGCCTTCTTTAGGAAATTCACATCAACTATGTGACACATGTGGTTCTTTCTCATTGCCCTTGCCTTGTTCACCATTCCAGTAACCAGGAGGGCTGGTGAAATTGCTACAGGCACTAGAAGACCACAAGAATGCCTTCAGGAGGCAGGCTGGAGTCAAGGGTCCTTTGCTTAAGCTCTTAGGAATCCTTGGGAGACTGTGGAGCCAAAGAACAGTGAAGAGGGAACATCTTGGCTCAGAAGGTATTTATGAGAGAGAAGCAGAGGAACAGGAAAGCCTTCGCTAGTTTTTTGGAGTCTGGCAGCCATTTCTGTCAGCTTTCCCATTCCAAGACTGATACTCATTGCTTACGTCCTGTGGGTACTGGATATATTAATTTCCTCTTTGTTCAACTCTTAGAAGAATTTATATCTGAAAACTATTTGACATGTTGGGACATTTGTCTGCCGTAGGAGACAGAGGACTGAGGCTCAGTTGCACAATGTCACAGGGTGGGTGAACGGAGAGGCAGAATTTTAAGTACAATGGTTCCTTCCTCCAGCAGTTCTCTGGGTCCTGTAATACTGCTGTCTGCATAGAAAGAAGGGCTATTTATAGTCCCTTCTCAGCCCCCAATTCCCTGTCCACTGCACAAACACGCACCCACACGAAGTGGGATGAGTAGCCAGGGGAGGGCCCCTTCCTAAGAGCAGAAGCTGTAAGCTTTGATTCCCAAGGCCCAGAGGGTGAGGTCTATAAACTAGGACTGATCACTCTTCTCAAGCCTCCACAGCTGGGCCAGCTAGTGCTTTCTCACAGCCTGAGACGGAGCTTCAGTGCTTCCCCTGAAGCTGAAGGTCCCTGCAAACTGCGAGGGAACTTCAATTCCCGAAAATGATAAGAACCCCAACCTCACTCATCCGGACTTCCTTCATCTCCAAAAAGGGAGTAATCATATCCACTTTGCAATCTGGAAAGGGACACCTCGTGTAGAGCTTCGCCCAGTTTTCTCTCAAGCAGCGCTAGTTCTGTGGCTGGCACTTGGGTGTGCAGCCCTTGGCACCCCGCGGCTGCGGCCGAGAGCCGGTAGGGCGCGCGCTGAGCGCCGGCGAAAAGCTCTCGAAGGCTCGAGCAGCAGGAGGAGCATGTGAGCTGTGGGCGTCCCTTTAAGAGCTGGCGGCGGACTGGCCTCCGCCTCCTAGTCCTCCGAGCGCCGGCGGTCACCTGGGGCTCGCCGGACAGCCAGATCCCCGCAGGACCAGCGCTCTTGCCCGCGGAGGTGGGAGAAGAGGCAGGGACTCCGGGTGCGGGAGCGTTCTGGGGAGTGTGGTCGTCCTGCGTCTCTCCGCGGCGGAGAATGCGGGAGCGCATCTGGGCGCCGCTGCCGCTGCTGCTGCCGCCGCTGCTAGTGCTGCTGCTACCGCCGCCACTGAGGGGCGGCCCCCCGGACAGCCTGCGCCCGGAGCCAGAGTCGGAGCCAGGGCCTCTGCAGCCCTTTGACCAGCTCTACGCCAGCGGCGTGGCCGCCTACTATAGAAGGGACTACGAGCTTGCGGTGCGGGACTTGGAAGCAGCTCTGCGCAGCCACCGGCGCCTGCGGCAGATCCGCGCGCGCTGCGCCCGCCACTGCGCCGCCCGCAGCCCGCTTGCGCCCCCGGGCGCTGGGCCCGGGGCGGAGCTGCCCTTCTTCCGCGCCCTGCTTGAGCGGGCGCGCTGCTACCGCAGCTGCCAGACCCAGCGACTCGGGGGCCCTGCATCCCGCCACCGGGTCAGCGAGGATGTGCGCAGCGACTTCCAGCGCCGAGTGCCCTACAACTACCTTCAGCGAGCCTACATCAAGGTACCAGAGCGCATACCTAACGCTCTCTGCGGCTCCAGGTGCTCTCTTGAGCCCACTCCACTGTTCTTGACTCCTTGCTAGTTTGAGTCTCCTTTAATGTTTCTTTAAAAAAATTACTGAATTTATTGGGGTGACATTGGTTAATAAATTTTATAGGTTCAGGTGTACAGTTCTATAATACATCATCTGTATATTGTATTGTGTTCACCAACCCAAGTCAAGTCTCCTTCTATCATCATTTAAAAATACCCCCCATTACCCACTTCTACCCCCACTCTCCTTTCCTCTTGATAATCACCATACTGTTGTCTGTGTTGGTAAGTTTTTTCTCTTCTTTTGCTTAATATTCCTTTCACATTTTTCACGCCGCCCCCAGCCTTCCTCCCCTCTGACAGCTGTCAGTCTGTTCTGGGAATCTATGAGTCTGTTTCTATTTTCTTTGCTAGATTATTTCTTTTATTAGATTCCACATATAAGTGAAATCACATGGTATTTGTCTTTCTCTGACTGGCTTATTTCACTTAGCATAATACACTCTAGGTCCATCCATGCTGTTGCAAAAAGGAAGATCTCCTTCTTCTTATTCTTCCTCTCCTCCTCCTTTTTTTTTTAAACAGCCAAATAGTAAAATAGTATTCCACTGTGTAAATGCACCACAGCTTTATATAGAGGACCCCGAAGATTCCACCATAAAAATTACTAGAACTGATAGATGAATTCAGTAAAGTGGCAGGATACAAAATAAATACCCAGAATCAGTTGCATTTTTATATACCAATAATGAACTATCAGAAAGGGAAACTAACAAAAACAATCCCATTTATAATTACATCAAAAAGTCAAGTACAATACCTTATAATACATTTAATTAAGAATGTAAAAGACCTGTACTTTGGAAATTACAGGACACGGAAGAAAGAAACTGTAGAAGGTACAAGTAAGTGGAAGCTATAACATGCTCAAGCACAGGAAGAATTGGCATCCATAACGTCCATACTACCTGAAGCAATCTATAGATTCACCGCAATTCTTATCAAAATGCCAATGGCGTATCTCAGAGAACTAGAACAAATATTCCAAAAACTTATATGAAACCACAAAATTACCCCAAATAGCCACAGCAATCTTGAGAAAGAAGAAAAAAATCAGAGGAATCACAATCAAACAATAGTATAGGTCCATAATAATTCTTTAATGTTTCTTCTGTCTTCTGTTCATGGATTCAGGTACCTGGTGGCAAGAATTCTGTAACCAACACTAGGTGAACCTGGGCAAATGATTAGCTCCATTGCAGTTAACCTCTCTCTCAAAAAGGACTGTACTGATCAGGCGATGTTTAAAGTTCCCGTTAAGCACTAATTCTTGAGACTTTGTCAGAACTGAGTCTACCATAATGTCTTCTCTTGCTTCGTTTCTTGGTGTAGCCTCACCATTTCCCTGCTGTCTCCACTCCTTCATCCCTCCCACACACTAGTCTGCACCTCTGCTCTGAGGCTTAAGAAAAAAAGCATTCTCAGAACAGAGGAGTTAAAAGTAGGTTCCCTCTTGAACAAATCTCTCTCCTTCTCTGCTTCTACAAAATATTAAGATCAAAGGTTAAAGAGAAGGAATGCTTGGAAAAGGTGAATTCTGTGTGAGGCAATCTCGCTGAGGCTCTCTGTGTCTGGAGGTAAGCACTGGACTGGGTTTTTCAACATTAGATGCCCAATGAACTCCTTCTGTTTTTATTTCTGTCTGTTCAACTTGCCTGAACTCAATGTCAGGGGGCACAGGGTGTATGTGAACATTTTCTCCATATCCACAATTTTGAACATCTATCTGGATGCTTCAGCAGAGAATGTAGCTTGTGTTCCTCAACCCTATGCCCACTCTCACTCGTTGACGTTGCTCTTAACTTGCATTTTTCCCCTTTCTGTCTATAGTTTTATGTCAATATGTTAACGACTCGTATACAGCTTTTGAAGAAGTGGCAGCTCATGCCAGCCAATGGACCAGGCTGCTCTTCTGGAGTGGTGAAAATACACACCATGTGCAGATACCCACATATGTTATGTCGCTCCTTCCTGAAGATCTGTCCCCTCACAGGTGATAGGGCGCTTGGTAGATTTGCAGGTGTTGGTGGAGTTCAGGAAATCATAACAGAGACAAACGCTTCACTCTCAGTGCTGTGGCTAAGGTGCTGGAGTTCATTATGTTATCTCGGGCAGTCGATCAGGAGAGAGCCAGAATCCTTTCCAGGATTTGTCTTCTACTTACTTGTGCCTCTTGATAGCTTTGCAAAAGCATGTATTACGTATAAATCTGATTTCTTTTTAATGAGTAGACAGTTTTTGGTGGTCTTACAAAAATCAGTGAGTGGTAGGCAGAGAGGGGACCTTGAGTACCTGACAGCTGAAGACATACATACTAAGCTAGTTCCCAAAGGAGAACACAGGTGGTCCCATAGCATACTCTTCCCACGAGTCTCGGATTGAGGCTGGCAGTCCCACGGACACTTTCGTCACACATCTTGGGCAGATTTTTTTCTCAGGTCCTATGAAAATAAAGAAACAAACATGAGGTAACAAAACGTGCACTTCTTCAGTTCTGTAACTGAGCCTCCTTCATTGTAAATGTTAACATGCATCATTCCCCTGTGCCCTGGCTGGAGGTCAGAGAAGGTGAAGCCGTAGGTTTTACGTGCCTCAAATCATTGCAGTGAGTTGATTACAGGAGTTAGTCAGTCATGGGCACTCGGTGTTGAACTACTAGGTGTGGTCTAATGAACCAATAAAGTTTAAAAGTTCTTTTTAAAATGTGTGAATTAATGCAAAAGAAAAAGACCAGGAATGTTACTGAGAGCAGAACAAGTCTCGCATCTTCTCCATATTCATCCCTACTCCTGCAGACAGTGTTTCTTGGATCCACATAATTTATAATCTCTTCAAAAATCCATTTTTGATGGTTGGAGGCTGCAGGAATACTTTCGTGAACGTTGACTACCGTGCGTCATGGTGCTCCCCCCTTTTTCCACAGTTTTAGCCTTTGCATGGCTTCCAAGGAATGTTACACATACACACTATCTTTTGAAAGTAAACCAAAAATCTCAAATAATAACAGAATATCCTCGGGTTTTGACAGGCATGGATCCTAAAACACTCATTTCCTGATGACAGAATGAGGTGCTCCCTGCATGTGCTTGGATATGATCATGTTGCTGTTGAACGACTTTTGGTCAGTGATCCAGTTTGCACTTGAAAAAGATAATCTCGGGCCAGATTGAATTCAGTAAGGACTTTGCAGCCAGGATTTGAGAACTGCAAATCTTATAATAGAGTCAGAACTAGCAGGCTTCCTAGAGATAAGGAAGTACATTTATTCTCAGCTAGGGCTTTACAAACTGTGGAAGCTCTTGGGTGATGCTGCTTCCCCCACCTTCCCCCGTCCCCCACACACATACCCCAGGTGCTGAACCACTCATGGAAGCGGGTCTTTTATGCAGTTGTGGTGGAGGGGAAAATTAAAAATTGTAAAATCTGTGTCTGGTCCAGATCAATTTCTCATTTCATAGGCAAGGAAAAGGAGATTCAGAGAGGGAAAGGGGCTTGCCTAGTGTCACACAATCTGATTTGACGAAATGAGCACAGGAGTGGAATTCAGGAGTCTGGGCTGTCCCAATAACTGAGTTCCATGCCTGTGCCATGTGCTCTGCCCCACAGGGCCGCCTCAGGTCCCAGAGAATGCTGTAGTCTCCAGGGCTATCTTTCTGCCAGGTTTGGACAGCTCCAGGGATGAGCCGATCCTTGTCCTGCAGGATAATAAACACACATTGCATTTATCCTGAGGCCACCTCTGTAGAATCTTCTCCAAGACCTGGCATGTTGGGAATACATCTGAACAGCTTCAAGGAAACAGTACTACCTGGCTCTTAGCTATACTTGTTTGCTTAAAGGCAAGGCAAGACTGTTCAAATTTTTTATTTTTATTATTTCCTATTGTAAGATATAAGTTGTGATTCATAGTCTAAAACCTAAAGTAAAGCTTTTATCGTAGTATTCTTTGGGAAACCTTCAGTGGTTTCCCCTTGCTACTGTACACAGACCACGTAGTTTAATACAGGATCTACAGCCTGGCTCCCTTTAACCGAAATGGCTCTACCTCCCCCAACTCAGCCACCCTCCAGCCAGAGGCAATGATGGACGCCTGGTCTTATGTGTCTGACACTTTTGCACATCTGGGCTTTGTTTATTCTTCTTTGGGAGGCATGTAGGCTCTGGAATAAGATAGCTCTGGGGCTGAACTTCAGCTCCTCAATCTCGAGCTATGTGACTGTGAACTCATTTCATAAAGTTTCTGAGCTTCACTCACCCCATCTGCAACATGGGGAAATGATAGGACTTTCCTGACTGGTTGGGGTTAGGTGTCAAAGAAGATTTATGTAAAACGCCTGGGACAGGGCCTCTTTTTCTCCAACACTGGCATCATGTTTCTGCTTTTTATTAGCTCTAATAGATTTTTCCTTCTCTGTGTTGAAATGGTAACTGTACGAACACAAATGTGCCTATTTCTGTGAGGTCCTCTTTCACCCTCTGTGCAACTTCCAACAATCCATCACTTCGCACTCCTCTAACTGTCCGAAGCAAAGAATGTGTCCCTCTCGTATCATGTTGCCTGTTTAATCTTGTTGTGGGGAAATCCATGTATCTTTCTATCACTTAGGTGAGCTCCCTGAGGTCAAGAAGTGTCTTAGTCGTTGTTGCATCTCCTAGAATAGGAGTTCCCAGATCTGGATGATTATTAGATGGGTGATTATTATTAATCATCTGGGCATTAAAATGTGATTTAAAATCAGAGATTTGGGTTCAGTGGATCTGAGATGGATCTTCAGAATCTATGTTTTCCCCAAATACCTAAAATGGGGGGCAATCACAGTTAATGCTCAGTATCTATTTGTTGAGTAAATAATAGCTTGGTTCCTGGTGCAGGACATATTGCCGAGACAGATCGCTGTGGCCTCCCACTGGTTATTTGCTTTCCTGGTTGGTGAGTTGGGGGAGAAAGTTACAAAAGGGCTGCAGATTGTTTCACCAGCCATTCTTTTCTATGTGCATGTCCTGGCTAGTGTTGCAAACCTTCTTTCCTTCCCTCTCCTTTTGTTTTTCCTCATTTAATTCTTATGACCTGAAACTATGTTTCCGAAAATCCTTGACATATTGTGCTTGCTTTATATACATTTGTTGAATTTAAAGGAATGAAAAGAGAGCCTTTATTATTTTTTTTATCAGTGTGCTTTATAATCTGGAATACTTTAACAGTCATCTGTTTTTCTCCTGCTGTTCCAGCCATTTAAGAAAAAAAGAAAAGAAAAAAAAAAAAACACCGAGTGCTCTTTATTTATTTATTTTTTTAACTTAGAACAAGCCTGCCCCTGCATGCTTTGCTTCTGAGTCGGTGCTCTGTGCCATCTGACCTTTGTTTTTTCTTCTCAGGATTAAAGGGGAACAAGAAGAAAATGCAATTAAGTTAGGGAATTTTATTTCCTTCCTACAGTCATCTAAACTCCCCCTTTCTTGACCATAATCTGTTCTAGTAGTGGTCCCGAGAAAAGAAAAAAAAGTAAGCTCAAATTTTCTCACTTTTATTCTGTTTTATGAACTTCTATATCTTTCTAGATGAATGCCTTTAACAACATCAAAATGTTGAAACAGTAGGCCACAACTGCACGATGTTGATGCTGTTAGTTCTGAATAAAAACCTTTTCCAAACTCCACGTTTAAGTGCTTTTTGTCTATGTGTAGACTATGCACCTTTTGTTCTCCAAATTATTTCACATTGGAGGTTTACGTCTTCTTGAAATAGCTGTTCTAAAACCTTGCTAGTGGTTATTTCCTCTGGGGATGAGACTTTCCCCACCCCTCTTCGAACTATTGAGCCTTGTTTGGGGCTTGAATCATCAGAATCCCGGAGTCACCATCTTTCTGTCTGTCCCACTTCTCAGGAAGGAAACCTGGGTGATTCTTTGTCTGGCCAGCTCTTAGGTCCTGTGTGCTAAGGAGTTAGAGTCCCAATTGTCCCCTCAAGGGGCGTGTCCACTGGAAGGCCCAGTCAGCTCTTTATTCATTTCAATTGCAAAAAGTGCCACCGAGGTTTAAAATTCAATTAAATGAGGCTAGCAACTGCTTACAAGTTTTTTCCTATCTCAGTCTGCTGAATCAAGGATTCCTTTACAGGTTTTAATAAAAGTAAGTAATAAACTGCTTGTTTCTCTTCACCGATCTCATCTTTGAGAATCAAATGCATTCTGTCACTAATATCATTTGCTCACTGATAAACTCCCAAACGATAGCCCAGTGGAATTATTTTGAGAATGTTTGATAAAATGTCATTTGCTTTGTGGGTGGGGCTTGAGAAATTCTGAAAGGCAGGTGGGTTCACCTGAAGTGTAAACTCATCAGATTTGGTGTAATAATGGTTCTTTTGTATTGCTAAGGAATTGAGTAAACTGTGGGCTTCTTAGAATCAGAGATTTTAAGAGCTGGTAGGAACTCCAACAGAACATCTTCAACTCTCTCTCTTCAGGTAAAATCATTGCTTTTGAGCAGTGAAGTAGGGGTGAGAGAGGGAGGAATGAATACCATACTCTGTTCAAGAAATGTGGACTAGTAAGGGTGTGGAGTGGTCATTATTGCAACTATAAATAATGTTACAGCTCGAAGATTCCGCAGAGATCATGCAAAAGTCAGTCCCTGTCACTTAATAACTAATAGCACTGGCTTCAGAGGTTCCATGACAAATCAAGGTGGGTCAGCAAGGAATGCTGGGTCCGGAATGCAGGCATTCTCTTTCCAGACTCTGCTATGGCCACAGCTACCTCTGTGTAAAGGGGCAGTGTGCTTACCCAGTGATGAAGCTGGGACCTACAGTCGGCCTTGGGCCTGCAGAGACATGGCAGACACAAGACAGAGCTTCCTGCACTGCCCCGCCCACCCTACATTTTCATTCACATGATACATGGACCACTCAGCCAAGAGTCAGAGTTGTCTGGTGGAAAATTTTGCAGTTCTCACTGGGAAAAATAATTTCTCCTATCTTCTTTTTCCATTCAGCTTCTCTCCTGTCATTCTTTTTCTTTCCTTTTATTTATCCCTCTTTTCTTGCTGTCTGACTTCCAAGCTATGTGATTTCCATGAGACCTGGTCCTCACTTGCCAAATGGCCCAGACACATCTTTTTAAAAAGTGATTTGGATTTAGCCTGAGGGGCACACCTTAGTGTGGTGTGTGTGATTTTCAGTTTTCAGAACTGCTGAGGGCAATAGACTGTTGTTGGAAGAAGCCAGTTTCACTCAACTACATTCCTTTCTGCTTTACTTAGTTTCTATAGTTGTTTCTGTCTCTCTCCCTCTCCTACCCCATCCCTTGTCTTCTTGGGGACCAACATCATGAAATTAGGTCTGGAAAGGAGAGGCTTGAGGAGATCAGCAGAGGGAAGAGAAATGCAGGTGGTGGTAGAGGCAACATCAAGTTTCTGGCTCTAATACAATGAAGGCGATAGAGCTTCTTTTTCTTTAATTTATTTTACTGTTGTTCAAGTACGTTGTCCCCATTACTCTCCCCCATCCTACCCACCTTCACCTCACACATTCAATCCTTTCCGCCCACCATTGGCTTTGTCCATGGGTCCTTTATACATGTTCCCTGACCATCCTTCTCCTTCTTTCCCCCGTTACCCCCCTCCCCTTCCCCTCTGGTCACTGTCAGTTTGTTCTTTATTTCAATGTCTCTGGTTATATTTTGCTCACTTGTTTGTTTTGTTGATTAGGTTCCACTTATAGGTGTGATCATATGGTATTTGTCTTTCACTGCCTTCTTATTTAATTTGACATACAGACATAGGCATATATGTCTTTGAAACTCTTTTTGTGTCCCTTTTCCTCATACACCCGTGTAAGACTTGGGTGTGTGTTGGGGAAGGTAGTCCCCTCCCCTCTCAGCTCCCTATCTTTCTTCAACTGCTTCCTGCCACATTCATGGAATGTGAGGGCTCCAAGCATTCCATTTTATAGATGGGATAATAAAGCCTAAAAGGGAATCAAGTAGTCTACTTTTATCCAGCAATTTAATGCAAGAACCAAGATTAGAATTCAAGAACCCTAGTCTCTCACCTCTGTAACATTGCTGATGACCATCGCTTGTAATACCCACACTGAAAACATAGACTCAACAAAATTAAAACACATAACATGCCACTGACATTATTTGCTAAGTGGAATAGATTCATCTCCTTATGCAATGTTGCTCCTTGTGGTACTATTCTGCCTACTTCTGGGGGGAAAAAAACATAACTCAGAAATGGGAACCTGGTCAATGCTGAGCCCCATAAATCTAATGAAAATGAATAAGGCAAAATCTTCTTTGGAAAGGAAGTGAAAGAATAAGAGCCAGATAGAGGAGGTCCAAGATGTCAGATTTTCCAGAAGTTCAGGGCTATCACAATGATCCCACTGGAATTCATTATCTGCGAATAATGGATTCAATTTTTGTGCAGGCACTGGGACACTGCTGGAAAATGCAGCACAATTATCCTGGAACCCCAGAAAGGAATGGAAAAAAGCAAAGGATAGAATAAAATAAATAAATCCAAAGCAAAACAGAGAAACTTTTAACAAACCCTGAATCATAAAGTTAATTGAGCCAATTTCGATTTATTCTTGCTTGAATGCTAGATTTTTAGCTTTTGCTCTGCCAAGATCAATAGACTTGCATGAAGAAATCAACACATAATTAGGACTACAGGCACAGTGAATTACCTTAAAACCAAATTTGGCTGTTTTATAAAATGATCTCAAATTATGGTATCAAAGACTAATCCAGAACACCATACTAATTATTTCTCCACTGAAGCAAGAACTATTTCTTAATAATATTTTTCAGATTGAATCCAGGATCAACAATCAGCATTTGATTCTAGCACACGCCACCAGGGACAGGGGCTTTCACAGTCACTCATGAATTTTGCAGGATTACCAAGGGCTCAGTTACACTGTAGAGGCTACGTGGTTCAGGTCAGTGGGCATTGAAGCTGGAGTTTCTCAACCTTGGCTTATTGATATTTGGGATGAATAATTCTTTGTTGCGGTGGGTTGTCCTGTGCAGTGTAGCACGGTTAGCAGCAACTCTGGCTGTTCCCTACCGGATAACAGTTTCAGCACACTCTGCCCTGCTCCAAGCTGTAAGCACAGTAAATGTCTTTGTGCATTGCGCAATGTCTCCTAGGGGTCGAAATCACCCCACGTGGAGAACCACTGATTTAACATTTAGCCGTATTTATGATAACTGGACATTAGGGTTAGATAAGTACAAAATCAAATTTTGACAATGAATGATAGATGGCAATGTGCCCACTGATGAATCATGATGTTTATGAGAAAGTTTGGCTATAGGTTGACACTTTTCCTGAGGGGAAATTCATTGGAAACGAGAGCCTTTCTCCAAGATGCAAATCACTGGGCTCCCATCACACTGCTGGCCCTCCCCTGTGACTGTACTCACTCAGCTTGCAGAAGAGACCTGAGGGTCTGGTTTCCCTCTACTTGTTGTCTGAGCTTGGCAGGACAGGCTGCTTTAGCTGTACAGATGAGCACCTTTTAGTCGTGAGCTCCAAACTCCAGAAAGCAGCTTGACTAAAACCCAAAATGCCAACCTATAGAAGCCTGGAAAGTGGTTGTAATGAGAGAGGCCGGAGGAAAGAAGAATGACATAGAGCTGGTGGGAGAGGCAGAGGAGCTCTCAGTCAGCTAAAACAAAATACCCATACATAGACTGGGTAGCAAACATCTGTTTCTCACATTCTGGCTGCAGGAAGGCCAACAGGTAGAGTCCTGCTTCCTAGAGAGCCATCTTTTCCCTGTAGCCCCACATGGTAGAAGGGGGCAGGAAGCTCTCTGGGCCCTCTTTCATAAGGGCACCAAATCCATTTATGAGGGCTCTGCCTTCGTGACCTAATCACCTCCCAAAGGCCCCACCTCCTGATGCCAGCAGTCTGAAGGCTAGGTTTCAACATAGGAATGTTGTGGGGACACACACATTCAGACTATAACAGATTATGTGGTGGCAGTTCAGGGATGTTTTGTTTCAAAGCCATGGAATTAAACATGGAAAGGAGATACAATTTATAGGAGAGGAGAAATTCCATTTAACTGGTAATTTTTAATTTATAGTAGGAAAAATGGAGTAAGAAAGAAAAAAAACAAGGGCAGAGGGCAAGCAAAGGAACCCTAATAGAAGACTCATGGGCATGGACAATGGGGAGGGACTGACTGTGGCAGTGGGGGGACGGGGCAGGGGTGAGCAATGGGGAAAAAGGTGGGACAAATGTAACTGAACAATAAATTTTAAAAAGAGAAAACATTGGAACTAGACATGATGGAAAATTTGGAGAATTAATTTACTCCTGAGTATAGGATGTTTTAAGGATAAATTTAAGTGATTACATTTTAAAAAATAATATATGCTATACTGAAGCCTGAAAAAATCAATATATGGTAGTGTGAAATGATGTCTTTAGGGAATTTCACCTTAATTATAGCTGTAAAATACTTGTGTGCCACCTCAAAGCTAAATTCAAGTAAATTGTGGTTTTAGTGACTTCTTAAGCTTGTTAAGGGAAATGCCATTACGCCCTTTTAGGTTTCTTTGAAATCCTAGATGTAGTTTGACCTTCCGTTTTACAGTTTGCCAAGTTACCTACCTTCTTTGGGACTCAATATCTATCTCTGTGAAAAGATAGATAATAATAAAAGTAATAAAATGAAACTTCCTAACTCACAGAGTTGGTGTAAAGATAAAATGAGAAAATATCTTTAAGAGTCACAGTGTGAGGCATAAGCATATAGAAAAGATGAGGAATGAGGAAGAGGAGGAAATAAAATCCCAATAGAAGGCTGCACATGTACATAAAAGCAAAAAGAGAATATTTATCACTTCCTACCGCTGCTATGTGTTAAACAATTTTCTGACTTTATCAGATACGCTTATTGGGTCTTAACATCAAAACCCACTTATATAGTTATAAAAATCCTGCCTTTTGTTCATGGCTGACACACAGAGCTCAGCATGTGAACCTGAGGTTTTTATCTGGGAAGGAGGGAGGATCGTCATGCCAACTTCACAAGGCTCTTGTGAGAAGTTAATAAGCACACAACAAGCAAAGATTGTGGCTCACCTAGTGCAGCACTGACATGGAAGTACTGGTTCCATGCTGCAGAGTTTCTGGGCAGAGGGCAAACTTGTGAGGGAAGATGAAAGGCAAAATAATTGGCCAGTCTATCATGATAGACTGAGATAATATTAACACATACAGTAGGTACGAAAAACTTGGGAACACAGAACAAGAACTTGATCTTTTCAGTGTGAGCCACTGACTTCATGTTCAAGTCACTGCACCTTGGAGAGCATACTGACCAGCCTCCTGTTACCACTGGGCCAAAACAGAAACCCCACCTCTTAATGAGAACTTGCTTCTGTTGTTGTATCAAGAAAAGTTCTTTTGTTCTCTTCTCTGCTACATTCTTCAACCCCCTGATTTCACAATTTCCATGAGATTGTGGCTTATTCTTTGTATTTTTTAAAAAATGGGACTCTGTTCAAACACATTCCAAACCTTCTTTGTTTAATGTTAATAGATTAAATCTCTCCCTGTAGACCAGCACATCTTGAGTACCCGGGGGGGATGGCTTAGGTTTGGAAATCAACAAACATATCCTCACAAACACCAAAAATGAGCCTGCCTCTTATATAACAGGTAAATAGGAAAGAAACTCAAGTGAAAATCTACAGGGTTATAAGGCTAGGAATCAAGCAATTTAAGCTCCAGTTTTGTCACTAACTTTACTCTCTAGGCCTGATGTCTCCATTTGGACAAGAGCAACATTGGACCAGATGATTTATAAGAGCTCTTATACTTTGCCAGCCAGAGATTCTAAAATACTTTTGTAGACTGGTAGAGAGAGCCAACAGTCTACTTATGGAAAAGAAAAAATGATGAGATAATGTAGTGGAATACAAAATAGAATGGAGATGAATGGAGTTTAAAAGGCCATAAAAAAGCAAGTACTTCCAGTGTGTGTGATGCTCATCTTCATTTTTGGACAACAGTCAATCACTTTAAAGTAAACCTTTCAAGAAGGTCACAATAACGTCTAATTTGGTAGCAATTTAAGAGATACAGGATAAACTAGGGCATGTTCAGGCAGGACAAAAGATAGATAAAAGACTCATAACTATGTTATTTGAGAAACAGTTGAAATAGGAATGAGTAGACCAACCCCCCAAAAAGGAAGTTTAAAAAAAAAATCATCATCAGAGACAGTCATTCTTGATCTTAGTGGCATTGAGCAATTGAATAGCTAGAACCAAGTAAGAGGAATTCCAGAGAACAAGATCTTGGTTCAGATACACAAGACTTGCCTAACCCTAGCATCTGTTCACATATAATAGCATGTGCTTGACCATGAGTTGGACAAATACTTAACAGGGAGGTTGCATTTAATGTTCACGCAGTAAAGCAATGTTGAGATAGATAAGATATCACATATTTTCCAATCCAGGCTTAACAAGACTCCATGATCTTATGAAATCAAAATTTGTCTTGACCCACAGATGGTCGATCATTAAAAACTATGTCATTAGAAAATACATACAGTTCTCTCTCTATCCTGCTTCTTAATTCTGGTTAATATCACATTAGACCAGGGTTATTGGCACACTCCTTACAAGTAGCTCACATAATGCAAAGAAGGAAGGAGGGAAAAAAACACTACCAAGGCCTTAAAACATATGTAAGAACATACACTCACAGAATATCTAGCAGTAACAATATCTACATGTGTGATCTGCACCAGCCTTCTGGTTTCTGACTCAAATGTCTCTGAGATGACATCTAAAAAGAATTTACTGATTGAAAGAAGGTGAAGGGATTAGTCAAAGAACATATATGCATAACCCATGGACATGAACAACGGTGTGGAGATTGACTGTAGGAGTGGGGGGTGGGCTGGGTGGAGAGGGGCAAAGGGGGGAAAATTGGAATAACTGTAACAGCATAAACAATAAAATATTTAATATGAAAAATTATTTGTGGTTACAGAGTACCAATGACTACTTTAAATTAAATGTAACAGCTGATCAGAATATCCACGCTTAGGAATTGAAAGTGGGCATATTTCTTTTAGAAAGTACATCACAATATACTCAGAAAACCTGTTTTCATTTACAAAGTGTTTACAGAGTGAGTCTAATTTGCTCTCCATTAATTAATTGTGTGCTATGCAGAGGCCAATCTAAAACCTGACCGTATTCCACATTGTGGTTCAGTTTTGAAACCTTTTGCCGTTGTTCATTTGCACATTGGGTTGTTAGGGAGTCTGCCTAGGACTTCATATTTAAGAATATTTAACATTAAATATTGCTAAAGAATATTTAAAAGATCCTTTTATTTGGCCCCTCCTCTCTGAGATACCTCCTTTACTCTCTATTTGAGAGGGAAGTGGGAGTCCAGGCTCTCTGCTCCACCCACTGACCAAGGTTGGGGAGGGCGTGTGTTTTAATTCCCTGGTGTTTGGTTGCAGTAAGGCAGGTGTTATCACAAACATTTCTCTTCTGTTATGCCTGACTTTCCTGGTCCTTTAACTAGAAAAAAGCATGTTTTTAAGGGGGAGGGAACCTTTATTTGTGTGCTCCCATTGGCATTTCCTGGTAGCAGGGTTCTTCAGAGTCCCCTCTGAGATACATGATTGACTATATGAAAAACAAAAAGAAATCCCAGGAAACGTACCACCATGTTTAAGTGCCAGATCCCTCACCATCTCTTCTTCTTGCTACCTCTCAGAGCCTTCCTGTGTTTGCCTGCTGCAGTTTGTCCAGCAGTTTTAGGTGTACTTAAGGGGAAGTAGAAGAGAAATTAGTTGACATCGTCTTGCTCAGATCTGAAGTCTTTATGCAGACTCTTCATACAATCTTTAAATTATAATGATAGTGAATACTAGTTGAGTAGATTTGATCTCAAAACTCTGGATTAACTTTGTTACCAATGCTTAATTGCAAAAAGCTACAGAAAAGCTTCTCTGATCTCTAATAAAAATGTCTAGTCAACTTTCACCACCACTAAATCAAAACTAAGTAGACTTAGACTGCTAGACTATTGTATGGTTCACATCATTAAAGTATTCTCTCCTACTCCTTCTTGTGAAGTGTAAAATATCCCAACACTTCTGCGGAGTTGCCCCAGGTTGCTCTTTCCTTTCACTTGTTTGTAGGTCCAAGAAGGAGAGCCTTCTGGAACATGGTGTTTTAACTCTTCACAAATAAATGAACAGTTGTTCATTCTGGTTCATTTTCCCACTAGGGTACTTAATAAAGTTTTACCTACTATATTATATATGTGAAACCAATTAAGGTAGGGTTTAAAATAAGAAAAAGAATACTCCTGAGTAATGATCCTGTTTTCTCTCTCCAATTGTCCCAGAGCAGATATGACCCTCCCTTAATCCGCATCTCCTATGTTCCAGGTGATTATGTGTGAGCCTCTGTCCTAAACATTCACACATGGCTGACTTCACTGCCTGAGTCTCTGCACTTGGCACTAACTCAGTAGGTTTGTTGAATTCGAACTGTCACTGCTCCTAGAACATGAGTTTCTCCCTATGATACTCCTCATAATTAGGTATTTTAAAATGCTGATCTGTGCACTTGATCATAGTTTTTGAGACAGCTCTTTCATGGGGGTACCCCATGAAAGATTATATGAAAGATTACTCATTTTGATTATAAGTCAATGTAAGAATACTAACGTGAAGTCCGGTGGGATCGATTGGAAATAGTATTGGGGTAGGGAATTAGGAAACTGTGGCTCTAATTCTATCTTTTTTTAAATTTTATTTTAATTGTTGTTCAAGTACAGTTTTCTGTCTTTTACTCCCATCCCAGCCCACCCCACCAGCCCTCCCCACCTCCCTCCCATTTCCACCACCCCCCTAGTTTTTGTCCATGTGTCCTTTATACTTGTTCCTGTAAACCCTTCCCCTTTTCCCCTGAAATTCCCTCCCCTTTACCCTCTGGTCACTGTCAGCCTGTTCTCTGTTTCAGTGTCTTTGATTATATTTTGCTTGTTTATTCGTTTTGTTGTTTAAGTTCCTGTTAAAGGTGAGAGCATATGGTATTTGTCTTTTACTGCTTATTTCACTTAGCATAGTGCTTTCCAGTTCCATCTATGTTGTGGCAAAGTGTGGCTCTAATTCTAGCTATGTCACTAACTCTGGCTTTATGATGATAGCCTTTTCTTGGTCTCAGTGTCTTCATTTATAAATTCAGATTATTGGAATATATAATCTTGAAGGTCTCTACTAGCTTTACTGTATTTTAATGTTCGACATAATATTTCTTTTGATAAAAAAGTATTAAATGAAACTCTCAGCAATGGAATTTTTTGCTCCTCAATTTGGTCTTAATAAGTCCTAGTATCTTGCCTACAACATGTTTGATATGTAGACACTAAAATGATGGCTTGGGCAATATAAACTACTGAATATATTGCAGAAGAACTCTAAGTGGGCAAGCCCTTTGCAATCATATAAATAGCTTTTTGTAGCACTATCAGTGGGCTGAAGAAATGTGTTGATCTCATCACTAAATTCAAGAATGGTGTCTCTCTTCTTCGAAACTGCATCTCTCTCTTCTCTAACTTCAGTGTTAGAAAAAACTTGCTACATGGTTCTGAGGACGGCCCTCTGAAGTGATGTAAGCTAATGGTTTAGACTCAATTTTATTCAAAATGTTCACTATTTCCTGTAATGCTAGATCAAGATCAGGATGCAAGTTATTAACACTGGCTGTTCTCTCTGAATAAAGCACTTTATGCATTGGCATGGAGTTGAGACCTCTTACTTGACATACAGTTTTTGGCCACACACACACACACACACACACCCCCCAAAACAGAACCAAACCAGTGCTCTGTTACCCATTTTGATTTCAACACATCTTGTTCCAAGACACCTATGCTGTGACTCACACAGCACTGTGAATTATGCCAGACACCAAAGTCTGCACGGGCTTTGGTGGTAAATAAACAGGAAGTCTCCTCCACTTGTCTCTTACATGTGAATCAATTGCCCAGACATGGTTCGCTCTAGTGATTTATCCAGCTATTAATCAAAATATTATTATATGTAAGTATATGATCATAATCGTTCTTCCCCATTGCATTATATCATGTATTATCCTTCAGAGTCATTTGAAAATAGAGCTTTGCCAGAAGCTCATTCTTTTGTCTTTCCAATTATAACATGTTATTTATTTTTAAGGCTCTTTTAATAAGTTTCTACGCACTATTATTTAATGTAATTATCTTTGCTATATAGAGTGTTACTTTGAAAAATGTCCCATTTTTAACTAGCTATTTTCAGTTCTAGTATTTGTTGCTAGTTTTGTCTCTACTACTGGGATTCAGTGAAGCACAAAGGAACCAGGGATCTTTTTATGTTGGTAAATTGGAGTTGTAACAAACATAACAGTGATAATACAGTCACACATTTAATAATGGTAAACAACATGTAAACGGTGTAGAGTGGTAAGATTAAATGCACCCTGGTAATTGAGTGGTAGTACACAGAAACACCGAGTGTGGTCCAGCGAAGAGCTGTTTTGTCATGGCATTCGTACGGATGTCATGATTATTAAGAGCATAACTGGGATTTCTATGAAAATCATAATTAAACATACATTTCAAATTAATGTAATATACCTAACCAAATCACTTTTAAGTCCAAAATTCTTGTTATCCCATGTAATAAGCTGTGAATGATTGATGTATTTTAAGAAACACTGATCCAGAAAGTAAATGAGATGGTATTTTATCACCTACAGCAAATTAGAGTGTCTGGGAAGCAGGGGTGAGTCACAGAGACATTGTGAGGGTTTTATGAGAGAATACAGGGTTCGGCAGAAGTAAGGCCTGATTGAGTGTGGCTGGGAGGGTAATGCTATTATTGTAATAATTTATGGTTTTAATTTGCACATTTCACCTAAAATGCCACATGGTATGCTGAGTGTGATATTGGTATGTTACAGGATTACATGCTTATGGTTCTGTAATAAAAGAGGGGCGTTATGTGTGCCGGACCATGTAATGGCAGGTGCCAAGAAAAGCACCCGGTTCATGGTATAGGCACTCAGTAAAGAGTAATTGTTGCTCATGATACATTTAATACCATTATTATTTTTCTAATGGACTATCTGCTCTTTACTAACCCATCCCACATCTTGCTTATATGAACCAGGAAGACTTGCGACAGTTGTTCTTTTCAGACCTCATCTCTTAACTTTGAATTTTGTAGCATGAGATTAACTCTACACTGGCATTCTTTAAAACATAAATGGCACAGTGTCTGAATACAAAATAGGCTGATTCCAAAGATATCTAAGAGAGTATTTAACTTCTTTGAAATTCAGTTTTCCTTTCTGTATAATGGGAATACTACTAATATTACTCTATCTATAGAATGAGTTTACTATAAGGACTGAAGAAAGTATTTTGAAAATATTCAAGTTCTATGTAAATGTAATATAAATGAAAGTAATTTTTATTTATATAATAATATGTATAGTTTGTAAAATTGTGCCTTCTAAAATTAGTTACTATATTAATAAACATTTTATTTTTGCACCACCTTAAATTGTTCATTTTTACTTAAATAATGACCATATGCATACAGGCCATAAAGTTCATTAATATGACTTGAAAGTATTTTTTTTCCAAATGCTTTTGAGCTTACAGATATCAAATATGGATTGTGCAGACACAAGAGAGCATATGTGGATGTTTCTTTTTGTCCTTGAAAATTTTAAGATCTCTGACTTCCTTTAATAAGTTCCAGACCTACACATGCCTTTATCTCTGGGGGGTAGGGCATGGGGAGTAGAAGCTGTTGCTTAAAACAACACTTGGAACGGGAATTGTTTGATAAGGCCAATGGTTAGAATATTTGCAACTTCTTGTTTTGAATTCCTATGATAACATCAGCTTCCAAAGATTATCTGGCAATTTGTGGAAAACCCAGCAGTAAGAAAAATTGGGCCTGGAGGACAGACTTTGTAGATAAGACACACGAGGCAGAAAGCAATGAAAGAGGTGAATGTGAGGAAGGTCTGGGTTGGCCCCCGAGGACAGTGAGTCTTGTTGCTCCGTGAGTCATAACAGGCGTGAGCACAGGGCCGGACCCATGTCGGTGCTGTTCCTTCTCCGGGGTGTTTCTTCTTTTTAATCAACAATTTATTTGTTTTTTGAGTCTGTCTCTCATTGATTTCTTTGTTGAACTGCACATGAGAAGCCAGCGCCACTATTTTTGATTTATAAGTATATGGAAGAATTGTGCTGGAAAAATCAGATCAATTTCTTTCTTTAGGTCATGCAGCTTATCTGTGACAGAGTCAGGACACACAGAATATGTGTCAGCACTAAGCTTCTTGAACTGGTTCTCTTTGCCTTTGCGTGGGAGAATTACAATGGGCGTGAAGATAATTACCTCTTATGTTTGTGTAAGTGTGAAGTACGTTTGCTCAACCACATCTTCACTTCCTCGTGAGAGCCCCATGAGAAAGCGGAGGCTCAGTGGCTGGCCCGGCCGGACACTGAGAGAATGGCAGAGCACTGGAGTTTTCTGGCTCCAAGGTCAGTGCTCTTGCCAACTTGTCATAGCTGCTGTCTATTCAGATTTGAAGAGTTCTTTGTAGTCACAAAGCTATACAATCTGAGTTTCCATTTCAAGGCCCACATGATGTCACTGTTCTGAGTCTTTATCTTCTCTGATATGTGGTATTTCCAAGCTAGAGATTATAATCCAGTCATTTTCCCCTTTCTTTGATATATATGGGTGTTTTGGGCCCCATGGGATGTCTGTTCTCATCGATCCATGAAAGCACACGAAAGGCTGGGTGTGAGATTACTATTTGCAGTCAGCGTGGCACTGTGGCACAGATCAGTCTCCCCAAAGTGTGTCCCATCTGAAGTGGAATCCACACCCCCTCTTACCTTCTGGACCCCTCTGGGTAAAGTATGGCAATAATACTTCCAATTGTCCATGTCACGTAAGGGAAATCACAGTGGTCAGGACCTTGATTATTTTTCCAGTTCTTGATGTACGTTAGTGTTCATTTCAAAAGATCCTCTTTGTGCTTGATGTAAACACCGATGCACAGTGCTGGGTTTCATTCTCTGGTCAGCTAAAGGACTAGATTTTCAGTATCTAAGATGGTGCGTAGAACGAAATGGTTCACAATTACACATGTTTTTTGTTGGCATTGGTTTGTTTTGGTATTTTTATGTGATATTTATACATCTTTCCCTTGAGTAGTAATAAATCAGAATTGTTTTTTTAAATTTTCTCCTAACTTGACATATCTTCATGGACTTGGCCCCCTCTCTTGTTGTGGTTCATTATGTGTAGCCCAAGAGAAATTTCAACCAAATCTCTGTTGTTAAACTTTTGGATGGGGCATGTTGCTGTTTCACACAGGAGAATTATAAGCAAAATGTTAAACATTGTATCATTTGGAGGAGTAATTCTTCATGTTTTATAGACTTTGAGGGAATTTGGCTTTGATACACAATTCCACTTCAAGCTCTCATGCATAGTTTTGTAACTTTGGGCAAGTTATTTAATGTCTTCAAGAATCAGCTTATCATCTTGAAAACAAGCATAATAAGTCTCCGTTTTCCTGTCTGAAAAAATGAGCAACTCCTAGAAATATTATGAGGATTAAATGAACTAATTCATATAAAGTGATCAGATATTCATGGCAAGTCATAAGCATGAAGCACATGTTAACTTTTCTGTTAAAACTAATGGATTACACTTTGGAAAATACTCATTGTATTATTTTCAAGTAACTCTTTGGATTTGTGATATTAATTAGGCTTGGCTTAGCTATGGCAGAACTGTCTTGATATAACCAAACAATCATGGATGAACAGTCAGGAAATCCAATAGTTATCCTGCTTATTCCCTTTCTAGCTGAATGACTTTGGACAAATCACTTTACATCTTTTGTAAAGGTGTTGATGTTCCTCTAATGATGAATAAAAGTGGCATACTTATATACTCGGTCTCCTTACTTTACAGGATTTTCTGGGGATTGTTTCTTTATATTGGTGTGTAAGTATTGTACTTTGGAAATAACAGAGAACTGCATACACATGGCTTCTTATAACCCTAGCTTTAAAAATTACCATTTGGGGTTGGGCAGAGTGTCAGAGGCACTCGGCACCCTACTGTTGTTGGTATATTGTGTTCAGGCACAACCAAGCTACTACATCAGGACTTGACCCTGAGTGAGCTTTTCCAAGGCCACAATTGTCCCAATACTTAGGAACTGTGCCCAGGTCCTCTAAAATTATAGGGGAAATGTGAATCAGCGGGCTGTTGTACTTGACTGCTAAATTTGGTTCACTGTTTCATGAATTAGGACAAATCTGTCTAGAATGGTTCTTGTTGCCACCAGCAACCAGGGCCACAGAACTGAAGGATGTCAGATATGCAAGATAAATGGAAAATAACTTCCCAAAGTCATTCTTTCTGCAAGAATCTCAAGGCTAGTTGCAGGGTTGAAGAAAACTTGAGATTTCCTGCTTGTAACAGAAAACGGAAGTAGGTGTTGATGTGGACACGAGGATATGGTCCAAAATTTTACTTCCCTGGGTGGAAGCAATGACATCAGTATTAGATTGCTAATTCTCATTTTTTGCAATATATATAGCTCCATAGTTACAGACAGTAGAACAGAGATTAGTTTTCTAGATCAGTTCATTCTCAATTCTGATTTTACATATAATTTATATTATATTATATTATATTATATTATATTATATTATATTATACTATATTACATTATATTATATTAATCAGATTTTTACCATTGATCTGTTCTAATGTTTCTGAAATTCTCAAAATTAATCTAACTTACTTCAATTTATGCTATACCATTTTTCTTCTTGGAGGAAGAGGTGATAATTAAGAAAGGATACGAAATCTTTATCATGTAAAATAAAACCTAAGTAACTTCAATCTTTCATTGAACAATATGAACTTATAACACTTGATTTTCCATTTTCATGGGATTTTCATTGACGATTCACGTGATGAGTTTTGCAAAACTTAAAAAAAAAGTCCTCCAGCTTTTCAAATATTGCCAAGGGCATCTACTGCTAATCCTGATGACAATGACATTAAACCAAACCAAAAGGAAGCAGAGAAATGCTTCTTGTTGTACAGTCACTTATTTTAACGCCCACACCCTCTCATGTTCTCACCAGGGCCACTGACTGGCTTCCTCCTGCCCCCGGACTCCCTCCTGGACGACTTCAGCTTCGGCTTGTGGTTTCATCCCAGCCCTTGCTTTTGTCCAGTTTCCAGCCTCTGTGAATTCAGTAACCACGAGGATATTGCTTTGTTTTTCTTTAATCTTCTCAATTTTTTATCTGATTTTGCCCTTACTAGCTACCTAGTTGTTCTGAACTTCCAGTGATGCCCTTCTTACCGATCTTTATTTACCTTTCTGTACAAGCCAACCCCATGGCCAGTCTCTAACTTTCTATAGAGGGATATGGGCATTTGCGTTGCAGTAAAGATCGTCGTCGCTCTTTCCTCTAATTTTGCATCTTGTCAAGCTTCGGGCTCCTCTCCAAACACTGCAGACAAATGTCGCACAGCCATGCCTTTGAGGTCTTCTACTAATTTTCACTGTGCACTCAGTGTTTTTAGTGTTTAGTGTTAGTGTTATTGAGCAGTTAGTGTTATTGCCCTGCTGTTAGGGCTCAGTAATTTTTTCCTCAAAGTAGATGTTCAGAATCATTTATAGTCCCCAAATCTGTAATCCTTCATGCTCTGTATGACTTTATCTTCTCTATTAGCAAGGCAAGTTTTAATAAGGAACAAAATTCAGGGCAGCATGCTAGGAAAAGAGAAGAGAGGCACGTGTGTGAGATACTAAGAAGGTGAAATTAATAGGCGTGTGTATCTTGTTCTGCATAGGAAAGTGAAGGTAAAAGAAGGGGGTGAGAACTGACGCACAGACTTAGAGACTCGGGGACTGATGGATTGTGACTCTGTGAATAAAAACAAGAAATACTAGAAAGAAAGTAGAGATGAAGGATGTGATTTCCCCCTTCTTACTTCTGGTTCTCTTTGCCTTTTATAAAAGTGTAATTATTTGTGCTTGCATACCTTAAATAAAATTTTTAAAAATATTCCTTGAAATGAATGAGCACATACCAGAAAAATTTAAAAAAGATTTTAAAAAAGCAAGGAAGGGAGGGAGGAAGGGAGGAAGGGAGGAAGGGAGGGAGGAAGGGAGAGGAGGGAGGGAGGAAGGAAAATGGCATATACCAGAAAGACTAAAAACAGTTTGGGTCCCAACTTCTAGAAAGAATAGTCAATCTTGATAAGTCAGGTTTAAGCTCCCTAATTTTATATAACTAGAACAGCATTCTTCTGTCTTTGGAAAAATGCTACCAATCCTTTCTTTGCCTTTCCTCTTTCAAAATGACCATGGAAGTGAGATACGGCAGGTCTTAATGGGAAAACTTTCTAGATTTTATGTCTTGCCTTGAGCGCCAGCTACTCTGCTAAGCCCACTATCTTCTCAGAGGCTTTTGCAAGTCAAAGACTAAGAGAGTTGCTAGGAAGTGACACAGGACACAAGGACTCTTTTCGTAGTAACTTGCCCTGAATATCCCTGTGGTCCTTGTATACTGTTTCAGCTGAAACATTTCCTCTTTGATAGAAATTTAGTGTGGCTAAGGCTTACTGAAAAATACTTTTAATGCAAAATCTGGCTTTACGTGCATAATACATTAGTAGAAATTGGGCTCCAGGTGGTGCCTAAGATAAAGCTCAGGTGTGATTCTCTCTTCCATTTTTATAGTGTTTTCCTTACTATCCCAGCTTCTTTGTAAGCCACCTTCCCCACTTAACAGAGATGCCAAAGCGTGAGAAATAGATACTGAATTAACAACATCTTTTTGCTCTGGTTCTGTCGGAACACCCTGCCAGTCTGTGTGTTCTTTACAAACGTCATGTGGTGTCATCCTGTCCACAGTGATGCAAGTGGTCTCTTTGTTGGGGTCTGGCTTTTGTTATAGTTCATTTTAAACTTTTATAGATTAGTATTTTTTAAGACAGACCTTCTAGGATAGGTCTATAGGATAATGCTAATACCGTCTATAGATATTGAGATGCATCTTTTCCTAACCTAAATCGTCACTTGCTCTGCACGTGGTGTAATAGCGATTTGTTTCTTTCCTTATGTAGGTGGGGAATAGCCTGGTGGCCTATTATGTTGTTTCATTAAGTATGCATTCAGAAGAAGCATGGCAGTGAGAGTATGTATCATGAAATCAAGTTACTGTTGAGGTAACAAGAGTGTTCACTTTGAGTTTCCACACCGCACATGAGAGTCTTAGAACCACCTCCGTCAATCTGAACACTTTCCACCAGACAAGAAAGAAGCCACTCAGCATATACACGTTTAATCTTGTCTCTTGGCAAACATTTCCTACAAGGCAAATTTCTTTCCTCAAATCAGAATTAATAATACTAAGGCCAACACACCTAATTTTGGGATCACCTACCTGATTTTGTATTTATTTGTGGCTGATATTTCTCTTCATTTACACAATGGAAAGCTAGCCTCTATATTTAATTTGTTTATAGAATTAGCATGATGTACTAAACATGGCAGAATCCCTATCTTAAGAGTTCATAGCTTTGGGAGAGGCCTGGCAGACACGTATTTCAGTACTAAAAAGAGTATGTGAGGAAGACTATGAGAGTACTGTCCAGCTGGCAGGTAACTGGGTGAGCCAAGGAACACCTCTCTGGGAAGCTGACATTGAAGTGAGGCCTGTCGAATCTGTGAGAGGTCCCTGGACGGAGGACACGGGATCAGCCCGTCCATATAAGGCAGTAGCCTGGGTAAAGACTGGGTGTGTACTCGATGAGGAATTCTTCTGGGTGTATAGTTTATTCTCTAAGGTAATAGGTGGTGCAGAGTTTTTGAGTCTGTAATATGCTCAGTGAGAACTGCAAAAGTTGTATGTGTAAAATGTTAGCCTGTTTACCAGATTAATATTTTGTTTTCAGTAAGCGTTTTACTTAACATGCTCTCTTAGTACCTATTATCTGAAAAACCCCAAAAGGAAAAATAAATGAAGAAGAAACACATGACATCTCCTTAAAAATGTCCAACTATTTGAGGTAAGAGTGTTCCTTGTTTAGGTAAGACATATTTGACCTGATGCAAAACGAGCAAGGAGAAGATGCTGCTGGGGCACAGAGGAGGGAGCAGTTCTGGGGACTGACTTACAAGCCTCAGGCAAACCTACCTACAGAGAGGATCCATTGACTTCGTAGTCTTTCCAGTGTACGGGACAGACACCAGACCACAAGTCTGTTCCCTCACCCACCGCTGAGGCTTTGCCAGGCCCAGAAAACTTTGCCCACAAAGGCCCCCATTCATCATTTCTTCACTCAGTGACCTAAATGTGATGAGGTAGCAGGCACTACTGGAGCTAAATATGGGATCGAAAACCTCAGTTGCACTAGGGTGGTAGCTTTGTGGTAGCCAAGTCTTCTTTACCAGGCCTCACAAATTGGACACCCATCTTGTCCTGCCCAGATTTATGACTCCACAGGGCTGGAAGCCCCAGAATGACTACCAGCACTTGTCTCCCAGTTTCTGACGTGCTTCTCCTCACATGTCTCAAAGGTCTTCGTGGCTCATTCCTATAAATGCTACATCTCTGCCTGATGAGATACAGGATGAGGGGAGGGGGAGAATGGGGCATAATGTAAACATCTGTGACCACCCTCTAGAGTCAGGTCAGACCGTCCACCAGTCCTGTCTCTGATTTGCAAGACAGAGGAGCACAAGGCTACTAAGAAGAGGAGATTAAAGTTCTTAGTTATCTGGCTTTGGAGCCAGGGGGCTCATCCTGTGTTGTTCTTGTTCCAAAAACTACTTTAGTAATTTTAACTCCAACATCTATCTGATGTACTCTGTTGGAACCTTCTTTGGTCATTTTGTATGAATGATGGTGGCAGAGGTCCTAGGAGATACAGGGACTCTTTTTGTGGCAGTGTATAATGCAAAAATGTTATCTAAAATTTTTCATATTCATAAAAATGAATTTCATTAATAAAATTTCTTATTTTATTTTATTTAGTTTCTTATTTTTAAAAAAGTGAGAAAATATCTAAGCACAGGGATCTTTCTTTTCAATCTTCTAATTGGGTTTTGTATGTGGGGTTAGTATTCACCCCGATGCTGCAGTTCTCAAGTATGAGCTGAGAGAAGGGTATGATATTAGATACAGATTTTGTCCTTCCATCCCCAGCTCTGACTCATTTTGTTTATAATCAGCCCAGTCACGACGGAGACCCACATGTTTTTCTTATGCATCAGCCTTGTAGAAAGAAGCACCCACTTAGTTCACACGTACCCCTCTCCAGATCAACGAAGGCATATGGAACTTTTGAGAACTTAATGAATAATCTGCCTTCTCTTCCTTTCTCTAAGACATCTCAGAAGTTTCTAATGTGGTCCAGTGCAGTTAGTTATTTCACTCAGTTTTGCCAAGAGATTTTATTCTACAGCAGGATTATCCAGATGCAATGCTAGATGTATTACTATTCTGAAGGAATAATATTTTTATGGTTCAAAAAATTTTTAAGGGAATGTTCATTTTAAGGACCCAAGGAAGGACTCCTCTAAAATGGCTTTGCTCTTATGCTTATCACAAAGTGAAACTCTAGATCTATTGAAATAAAGATCATTTCCATGTGTACCATATGGGATTTTGTGTTTGATCTCTGTTAAATTTACCTTGAACAAAGTCAAATTCAAAATCTAGCACATAAGTTTTGATAAGAAAAACCTTTACAGTGCAATCTATGTGTTGAGGACTCAAAAGGCAATTACTTTTAAGAACTTTTTAAAACCTTGGACCAGTGCCTTATTTTCTAGTATTTGTTAATATGTGAAATCTAAGAAGGCAACTTCCAGATTGGTAATCTGTGAAGCTGTGGGTGGTAGCTCTGCCTTTTATTTATGGTAATTCAGATTATGTTTCTATTTGTTTTTTTTTCTTCCATTCCCTCACTCCCCCCCAACCCACCCACCGCCACTCATTCCCTACCCAGGAATCAGGGTCAAAACTAACAAAACCTCACAAAAATCGGCACCATTATGGAGTTTTATGGAACTGAATTTGGAATTACAAATCAATCCCTCATCAAATATACCAAGATCTTTAATTTATATTGAAGAGCAGTGTAGATTGACATGACATTGACCTATCCCTGAAGAACTTTGAATTAACACTAGTGATACAGATGTATAAATAACAATGATAGAATTTAAACAAGTATTTTATGGAGGCAAATCAGAGCACTGAAAAATGTGTATAGGAAGGAATTTGTTCTACCTAGTGGCATGTGTAAGGATGAGACCTTATATATAATAAGGGGTGAACTTACCTGGGTCTGTATAGATGAGTAAGAATTTACACAGTATTTAAGATAGAGTAAGTAGCACAGACTGACATCTGGGGTTGCAGATTTATTACTACTACTCGCTTGTGCAAATAAGTTAAAACGTGTGCTCCTTAACAGATCTAACTTCCCATACTACTAACTAATGGGGTCAGATTTGGTGGTATGGAGAGATAATAAGCTGCTAAAGTAGGATAGTGGATTTGAAGACTAAGAGGAGTCAGTGGGTCCAAGATGCATTAGAAAAGTTAGCATCAGACAAATTTAGTTTGATTTGGGGAATGACTAGTTGAAAATGACCTGAATATTTGTTACTTGGATGATGAGTTACTTAGTGATGCCATTGATCAAATCATACAATTACAGAGTAACAAGTTTGGGACTGACTTTAGTGAGGTCAGTTTTGGTAATTGCCTTAGTCTGCTCAGGCTACTATAAAAGAATACATAGACTGAATGGCATATAAACAACAGAAATTTACTTCTCACAGTTCTGGAAACTAGAAGTCCAAGATCAAGGCACTGACGGATTCTGAGTCTGGTGAGAGCCCACTTCCTGGTCCTTGGATGCCTGTGGTTTTGCTGTGTCATCACGTAGTGGAAGGGGCAAGGGAGCTCTTTGGGGCCTCTTTTATAAGAGGACAAATCTCATTCAGGAGGGCTCCACCAACATGACCTAATCACCTTCCAAAGGTCCCACCTCCCAATACCATCACTTTGGGGATTAGATTCAACACGTGAATCTGGAGGGCAAATTCAGCAGTAATGAAGAATGAATGTTACTTAAAGATTTTAGTATACTTCACTCAATAGACTGTTCTCATTTCCCTTTGTCCATTAAAAGTATTACTTTAGAAATTTACAAATCAGACTATGACACATTATTAATTTTGTAAATACTGGGAACATATAGAAGTACAGATTTTCACATTTGAGACCTACATTAAGGAGGAACGTATCAACAGAATAAAAGTATATCATATTTTTATGATCTGTGTTAATGAAGGGAGGGGTAATTCACAAACATATTAAATACACCAAATAACTCAAAAGTCAATTTTTGATGTAAACATTAGTATTTTCTTCTTTTAGTTTTTCTAATGTGTTCCAGGTAAAGGGTTAAAAGTCATTGTTATTGAACAATGAAAGACGTGCTACCACAGGGAAAAATGTAGTCAGCTCCAATAAGAGTAATGATTGTAAAGAGTTACTTGTTTACAAGGAGTGTGTTTAATCTATTGTAATAGATTGCATAGAGCTATAAATGGTTAGATAATTTGTGCCAGCATTAGTCAAGCAACTGGAAGAATCAATCATTTTTCTGCTGACAGCACTTCCATTCTCCATTTAAAAGCTTATGTGTTTAATCACAGTATATCCAGAGACTTGTAGCATCTCAGGGGTATGTCTTTATCAACAAAAATTGGCACATCATCATTTTGGCCTTTGTGGCTCACATCATGCTTACATTAAAAACTCTCAGTAAAAGCAGCAGGTACCACAGATCACTGCATCATTAGACAATACAGTGGCAGTTCCTGAATAATCTGTGTGCCATAGGAGTTACCAATGCTGTTGCGGCAGAAAGAGCATGGTTCTGGCTCCTTCTCCTTCCCTGATGCACTGGGACCTCAGAAAAGTCATGATTCTTCCCTGGGCCTCAGTTCTTATATCTGTAAGAAGACAGAGTTTCATCAGAAGCAATACAAAAATAATCCAATATCCAGTGCCCAAAGGTTCTTAAACCAATCCTCTAATTTAACATTTGAGATTAACATAACCCTATATTTTTTTCCAAAAATCAGCATAGTTTTTTTTTTTAATTTCAATAAAAGTCATGAGAGAGAGATTAAGTCAGTTCTAGAATTGAGGAGAATGCAGCTCAAAAAGTTTAAAAGATTGTTTCCGGGGTGTGTCCCCAAATCTTTTGTATTTTGCATTGTTTTATATTGTCTCATCAGTGGAAAAAGAAATAGAATAAAGGAATGTCATAGAGTTGATATATTTTATGTTAATATGTTTTTACATACTAATTTTTTAACATTTAATGAGATTTTAAAACTATGACACCATTGATCAGAATAATAATTTTACTTTTAGCATCCATAGTTATTCATTTATTCAGTTGGCAATTTGGTTTTATAGAGCTTTTTACAGTTGGGCTTCCTTCCCTTCCCATGTGCCTTTAGGACTACGACTAAAGATAAGAGTTCTTGCAAAGAGAAGGAGAAAATTAACACAAATTTCTGAATAAATTAGACTCAACATAAGGCAACTTATATGTTAGATGATGTAAAAAGCTCTTTAAATGCTGTTTTAAATGATGGAAAAGGTTGGTTAAAAATATCATTTAGTGAATTTTCCATTCGTTTTTCTTTTAGCAGAGACCTCTTATTTTTGTCATCTTCCTATTCTAACGAAGTTAGTATGAAGATGAAGTTTGTTAGCTGCAAACACATTGAAGAGATTTTGGTGCAAGGCGAAGAAACTTAATACAGAGGAATTATTCAGGAAACGTAACTCTATGTACATGATCCAAATATACAGCATACACAGAGGGCTTGTCTGAGCCCTAACCTCACGGGTCGATTCAAACAAATCCTGGCCATGCCCTTTAGCGGCTAGTTGACCTGAGTTAAAGTCACTGAGGGAAGACCCTGCTCCCCAAATTGCCCTCTCACGGACTGCTCAAGTTGTTTAGACAGACGGTGTTGGACTGTGAGAGAATTTTTGGAATTTGAGAAAATTGTTTTCAAAATAATGAGCATAGAGCACATTACATAGGCTCTTAACCTATTAATTGCTACTCTAATGAAAATATTCAGATTCTCATTTTCTAAAATCCAGCCAAGTTTGTGGCTATTTGTTCATTTTTTAAAAAGCTAGTTACTTTGTCTGAACTCACTACAGGTCCAATGGGAGCCACAAAGCAGGATTCTCTTATACGGAGCCGAGCATTGCTCTTGGGTGCAACCGGCAAAAGAGTGAAAGGGTTTGATGTTAATCGGAAGGGTTTCTGGAAAGCTAAACAGTACATGATTTGAAAATGGATTAGACCTCTATGGGGGCCTAGGGAAATTTTATACTCAGTTAATTTTAGAGAGAGCTTTTATTTAGGGCTGTTTTTGTGCCTGTGATGGGTCAGGCCACACCACAATTACACATGTTTAGAGGGGAGGATTCTTTGATGACAGATGTAATTCCTACTCCCTCATTTCTCCCCAGTTAAAAGATTACCATTTAAAAATCCTTTGAAAAGGGTTTGATCCTTTTTGCACATGCAGAATTTTTTTGCAGTCTTAAAGAGATTTATGCAGAGTGCAGTTTTTAGTGGAAAAGAACACACCAGGCAGTCGAGTCCTTTTCCTTATCCAAAATAGGAAGGGCTGGGTTTGCTCCTTTGATGTGGGTGAGGCACACCTCCTCCCTAACACTTATGATGACTTCAGTGTTTCCTGCTATGTGGAATCTGTGAGCATCCCATCCCTTTTCTCCCTGTCTTTACCTCAAAATACCTAAGATGTTTTTCATTTCTCAGGCCAAGTGTGATCTGGGATAAATTATGTTGAAGAAGGAAGGCTGTAATTTTATAACTGAGTTTTCAAAACTCTAGAGAATCAATTTTATTATAAAAGAAAGGCCTAGACACCTTGATTAGCTTCTTGGTTTTGATGACTTTAGGTAAATGCAGGTAAGTTCCATAATTCTCTGTATTATGGGATTCTGGTTACATATACATACTCACTCACTTAAACTTGGAGTATTATGTTTTTTAACCAATATATCATTACAATAAAATTTCAATTTCAGTTAAAAAATATGTGTGTATTTATAATCTCCCCATGAGAGTGATTCTCCATTTCCCTTTAGTTTTAGTATTTATACTAGTAGTGGTAATTAATCATTCTTGAGCATTTATTGCATAGAAAATACTCTGTTAAGCACATGTATTTCATTAATTAATTTGTTCCTCATAAGAACTATGAGGTAGGCTTTATTATGATTCTTTTTCATAGATGAAGAAACCAAGACTACCTCCTGCATGTTCATACATTAGGAGAAGGTAAATTCAGGACTTGCATCCAGGTTCCTCTCACAACAAAGTCAATGTCTTAGACACAACTTTGTTTAGCCTCCTCGGCCAAATGCCTCTGTGGCAGAAAACGCCCCATGTTAAGCTTCTGCACTTTGTAACTTACATTCATGTATAAGCATGGTAATTTCAACCCTGAACTTCTTTTAAGTAAATTATTGTCTGTGTGGGAATGAAACATCAGCACATTTCTTTTTATTTAATTAAGAGGTTCTAATTAAATAAAAAGGATTCCTCCTGCCCTTGTTCCTTTGTCTCCCATATAAGGTAGCTAAAACTAACTTCCGCATTTAGCTTCTGTAACCTCACTTTGCCATGGAGGCAGGGGGTCCGAGGCTATTTGAACCCCGGAAAGTCAGAAATCAGGGCTCAGGATTTGGGTTTTCCCCAAGCCCACACATAATAAAGGATCATGCTCCGCCATCTCTCCCACATGAGTTATTTTTCTGCAACACCTTGAGTCTCACGTCTCAGAACCCTTTAGTGATTCAGGGCATTTTCATACCCCATGAATTATCATTTTGTTAGAATGAGTGTCTGGGTATTGTCATAGTATTCTCCCTACTACTGCTGTCCTATCAGTGACTCTTTGGATCACTGTGATTTTTCTGCATTTCATATTATAATTTAGTTTAAGTTTTAAAGTAGAGTTGGTTTTGAGTAAAAGTCCCATTTTAAGGTTTCAAGGAATACGATGCAATACAAGGCGATGATATGCAGGGCAGGGATGGAATGCCAGCAGGTGCATCTGAGTGCTTCTCCTCTAGACTGGAGTGATGGGATTCAAAGTCCCTGGTGCTCTCAGGACTGAAAGGGAGGAAATAGTTAAACTGGATGGTAGTTCACTTTAAGAATCAGACTTATTCCCCTGAAAAAAAATTGAAGGCCCTTTTCCCTTTTTCAAATCATGCTTCCCCCCCCCCAATATATTCAATTTCAGGTTTTTAAACATGTAACACACAACTCAGTGTAAGAAGCCCTTCTATTATAGTCACTTATGTTGGGGTCAGTGGTAACATGAAACTCTAATTTTTACCTATTATGATATAGCAAAGTAAGAAAAAGCCAGTAAGAAAATCTTAGACTTTTACTTGAATATACAATACTTTCTACAATCTTTATATTTATATCTAGTCTGTCAGTGTCAAAATGTTCTACGTACATGAACTTCTAATAATAAATGATGTCACATAACATATAAAGGCTTTATGGTTTACAGATTGATTGTTATTCATCAGATTATTTGATAATTTTCAGAGCTCTATGAAAAAGACAGGAATGTATCTGATGGAGGAAACTCAAGAAACTGAGGCACAGAAGTGCCAGTTGCTTGCTTATTTCACTTGAAAGCATGAGTGTACTTGCTTGTCCTGTCAGCCCAGCCATTCATGTATAAGCATGGTAATTTCAACCCTGAACTTCTTTTAAGTAAATTATTGTCTGTGTGGGAATGAAACATCAGCACATTTCTTTTTATTTAATTAAGAGGTTCTAAAAGGCAAGTGTGAATCCAACAGATGGGAAGGCCATTATTTTTATTTCATTCTCCCTTATTTCTCATCACAGACATTTTATGGATAAGTGATTTTTTCATGATGTTCTCTTCAAGTTTTACAGAGACCATATATAGTGGGGGTAGAAAAAGTCATTCAAGTTGCATCCATTCTCTTCCAGGTTTGTCAACAAGTTCATCTGAGGACAATGGGGTAAAGGCTAATCTTTTTAACCATGGCACCCAGGTCCTTCACACAATATAGCCTGGCTTGCATTGCAGCCTAATTGTCCATTGCTTCTGCCTATATCTTATTCTGTAGCTCTAATCAAAGTAGCGTTGCCATTGCTAGAACCCATCATGCTCCGTTGTAGATCTGTCATTTTATCCACACTCTCCTTTTTGTCCCTCAGGCCCTAACACCACCGCCTCAACTGATGTGAAAGGCTTCATAGCCACTTCCCGAACTCATCCTTGCCTGTGAATTCCTTCACTATTTTTTTTCTGCCTTTACGATAAATGTAATACATAATCTGCCTTTCTGTACTGTACTATATTAACAGTGAAGTTATTCATTTAATAGTTCTATAATCCAAGCACTATCCTAATTACTTTTCATATAAATGATCTAACATAAATCTCTGAAATTGCTAGTAATATCTTCCCTCCCTACTGCAGATGAGAAGACTGGGCACTAGGTCCCATAGTAAATGATAGGCAGTATTTTGAATTCAGAGTTATCTGCTTTAAAGCCAAGGCATTTTACCATTGAAACACACTACCTAAAGTCAGCAAGTTAAGAAAGAGGAGGTTCACTGTCATTCATTTCTATACACCAGTTCCTAGCCCCATTTTCAGTGGTGTGGATGCTCAGTTAAGAGGGTAGAAAGTGATGCAAACCAGGCAGCGTCTTTCTGTGTCTTTGGGACATAGTAGACTCTCAGTCCTGGGAAGATCAGTTACTAAGGAAATAAGGTGTCATGTGCTGTGAACATTATCCAAAGGGATGCTGCCAAATTGTACGCGTTTAAAAAGAAAATTCAATTTGATTTGTTATTTATTTGGGCTTATGTGCATTAACTCATTTCTCACAATAATCTTTTGTGTTAGATATTTTATGTCCCTACAACACAAAAGTGGATTATTGAGGCACAGAGAGGTGAAGTTCATGTTCATCCTCACATAACTAGTGTGTGACTAAGCTAGGACAGGATCGTGGTAGACATATGGGCACCAGGGCCCACACCTCCAACCGCTGTGCATGCAGATATGATCCCTTCACTCTCATGTACCTCCGAGTGAAGACCCCAAGGGAGCTGTCTGACCTTCTTGCACCCTTTGGCTAAGAATATTAATTCATGCACACTGGTTTCTTTGTTGGTTGCCTGTAAATGCAAAGTCTTAGTTTGCCCAAAGTAGATGGTGAATTTATGAATAATACATAAAAAACAACAAATGAAAAGTTCGGGGATACAGTCAGAGCTGAGGGAACTGAGTCTATTTTTTGTTTTCTGTAAAATTGAGAGCAAGGATAATAACACTTGAAATTGTTGTAGTCCTTTCCAGTTTGTGATTATATATGGCAGTTGGTCTCCTGTGTATGTTCTCCTGTCTCATGAGGCTGCTGTTGCTTGTCAGCAACAATCTCCTTTGCTAGATTATGAAGTACCAAATGATTGACATACATTGTTTAATGGTATTAATTTTAATGAAATTCCTCATAAGTGCAATGAAAACTGTTAAAATGAGCAGTATTATAGCCCAGACTACTGAATTTCTTCTATCATTTACCACATATTTATTTTAAGTTTACCAAATACTAGGCCCTCTTCTAAGCAATTAAGATACAAGAATGATATGAAAATAAAACAAACAAGCAAAAGGAAAGAAAACAAAAAAAGCCCATAATCTCTGAATTCAGGGAGCATAAACTCTAAAGACCAGAGACTTTGAGGACTGATCAAGTTCTGTTCTCATTTCTTCACGCTGCCTACCTCCCAAATCTGGTCTGCTTTATTATCTTTTGAGGAAAAGATGGAGGAGATTTAGAGTAGCTGCCCATCAGAATTTCCATGATACCTTGAGCTATGGTGGAGGCAATTGGAAGGGCCCTTAATTGATTAGCATTGGGCCAATTGGAGTAATTTTGAACCATAAGAAACTGTCAGGCTTATTGGCATTTTGCTTTTCCTGGTCTCATGTTTCCCATCATTGTAATCAGTACTCTCTTTGGACCCCTGGGAGGCTCTGGTGAAGCTTGACATTCGGATAATGAAGAGAGGAGAAATTTCAGTCATTTCATGATCGGAGCTGTTTGACCTTAAGTGAATAATGACTGGTTTTCACGGGTCTGCTTTGTTGTGTCTTCCTAAACTATGCGTCTAAAGGACACTTCCTCTTACTTCCTCTGCTTATTGTTAAAGTTAATACCGTTGTGTTAACTAACATCTCTACACAAGTTCACAATGTTTTATCATTTATATCTTGTGCCTCACAAGAGCACTGTGAGCTGGCTATTTATTATTTGCTTTTTACATGGTCAGGTAATCAGAGGTGAACAGGCATTCCTGAATTCACCACTAAGTGAGGGGCATCCATGCTTTCTGTACTGGACAACATGACCATTACTCAGGATAAATTCTGTTTGCTGCAGGGGGGTGTGCATGTGTGTATTTGTGTGAGAGACAACAAAGAAAAGAGAGAAAGGGGTAGAGGGAGACCTAGGATGGGAGATAAGAAATTCAATTTCAACTGGTTTTCCAGATCTGAATCCAGACCTCAGACACCTTTGATGGCATAGAAGGATTTTTGTTTGTTTGGACAGAGGATAAGAGACAAACAACCGTGAAAAAGAGTGAACTGCTACAGATGACTAGATAGAGAAAATGCTCATTGTTGCTAGGAGACCAGTTCTGCTGTCAGGCTTAGGAATGAGAGCATGTCCAGTGGAGGGTACTGGGCTGGAATTCATGCTTGACACAAATGGTTGAATCACGCATGCCAGTGGACTGAGTCAAAATCCACCAGAGCTAAAACGGGTCAAGAAAGTTTTCTTGCCTTTTATTTGTTTCTCCTCATTTTACCTTTTTTTTTCAGATACAAATTCTTAATTACACATTCAACAGTAGATATGGGATGCATAGAAATTTTTGGTGCCACTTTGAGGTAGATGGTAATGTATTTTAAGCCTCCATTCAGAATGAGAAACCCTTTCTCCAAAAATAGTGAGTGAGCCCAAGGAGAGTTTTCACTTGCTTGTCTTCAAACTCCCTTTGAGGTAGTCTAAACTGTTGATCAAATGAATCATCACTGCTGAGTTAATGGCAAAATTCTTTGCCCTGTTTACAGCAAGGGTGCATCCTTACCTGTGCTCAACAGACCTCCTTACTGCCTCCTGAGCTGTGCCAAATAGCCCGTGTAGGCTTGCATGTGTCACTTTTTCTTTATGGATTGTCTTTTTCTCAGAAATCTCGATTATAATACCTTATGGAATATTTGGCTTTATATGATTCCAGGACCACAAATAGGTATCACCAACCAGGATGTACTTAGATTCCTTCTACTTGGGTCACAAGGTAAACTGGAAAAGGGAGATTGTATGGATCAGTAAGTAGGCACTCTCACTTTGCTGGAGCTTTGTGTGACAAGGATACCACTTGACTATTTTGAAGAATTGACCACCATTCCATTTCCTAGAGCCAGAAAGCTACTTCAGGGAATGTTCTGGCTTTTGATAGCTTATGGTCAAATACACTCTCTTCCTTGTCAAGATTCCAGGAAGCAGGGAGCACTTGGCTCTTGAAATCCACTGTGCTCTGCCAAAGCACATAAATACCTCAAAATTAAGGACACTTGTTCTTAAATGTTTCAGTTTTAACATATGTGTGTGTATGGTGTGTGTTTGACATCTTAAAACTTAAAATACCTGGAAGCTACTACTGTTGATAGTAAAGGTTGATTGAGCCAGGAATAAACAAACCCAAAGTTGTCCAAGAAATAGTAACTGTAGAGATGAAATAAAATCTTCTTAATTTATATCTAATGCCTTGCAGAGCTATGTTTAATTTCCCAGGAGGATTTTCTCTGAAAGGTAGCCGATACATCAGAAGAAATTCTTAAGGTTTGGGTGGCATTTCAAAGTACAGCTCCATTCCTATTGTTCCTCTAATATAAAATCTGATTCCTATATAGTAGAAATACTGTGGAATTCAAGGCTTTCAGGCTCTGACCCTCTGGCTCATCCAGTCTTTTAGCCTGATCTTCCACTCCTCCTTTTCAGGTACCCAAGTACCTTTCCCCTTCATCTCCACAGGTCTAATCCTACTCTTTGTTCAATGCCCTTTCCAGGTCTGTATCTCTCAGGAAGCTTTCTCTGAGCTCTGCAGTTTGGAGGAAAGCTTTCCCTTCTCAGAAACCCCACATGATTTTTTGTGTACCTGTCAAGGTGCATTTATTCATTTCCACCTTGCATGTCAGTTACTTGTTCCGTGTCCTAGTTTTCTCTGCACTACTAGCCTGTGAGCTCCTTGAGAACAGAGAGCCTCTTGGGTTTACCTCTGTGTTGCCCACCCACATCACATCCTAACAAGTGATTGTGGAGTGAAGAACACTCTCTGAAGGATGTGCTGTTTGTCACGTGTCCTCATCCAGGTGAGCAGAGAGCAGCACCATGCAAAGTCAGAGGACAAATTCCATGGTTATAAGTGATTGTAGGCACAGCTGTTCTAATTGTTCAAGGGCTTGACTATGTACATTCCTCTTATTTGCTTTCAAATCTTTCCTTTGTTAATTCTGTTTGTATAAGGTACTACAGGGGACTAAGAGGAGACATGAAGTGAAAATCATAGTGATTTAGATTTAGATTTGGTCTCATTGAATTTAATGAGAGTTTAAGGTTAAGTGTTACAGTTGGATACTGGAGATATCAGGGGAACACTTTATAAAATATATATTGTCTAACCACTATGCTGTGCACCTGAAACTAATATAAAATATTAAATGTAAACTGTAATTGAAAAAATTGTTAAAAATGTAATAAAGACTAAGCAGTCCAGTCACACTTTACTAATGAGTAAATTGAAACAGTACAAGATGGAATGATTTAATTAGATTTACATATATTTTTTATGAAGACTCCAGATTAAAATCCAAGTGTCCTGAGCTATATTTTGTTTGTGCAGTACTATTTCTTAATTTACTGATAAATCATTCAATGTATAATCTGCTTCAATAGTTGACCCACACAAAAGTGAACTGCCCTTAAAAGTATTGTTTGCAAGTTTTGTTTACAATTTTAAAAATTTAGGTAAAATTGTTACAGCTGCAGACATAATTCACCAGTCTTATTTGTAGCCGATTTGTGGTATGGCCTTAGTTCAAAAAGAGCAAAACTTTTTGGTTGTCTTGGACTGTCTGCTTCCGTTATTGCAAGCATCTCTTCTTTCAGCTTACCTATATTAGGCACCCATATGTCACTTTACCACCGGCTTCAAAAAAGAAATTCAGTTTGCCATCAGCTGAGCCTTAGAAATTCTGGCCCCACTTCTTGCACTTGTCCTACTTCTGCAGACCACACTGCAGTTTCTGGGCACACAGCTGTCATTATCTTTCACTCATATCCACCAGAGCTGCTGTGGCAACCGCCGTTTCCAGGCCGAATGGCAGAATGCATTGTAGGCCTTAGTGACTGATGATCCTCTGACCATCTAGGTATGCCTATAACTGATTAGCTCAGACTTGCCTAACAGCTGAAAAGAGGAGATTGTGGTTCACTGGGAGAGCTAAGGTTTTATAGGGGTTGTGCCGCAGTGGAATGATATTCCAGCCATTGTGGCATTTCTTTTTTTTTTTTTTATAAGATTTTATTTATTTATTTATTTTTAGAGAGGGAAGGGAGGGGGGGGAGAGAGAGAGAGAGAGAGAGAGAGAGAGAGAGAGAGAGACATCAATGTGCGGTTGCTGGGAGACATGGCCTGCAACCTAGGCATGTGCCCTGACTGGGAATTGAACCTGCGATGCCTGGTTCGCAGCCCGCACTCAATCCACTGAGCTACACCAGCCAGGGCCATTGTGGCATTTCTTATTGTAGCACTAAAGGAGTGAGGGGAGCAGTTGGGTTTCTTTCTAGCTCTGCATCCAGTCTGTAATAAGCAAGTCAGGGGTCAAAGGCCAGAGTTATTTTTAATCTTTTTGACTGAAATATAACATACACACACAGAATAGTACAAGTTTATAAGTAAGCATGTGCATTCATTTAACAAAGACTGTTTGCCATAACTTGCAATCTTTTCACAACACCAAGATAGGTCTGTTCATTAGTGCCAAATCCTGATGGTCAGTGTTTTCTCAGGGCTGGTTATATTACTGTATGCATTGTCTCTGTATATATCATGTAATTTTGTTTTTGCTATTTTCAGAGTGATATAATTGCAGTTTTAAAATAATACAGGAAGATAGTAACTCTGATATGCAACCATTACAATAATGGTTTAAAAATAATATTTACTTTTTTCTGGACTAATACATGTTCAATGTAGATAATTTGCAAAATACAGAGAAGCAGAGGACACAAAGAAATCTAAGTAACCAATACTCAACATCATCACCTAGACCTACCCATTCAAAACAGTTTAATATAAACTGCTTCAGATACACATATACCACATGCATGCATATGTACACATATACATAAAATAGATGTAATATTCAAATCATATTGTGCATGTTTTCCTGTAGCTTTTATTGATACAAATATAAAATGATACCTCTTACATTTTTATTTTATTTATTTCTTTTAAAATGAGATTTTATTGATGATGCTATTACAGTTGTCCCAATTTCCCCCTCTACCCAGAACCCCCCACCGCCCACTCTTCAGGTATGCCACTACCATTGTTCATGTTTATGGGTCATGCCTATAAGTCTTGGGCTACTCCATTTTCTATGCTGTACTTTACAACCCCATGGCCATTCTGCAACTACCTATTTATACTTCTTAACCCCTCACTTCTTCATCCATTCCCCTTCCCCTCCCTCCCAAATGACAACGATCAAAACACCCTCTGTATCCATGATTCTGTCTCTGTTTTCCTTGTTTACTTAGTTTGTTTTTTAGATTAAATTGCTGATAGATGTATATTTTTGCCATTTTATTGTTCATGGTTTTAATCTTCTTTTTCTTAAATAAGTCCCTTTAACATTTCATACAATAATGGTTTAGTGATGATGAACTCTTTTAGTTTTTTCATGTCTAGGAAGCTCTTTATCAGCCCTTGGATTCTAAATAAAAGCTTTGCTGGGTAGAGCAATCTTGGCTATAGGTCCCCATTTTTTTGTGACTTTGAATATTTCTTGCCAATCCCTTCTTGCCTGCAAAGTTTCTTTTGAGAAACCAACTCACAGTCTAATGAGAACTCCCCTACAGGTAACTAACTGCTTTTCTCTTGCTGCTGTTAAGATTCTCTTTTACTTTTGTAATTTTAATTATGATGTGTTTTGTAGTAGGCCTCTTTGTATCCATCTTGTTTGGGACTCTCTGTTCTTCCTGGACTTTCATATTTATTTCCTTCACTGATTAGGGAAGTTTTCTCTCATTATTTTTTCATATAGATATCCAATTTGTTGCTCTTTCTCTCCTCCTTCTGGCACCCCTATGATGCGAATGTTGGACTTCTTGAAGTTGTCCCAGAGGCTGCTTATGGTATTCTCATTTTCTCTTATTCTTTTTTCTTCTTGTTCTGATTGGTTGATTTTTGCTTCATGATGTTCCAAATCATTGATTCTATTCTCAGCTTCATACACTCTCCTGTTGTTTCCCTGTAACTTGTTCTTTATTTTAATTTGTGTATCCTTCATTTCTGACTGGATCTTTTTTATGCTGCTGATGTCCTCACTAAGTTCCTCGAGCATCCTTACAACCAGTGTTTGGAACTCTGCATCTGATAGATTGTTTATCTCCATTTTGTTAAGCTCTTTTTCTGGAATTTTGATTTGCTATTACATTTGGGTTGTCTTTCTTTGTCTCCTTGTTTTGGTAGCCTTCTATGTTTGTTTCTATGTATTAGGTAGAGCTGCTTTGACTCTGTCTTGGTTGTGCAGCCTAATGTAGTAGGTGTCCTATAGCATCCAGTGGTACAACCTCCCCTATCACCCAAGCTAGGTATTCTTGGTGCACCCTTCATGTGGGTTGAGTACAGCCTCCTCTTGTAGTTGAGCCTTGAATGCTTTTGGCAAGTCAATGGGAGGATTTACCCAGGACATTCTGTTGCAAGGACTGGCTGTGACCACTGATCACCAATCTCTACACTCTGTAGAGGATCAGCTGTGCAGGGGCAGAGTGGTGGTACTCTGACGTGGTCTGTAGCTGTCTACTGGGTATGCTTGCTCTGGAATTTCCTGGGTGGTGCAGTCCAAGGTTAGCCCCCACCTGTGTTTTGCTCAGGACTATCCTGCCTGAGATATACAGCAATCTGAGATGGCTGCTACCGGTGCTGGGCTTGGAGATTCCCAGGTGATGCCAACATGTGAATCTAGGCTGGCTGCTGCTAGTGCAGGACCTGGGATCCACTGAAGAGAGTTATTGCTTGTTTGAGAGGATTTAGGAAGTTGTGAAGCATGAGCCAAGACAAGCCATTCATATAAAAAAGCAGGTCATATGGGCCAGTAAGTTGGGTGGGGCAGAGTCTCTGGAGATCTCCAAGGCAGGTCAAATAATGTTAGCCAGGTTGATTGAGTCTCAGGTATGGCATCAGCCTGCCAGCTGTGTCAAGGAAGGGTTTAAAAAAGGGACAATGACTTCTGCTCACCTTCATGCCAGACACTTCAGTTCTTCCCTTTATGCCACTGGTGCCTTTCAAGCTGCTACCCCAGAGCTGGAGCTCAGAGAGAGTGAGTCTGAGTAAGTGAATCCATGTGTGGTTTCTTTAAGAGGAACTGCTTTGGGTTCCAGAAGTTTCTTCTTTCAATCCCTGCTGGTTTTTTCAGCTAGAAATTGTGGGGACTTATCTTTGTGGCATTGGAACGTGGTGTGGGCCTGGGACTCCTCGCCTGAGATATCCCTCCCAAATTTTCATCCACCACATGTGGGTGAGAGACCAGCCTATTTTGTTTGTATGCCACTACTACCAGTCTGGATGGATGTGGTTTCTTTAATTTCATAGTTGTCAGACATCCATTCAACTCGATTTCTGCCAGTTCTCAGTGATGGTTGTTCTGTATTTTAGTTGTAATTTTGGCTGTGTGAAGAGGCAAGCCATGTTTGTCTGTGCTGCCTTCTTGAGCAGAAGTCCTCCCTCTTACATTTTTAAATGCTGTAGTTGAACTATTAAAGGTATCCCTTGTGCTTCACAGATAAAAGATTACAACTTGCTGAAGACTCAGACATAGTTAGCATTTTTTAGCAATGAGATGTTTTTAAATTAAGACATGTACATTGGTTTTTTAGATATAATGCTATTACATACTTAATAGACTATAGTATAGTATACTGTAACTTTCATAATCACTGGGAAGCCAAAAAATTACTGTGACTCATTTTATTGAGATAACTTTTTATTGTGGTGGTCTGGAATGAAAGTTGCAATAGCTTTGAGATATGTCTGTATATGAATATATATATAATCCATTTAATAAATATCTGCTCTAGTTATTTGAGCTTTGTTCTACTTTGATATCTCACAAATTATGCTCAGGGCTCATTATTTTGTTTAAATATTTGTTGCTTGTCATTTCCCTAAAGTACTTTCCTAGCAGTAAAATTGCTGGATCAAATAGTATGTATACTTTAGGACATTTAGTATATATATTGCCAAAAGGTCCTTTAGAAAGTCAGTACCACTTAGTCCTCCAAATAGCAGTGACTGAGAATCTGTTTCCCAGAATCACTACCAGCTTTCTAGATTAAACTTAAATTAAAAAAAAAAAAGCTATGACAATTTGATGGATAAAAAATTTATCTTGTCTTATTATGCATTTTTATTATCAATATGAAAATCTTTTAAAATGTTTGCTGATAACTTTTCATGTCTTTTGCCCATTTTACTGAGGTATTATTCTCCTTATTTTAATGTATAATTTACTTATATGTATATGCCTCAAAAGACCCATGAATAATTCAAGAAGGTGGTGACTGTGATCTTTCCTGGAATGGAAAGTAGTGAGTGAGCCCAATAGTGCTTTTAAAATTCTTCCTGAGATTATTTGGAATAAATAAAATTATCTTTTTCAAACTTTGTATTAAAAATTCATAGTGGCTATCAACCAATATTTGCTCCTTGATTAATGTACTGGGGGGTTAGTTAGGAATTATAGAAGTAGACTGGATGTACATGTCCCTAAAATGGCAAGCAGATCTAACTGATTTGCCAGGAAAGAACTTACTGAATATTCTAAGTTGAACGTTTATTCTAGGTGACAGATTCCCTTCAGGGACTGTTACCGAAAAGCTTATTTGCTGTGGTTTGCAGTAGGATATTACAAAATTAACATAAGCCCTTTGGAGGAACCTTATTTCAGCATTTACCTAGTAAACTTTTGGATACTGTCTGAATGTCTAAAACAAATCATGATAGATAAAGCCAATTTCCTAAGACTTTGCTTGGTTCATCAACTTTCATACAAACATGTCATCCTAGAACACGCTGGTATGTACTGGGGAAATTCGGTACATCAGATATGATGGATCACTTGGAAACCGGTGAAAATATGCTAGGATCCAGGCTTCAGCCAAGATTGTCTTACTTTCTAAAATTTCTCTAATAAATGATTTTCCTTGATTTAGTTTATTCTGCCTGAAAATCATTTAAGACGACCTTGTGCAGTCTGTGCATTATATGATTATGTTGTTCTGTTCTGGTCAACTTGGAGAAGAACAGTTTCTACTCAATGAGCAGGAGTTAATGAAGTGAGGGCATCACGTAAGTGTGAAATATGAAGCTGCAGCGAGAGGTGGGAATTCGAGGCAAGTTTGAGGTAATGGAAATTCCTGCTTCAGGCACACGATATGTTTTTACTAAAGATAACTTTTTGAGAAAACTGACTGTTAATATGGCTTGTGAGAAATAAGAGTGTTTAATGTTGGAAGTGGAAATAGCTATACAGACGGTCAGGATTTATTGTCCTGTAAGCTTTCTCTTCCTTGCAGTAACTGTGGGCACCCCCTCCTTGGTGGGGTGCTCTTGATTACAACTCCTGATTTTGCAGAAGAAGACAGGGGAAGGCAGCATGACTAAGAGAAGTCCCAGGATAATCTTTCACACACTTGAAATTCCTAGAACTGTCTGTCATGCTGAGTGCAAGACAAAAAAAATGAACCCTTTAGTTTCTGGAACCCTTTCTGTGTCTTTTAATGCCCATGACTTCCAAGAAAATGAGATAGGTGTTATTAAATTAGAACAATCTCATTTCTCGCCATCAATTCCACCAACCCATTAACTTCTGTAGGTAGATAGTGCTGTTTTTCCTCCTAGCTCAATAGTAATAATAGTAATAATAATAATATGAAATGAAATAAAATAATCTTTAGATGAAATCTATGTAAGGTCAAGATTTTTGACTAGTACCCTGGATCTAGCCTATTTCTCCTAGACTTACAAAAGATTTCATGCTTGCAATTATCTTTTTAATTTCTCCTGAATCATCAGTTTCTCTGTAGCTATTGGATGATTGCCAATAGCTCACAAACCTACTTTAATGCATTCATTTTAAAACAAGTCACCTTTGATCTCACTTTTCTCTTATCACAAGCTTAAAAACTTGTCTGTACTTACTGTCTAGTTCCACTTCCCTCATTTTCTCCAGAACTCTTGCTAAATGGATTTCCATCTATCCCACCCACTGAAAGGGTGCTCAGCAATGTCCCCAGGGGCCTGCTTCTTGCTAGGGTTAATGGTCAATTATCTGACCTCAGCTTTCTTGCTCTCCCAGCAGAATTTCCCTCTCATGACATTGTATCTTGGAGCCCTTCCTTCTCTAGCCTTCCTTTCTCCCACTCTTGTCCGATTTCCTTTCATTTACCTGGTATTTTCTATCTCCCTTATTGGCTCTTTTTCTACTGGACCTTGGCATTTTTTTCTAATGATTTATTTGAGAAAAACCCTGACTTCTTCTATTAAAAGAGTAGCATTAGATTTCCTGGAACAGTATGATTTGTTTGTATTTTATTTTTTCTGCTCCAAAATCTAGATATAATGCCTATCATTTTTGTTTTTCATATCTTGAAGCATAGTAGTAATACCCATAGAGAGCATTATGCCAAGTGAAATAAGCCAGGCAGTGGAAGACAAATACTATGTGACCTCTCCTATAAGTGGAAGCTAATCAACAAAACAAAAAGCAAGCAGAATGCAGTCATAGACATTGAAATGATGGACCTTGGAATGTTGGAGTGCCCGGACACTTCAGTGGTTGAGGAGATGGGGAGAATTGTAACACACAGGGATAAAGACTGTGAGGAGGGCAGAGAGGAGGAAAGGTGAACACATTGTAAATTTTACAGAGAAGTTCTTGGTTGGAGTTTAAGGTAGGTGAAGAGGAAAGTTACTTATGGAAGGAGCTTGAAATGCCCTATAAATATATATATCTACTTTGAAACTAAGAAAAGTTTTCTAGGGATTATAATTTCTCAAATTTTTTGTAGCCCTGCAATTGGTAAAAAGTCAACAGATGCCAACTCAGTGAGGTTGGTGAGCTAATTAGGCCCCGTATTGAAGGTAGCAATTTTCTTTTATTGGAAACCAAAGTCTTAGCAACGTCCCAGAAGAGAAACCAAGAGTATGTCATCATAGGCTGTCTTGTCCTTGTTGATATACTTTCTCCAAAAGGTACTCTAGGATCTGAAGCCAAACCACATGGAGGCTGACATTCATTCCTTAATTCCCCAAATATTTATTGAGCTGCTACTATGTGGAAAGAACTGATGGGTGAGGCTGTCTTGGATAAATATACTAGAGAATGAATTTTTTGTTGTAACTATTTAAAGTGCCACCTATGAAAATACTGACCTCATTGATATGAAATATTTTTTCCATGGTTTCTCAGGATACCACTCGACCTGAGATGGTCTATGTAGCAATAGTTTAGAAAGTCATATTAGAGGATTAACTCTGGTCTTCAAAAAATATATATATTTTATTTTCAGCTTTTTACATATGAAAGCATCAATATGTAGGATAATTGAAAATTATTGCCGAAGAAGAAAATATGTGTTACGTAGGTCAGCAAATATCAATCTTTCCAGTGAGCAAAATAGGTGACCCTTTAAAAGAAGCATTCTCACTCAAGAAATTCAACTGTTTTTTATAAAGTGCCCTATGTCTGCATCTTCATCCAGGAATACTGCATTGGTAGACTCAGTAAGCAGTAGTTTTACAAAGAAAACTGATTCCTTACATAGTATTACTCTGAATGTCTTTGCCAGGGCCTTATAAATGCTGAAGAATAGGAAGCTGTTCAGTTTTGGCATCAGTTAGGGTTTGGTGTGAGCCCAGTTTACCAAATCTGGCATTTAAAGACCCAACAAAATTTTTTGAGAGAAACTACTGGGGTTAAGGTATCTGGAGGCTTATAACATTTCAGAGGAGTGGCAAGCTTAACTTGCCAACTTTCTTTCCAGTTCTTGTTATGTTGCTGTTGCTTTTAGTTTTGTTTGTTGAAATTCAACCATGTTAATTTTCATCTTAAAGTCCCTTCAAAATGTTTGGTGACAATGTACTGTCTTTAAAGTTCTCAGGAAGGGTTTTATAAGTGATGTACAAAATTTATCTCAGACAGCTCTTGTAAATAATTAAAAATCCTTATTATCAGGTCCTTATGGGTGGAAAGAATCATAAGTAAGATACTTAGTAAATGTGTCAGCATCCTATGGAAATTCATATTAAATACCAGGGAATAACACAGAATTACAATTTATCCTAAAGAAAACCCCTAAAGAGTTGAATGGTAGAAGAAATACTACGGATTTTTCTCTTTGCTTTTATGCAAGAAACATGGAGCCCAAAGGCCTACAGTGGAGATCCTAAAAGAGAGTCTCACAGTTATTTATATCTGTCCCTCATCCTCCTCTTCCTCCCTTTCATTTTATTTTTATTCAATAAGTAGTTCCTAAATGCCATATGCCAGGAATTGCACCAAGTAGAAAGAAAGAGTTGACTCAGATCACATCTATAAAAATCTAAGAATTTGATGGTGGAGACATGTGCAAAAATATACAAATTATAGTTAATGGCAAGATGAAGTACTTGTGAACAAAGTGGAGAGCATTGTTGTTTAATAATAACAGTGACTTCTGAACTGGATGTTGAAGGCAGGAGGGAAAGGCAGTCGGAAGACACTTAGATGAGAGGAACATTATGAGCAAAAGCACTGTGAGGGCTCTGGTTTTTATAGGGAGCTCTGAATAGACAAGGCTAGAGATGTAGGTTGGAGCCAGATTGAGCATGAACTTGAATGGCACAGTAAAAAATTTGTACAGTAAATGATAAATCTTAAGTGGTTTTTAAGCAGAGGAATTTCACTCTCAGATTTATTTCAAAAGTTGTATAT